>CM059186.1:113523962-113978962 GCA_030323885.1 Branchipolynoe longqiensis | reverse complement strand
ACGGATCGTGTTGATTGTTGGGTAGGGAGTGTGGAGTGATGGGAAGTGTCCTGTATCACTAAATAGAGTCGTACCTTTGTGTACCCGAAACCTCACATGCACCCCCCACCCCCACCCCACTAACACTCACTGCCCACCCCCAACACCTTTCCCCGCCTGTAGCTGGTTCCCAGCACACACTTGTTTCTGTGTCGTCTCCTACTACAAACACAGTGGACGTATTCGACTGGGCCTCTATATTTGCATATCAAAATATTTCTTTACAAAGACAATCAAATAACTTATCAGCAACTACTGCTTGGTAAGACAACACCAAAACTACAGCTGGCCAGCATTGAAAACAAGCCTGGGTACCCGGGCTTACATGCTATGGACAGTATAAATACAGCCTCAATAAAAAATAAATTAAAAAAATTCCTATTCAACTGGGACCGGAAGTGGGTTTCTATTAGTATGAATCAAATGTGTCTTGTGGCTCCATCCATAAGGTCACATGGTGCATTTTAAGATGGCTGATATGGAAAGGTTGAAAGATTCAGTAACTTCAGCCAATCAGAGTTGGCAACATCTAAGTTCATATCAGGACGGGTACCGACTTGTGACAGTGCACACTCATGGTGACTTTATAGTACTGCCCCACTGTGACACCAGTACCATGACCTAATATCCCACTCAATCACATTATCCTGACACTGAGCCATCCAGTCCTTTCCCTATCGTAATAATGCCGAGTGCCTGGCTAGGAAGCGACAATTCATTGGTTTAACTCAAACAGGGTTTAAATTGAACCCATGGGTTCGAGTCCCACGATCTACCAAAACAGGAGACGGATGCTCAACTCATTCGGTCATCTTGTCTGGTTTGTTGCGATTATTTAGCTAGTTTTAGTAGCTTGTCTGTACAACTTTCTTTTCTTGTTTTTTATTTGCTCTGGGTGGTTATATTTATTAGTAAAACGTACCATTGGGTGATTACTGAATCCCCCCCCCCAATCACCACCCGCTTTCCCTCCACACACACACACACACACACACACACACACACACACACACACAATGCAGCACAAACACCTAGTCTGTCAGGCACGTGTTATTGTTATGGTTTCTGGTTGCTATGGAAACAGTGACGATTGGAGCGTATTGACGCGTGTGTGTGGGGATACTGGGTGAGTGAATGAGTATTTGTGGTTTATGTCCTCGCCACATCTGAGGTTGGTTTCATAACAGATGCCACGTCTTGATTTTATATAGTGCTATAATCCTGTGCTGCTGGAACTCGGATGTTCAATTAGTCTCGGGCATATTTTCCTGACAGTGAGTCAACCAATCCTTAGCCCTGTGCTACTAATTATCGGAAAGGGAGCGACAATTGGCCCTGTTTTAAGCTTATATACTACCCGGAATGTAAATAACCCACGACCTCGCACATAGAAGCAGACACTGTACCCCATGGACTTTCCCGTCCTGCCTGATCCGACACGTGGCGTCCACTGCCGTCTCAATCTTGTTGCTATGGTTATTGTCACCGGCTAGGTTCCCGTGTGAAAATATCCTTCTTACGGCCAGAAGACACATCAATGTATGGCCACCTGCACCTAAATTACGTGTATTTAGGTGAAGAAACCTTTTCTTTTCCTATTTACAAACACGAAATCCAGTGTAGAAAAATGTGTAGTTCAGCTTCTATGTTGGTTGGTTGTTTTAAGTCCAGGCAACATCTAAGGTCATATCAGGACGGGTATCGACTTGTGACAATGTGCACTTATGGTGACTTTATAGTGCTGCCCCAATGGGAGACCAGGCTGCCAGCACCATGATCCAATATCCTACTCAGTCACATTGTCCTGACACTGAGCTAAGAGGTCCTTGCCCTATCCTATTAATGCCGAGCGCCAGGCTTGGAAGCGACAAGTATCAATTTTATAAGTCATCGGTTTGACTCGACCGAGAACCAAACTCCAGATCTCCCACACGCGAGACGCGCACTCTACCGATTCGGCCGTCGCGTCTGGTAGTTGAGCTGCAGAACAAACACCCTTGGAGGTTTGTTTCCATCACTTCCTACTATTTCAACCTGGTTACACTACCACGGCGACCGAACCGTCAGTATGCCTTACCAATCAATGCCCATACTGACCTTTCCGTGACCTTCCCATCCATATAACCTGCCCTAGTGGTGACATTAACCCCCGCACTCTGCGTAAAAGTGATGCCCGGTCCCTCACACTCATCTTCCATTAATCCAACACAGGCTTCCATCATCTACACTGGTTCCTCACTTACCTGCACCCGTCCTACACACAGATAACTACACTAGTTCCACACTTGTCCTGTACTAGTCCCACATTAGCCATAGACTGGTCTTTCACCTTACCACACTGATGCTACATCACTTCTACACTGGTCCCCGCCCCAGGTTAGCTCCCTACACTGGTCCCATACCGGTTCCATCACACTGGTCCCATACTGGTTCGCTTACACTGGTCCCATACATCACTTGCTACATCACTTCTACACTGGTCCCGCCCTTACACTGGTCCCATACCAGTTCCCTTTCATTGATCCCATACTGTTTCCCTTAGACTGGTCCCATACATCACTTGCTACATCACTTCGACAATGGTCCCCACCCCGGGTTACCTCCCTCCATCTCCACTCCACCCCACCCACCCCCACCAATGTTTCTCCCGCTATTTTTCTTTCTTGAAGATTTATACATCATGGATAAGTGTGAATAGACTTGTTTTCACCATTAGACAGTTGGTCGATAGAAAGCCGGAGCCTACACTTTCACCGACCCAAAGGAATTTTTAACCTCCCTCACCACATAGACATGGTATGAGAGAAACTGGCCGTTGATGATGCTGTAAGGTATACACATTTACCAAGCCCGGCCCTGGCTTATAGATCTGGTGATGAAGAAACCATTTGCAGGTTGGTGGAAACGGGCTAGATGGCCGAATGGTATGAGCGCCTCCTCCTCCTCCTCTTCCTCCTCCTCCCCCCTCCTCCTCCTCCTCTTCCTCCTCCTCCTCCTCCTCCCCCTCCTCCTCCCCCCTCCTCCTCCTCCTCCTCCCCCTCCTCCTCCTCCTCCTCCTCCTCCTCCCCTCCCTCCTCCCCCCTCCCCTCCTCCTCTCCTCCTCCTCCTCCTCCTCCCCCTCCTCCTCCTCCTCCTCCTCTCCCCCTTCCCCTTCCCCTCCTCCTCCTCCTCCCCATCCTCCTCCTCCCCATCCTCCTCCTCCTCCTCCCCCTCCTCCTCCTCCTCCTCCCCCTCCTCCTCCTCCTCCCCCTCCTCCTCCTCCCCCTCCTCCTCCTCCTCCTCCTCCCCCTCCTCCTCCTCCTCCTCCTCCTCCTCCTCCTCCTCCTCCCCCCCTCCTCCTCCTCCTCCCCCCCTCCCCTCCTCCTCCTCCTCCTCCTCCCCCTCCTCCTCCTCCTCCTCCTCCCCCCCTCCTCCTCCTCCTCCTCCTCCCCCCCTCCTCCTCCTCCTCCTCCCCTCCCCCTCCTCCTCATCCTCCTCCCCCCTCCTCCTCATCCTCCCCCCTCCTCCCCCCTCCTCCTCCTCCTCCTCCTCGCCCTCCTCCTCCCCCTCCTCCTCCTCCTCCTCCCCCCCCCCCCCCCCCCCTCCTCCTCCTCCTCCTCCTCCCCTCCTCCTACTCCCCCCCCTCCCCCCTCCCCCTCCTCCTCCTCCTTTTTCTTTATTTAAAGAAGATGAGGTTGATCATATATACGTTTGATGGTTTTTATATTTCGTTTTCTCTTCATGGAAATGGCTATGGTCCAAATAAGCACAGTTATATAATATTAAGCTAGGATTCCTTACACGCGGCATGCGGTATGTGAATGCGAATGCGAATGCGGCAAAAAATCGAAAAGCATCTAAGTCAATGTGGGTGATTCCTTACACGCGGTATCCGGCATCCGGCATACGAATACTGAATTGGTCCATGTAGCGATCGGTGCGGCATGCGAATGCGAATGCCCATAGACAACAGTGTTAGAGAAACCTGACACTATGTGTGTGGGTGTGGGTGAAAGGACCCAAACCGTTCGCATGCCGCATACCGTGTGTAAGGAATCCTAGCTTTACACTTTGTCAGCAGCATTTGGAGTTTGATTTCCCGATGCTTCTGCAGCGATCACCCCATGTTTTTTTACTATTAGACTGCAGTGTGCGTCAGTTTCCAAATCTGTCCAGTTGACACCAGGCATAATGAACAATTAATTAATTGTTCACTGTGTCAGGTTTACATCTGAGGCTCAAGTCAACCCCCCCCCCCCCCCCGCCAGTGTGGCCATCTGGTGACCTTTAACTCAGGTTTGTAAGCATTAATTAGCAGGGGGATTTTTGTTTAAGCACACTTACAAAAAAAACCCACACAACCACAAGATTAGATTAGCAGTGCAGTAAACGCACTCCTCGTGAATTGTGAATTATTATACATGTATAGCTGAAGGTGTGTGTATGTGTATGAGTGGGGGTGGGGGTGTTCGTATAGATATGTGGGTGTGCACGCGGGTATTTTGGTGAGTGTTTTAGTGAGTGTGGGTATTGGTGGGTGTTAGTGAGTGTGGGTATTGGTGGGTGGTAGTGAGTGTGGGTATTGGTGGGTGTTAGTGTGTGTGGGTATTGGTGCGTGTTAGTGTGTGTGGGTATTGGTGGGTGTTAGTGTGTGTGGGTATTGGTGGGCGGTAGTGAGTGTGGGTATTGGTATGTGTTACTGTTAGTGTGTGTGAGTATTGGTGGGTGGGTGGTAGTGAGTGTGGGTTTTGGTGGGTGTTACTGTCAGTGTGTGTGGGTTTTGGTGGGTGGGTGGTATTGAGTGTGGGTATTGGTGGGTGGGTGGTAGTGAGTGTGGGTGGGTGTTAGTGAGTGTGGGTGGTAGTGAGTGTGGGTATTGGTGGGTGGGTGGTACTGGTAGTAAGTGTGGGTATTGATGGGTGGGTATTGGTGGGTGGTAGGGAGTGTGGCTATTGGTGGGTTTTAGTCAGTGTGGATATTGGTGGGTGGGTTTTAGTGAATGTGGGTATTAGTGGGTGGGTGCGTGGGTGGGTTGGTAGACTGAGGCGGCGTTCTGTGCGACTCCTATCGGCGGGCGCTGTATACTGTGGCGGCGTTCTGTGCGACTCCTATCGGCGGGCGCTGTATACTGTGGTGGCGTTCTGTGCGACTCCTATTGGCGGGCGCTGTATACTGTGGCGGCGTTCTGTGCGACTCCTACCGGCGGGCGCTGTATACTGTGGCTGTGTTCTGTGCGACTCCTACCGGCGGGCGCTGTATACTGTGGCGGCGTTCTGTGCGACTCCTATCGGCGGGCGCTGTATACTGTGGCGGCGTTCTGTGCGACTCCTATCGGCGGGCGCTGTATACTGTGGCTGTGTTCTGTGCGACTCCTACCGGCAGGCGCTGTATACTGTGGCGGCGTTCTGTGCTACTCCTATCGGCGGGCGCTGTATACTGTGGCGGCGTTCTGTGCGACTCCTATCGGCGGGCGCTGTATACTGTGGCGGCGTTCTGTACGACTCCTATCGGCGGGCGCTGTATACTGTGGCGGCGTTCTGTGCGACTCCTATCGGCGGGCGCTGTATACTGTGGCGGCGTTCTGTGCGACTCCTACCGGCGGGCGCTGGTTGCCGGTAGCTGCGGTTTGGGTTGCTCGCGGTGCGTGACAGGCCGCCATTACTGACAGCTCGACCGTCTAGGCGCCACCAGCGAACAAATAATTAATCAACACATAAGGGCCGCCATATATTATACATTTACATCCAGCTTCTTGTCTCTCTCTCTTTCTTTCTTCCTTTTTTTCCCTTTCTTTCTTTTTTCTTTCTTTCTTTCTGTCTTCCCCTTTCTTTCTGTCTTTCTTTAAATTCTTTCCTTTTTTCCCTTCTGTCCTTCTCTTATTAGATGTTGCTAGGACGTAAAACAACAACAAACAAAACTTATTTCTTTCTATCTTCCACTTTCTTTCGTTCTTTCTTTCTTCCTTCCTGTATGCATTATACATTTAAATCGAGCTTTTTTTTCTTTCTGCCATTCTTTCCTTTCCTCATTTCTTCCTTCCTTTCCTCCATCCTTCCTTCCTCTCCTCCCTTTCATTTATTTTAATATCTCTCTTCTCTTCTTCTTCTCCACAAATGAAGCAGATTGTGTAAATAAGCGAAGGAATTGCTAATCCATCTTATGTAGAGGGAAGAAACAAACAAGCAAAAAAAGTAGGCGTATTTAAGAATAACAAAATGAATTAAATTATTTAAGTAGTTCTGTGCATGTATTGGAGTGGAATATTGCATCATCTTCTAGTTTGGTTTTTCTGTGTATTTTTTTGTGATGAATTCATTTACCCGGCCCAATTTATGGCAAATGACAAGACTCGGTAATGATAACTGGTTGTTTTGACTGCTGGTGTGTTGAATGGGTCGGTAAATATGGGTCATCGTAGTGGCTTGTCCGGCACTTTCCACTGTATGAACCAAACTACAGTAAAACCTCTCTAAAACGACCGACTTTAAATGGTCCATTTAGGAAGGTGGTCGGTTTAAGGAGTTTTATTTATCATTACAATGGTATTGAATGGGCGATCGTTTGGGACCCAAATAAATAGACCGATATAGGGGAGTGGTCGATTTGTGGAGGTGGTCGGTTACTGTACTTAGATACAGGTGCAGTTATTCAGTTTGTTTGTTTGTTTGTTGTTGTTTTACGTCCTAGCAACATCTAAGGTCATATCAGGACGTATACCGACTTGTGACAGTGCGCACTCATGGCGACTTTATAGTGCTGTCCCACTGGGAAACGAGGCCGCCGGCACCATGACCTGGTATCCCACTCAGTCACATTATCCTGACACTGAGCACACCAGTCCTTGCCCTATCCTAATAATGCCGAGCGCCTGGCTAGGAAGCGACAAGTATCAATTTTAAAGTCATTGGTTTGACTCGACCGGGACTAGAACCCACGATCTACCAGCACGGGAGACGGATGCTCTAACTCATTCGGCCATCCCGTCTGGTTATTCAGTATGTATTGCAGTTTGGTGCTCCTGTGCTATCCTGCCCCGCTTCAAACTGGTTAGACAAAGCATGTCTAGCATTTCGATGTGCACACCAAAATTAATTGTGTATGTTTTCACTTATATATATATTTTTTTTTTCAAAGTTGACCCTTTAAAATAAAAGTTACTTCAAACTAAGAGTAGATTAAAACAATCGGCCTGATATATCTATATATAGAATTTTTTTTTTTTTTAAATGACGGATCACGTAGTTGGGGTATATAGTAAGTGGTTTAGAATAAGACTCGAAGTTTTGTTTCCCTCACTCGGCGCCAGACTCGCTCTTTCCCATTTGTGACGTGAGGATCCTGTTAGGGGTGTTTGTCCTGCCCGACCAGGTCATGTTTACTTGCTGTATTTGCCCACCTTGGCTGGATGGCGCTGCCTACATCTTCTCAGTGTTCACCCCTCTACCGTCTACGTCACGCATCGCTGCCCCCTCACCATCCACCACTCAGCCCACACCATCCACCACACACACACTACCAACCAAAACTCAAGCTCAGCGTTAGCCGTAGAAAAAGGCGCAACTTCTAGAGCGTGTCGATGATGACATTGCTAAATGTCGTATTCATTGTGGGACTCAGTTAGTTCTCACTAAATGTCGCCTGCTAAGTTGATAGTAAACGTTGTCTGCTTAATTGCAGCTTGATTTCCTTCCTTTCTTTCTTCATTTCCTTCCTTCCGTCCTTCCTTCTGTCCTTCGTTCCGCCTTCCTTCCTTCCTTCCTTCCTTCCTTCCCTTCCTTCCCTTCTGCCTTTTTTTGTTCTTGTTACGAATCGTCACCTACCTACAACACGCCCTCCCAGTTAAAGCTAAGATTCCATATACGCGGTATGCGGAATGCGAATGCAACAACAAATCGAAAAGCATGTAAATGCACAGTGCTTATATATGTCTGAATGCGATTACGAATGCAAATGCAAATGCGGCAAAATCATTATCAGCGACCTATGTGTGCCATTTCACACAGGAATTCTGTCAATTTCAGTGTTCCCTGGCCTCCTACGCCCTACTAGATCGTCTCACTGAGAAGGTCCATTAGCGCTGACTGACACCGATGGCCAGTTCGACCCCAGAGACCCCGTTCCCACCCTCCCCTCCCCTCCCCCCGCCCCCTCCCCCTCCCTCCTCCCCTCCTCCCTTCCACCCTCCCCTTCTCCCCTTCCCTCCCCTCCCCTCCCCTCCCCTCCCCTCCACTCCACTCCCCTCCCCTCCCCTCCCCTCCCCTCCCCTCCCCCTCCCCTCCCCTCCCCTCCCCTCCCCTCCGTGCCAGCTTAGTCCATATATAACTCCCAGAGAATAGTTGGTTTCAGTGTCTCCAACTCTAAGTCTAACTCAGTCTTGCTCCTTCTGTGCCTACGCAGTCCCCTCAGTGTGTGCTCACACTGCACCGTTGAGCCTCGTTTCCAATCACACCAATGTGCCCGGTGCGCATGCGTTTCGTTTCACTCCCGGTGCGCGGGTACCGGCTTGTGTGGCTTTAATTTGCGCCGATGTTCTCCTGCCCCAGAAGCCATGCCATCTCTGTCCCCCCCCCCCCCGCCCCCCCAAGCCGAGCTTCACAATTGAGTTAATCAGGAAGCGTCCATTTAGCCAGCATCTATTTGCGGACCAGACGTCCTTGTTTTCCTGCGCTGTGGCAATCTCCCCCCCCCCCCCCCCCCCCCATCACCACCACTACCACCACCACCACGCTGTTCCGTTTAAGGGGCTCCTTCCTAAACACCCCACTACTCCTACTCCTTCCCAGATTAACGCAACGTCAGTGATTCTCGCATTGTATCGTCAGGTAGTGCGTCATCTTGTCGAATCCTACCAGCTGGCTTTTCCATCTTCTTGTTCTTCTTTTTCTTCCTTTTCTTCTTTTTCTTCTTTTTCTTGTTCTTGTGTTTCTCGTTTTTCTTCTTCTGCTTTTCTTCTTCTTCTTCTTCTTCTTCTTCTTCTTCTTCTTTATGTTTGACATGAGAGGACTTGCATGGATGGAGCTGCATTGTCCACTTATTCCATATATCAATATACATCAATTTTAATTTGTGCAAATGCCTTTTTTTAAATTTGAACCAACATATGTGATATTTCCCAATATAACAAAAGAAAAGATTATATATATTTTTCTTTTTTCACTCAGTCCACCAAGGACTTCCGGCTTTTCTGACCTAACATCACAGCAATGACAGCCCATACCGGAAGCCATCTAATTGTAGCATCACAGCAATGACAGCCCATACCAGAAGTCACCTAATTGTAACACCACAGCAATGACAACCCATACCAGAAGCCACCTAATTGTAACACCACAGCAGTGACAGCCCATGCAGGAAGCCACCTAATTGTAACACAGTCAGGCACTTAAACCCGTTCATTCGGAGCTAACGTGAAAAGGAGTTACTGTACTTCTGGGTATAAAAGCGAATCGCGTGCAGAAAACAAGCTGATTGAGCAGCTCGGAGGCTTTGGCGGTCTCTCTGCCGCTCACTCTCCGAACACTGGTTTAGTAGGTGCTATTTAAGAGGGCCGCCGTACGTGGCGAGTTGATTGGCTGTTTGTTGAGTGCCATGAACTTATCAGCTAGTTTGTGGAAGTGTTAAGCCAATGGTGCACGGCTAGGCAACACAACCATCAGTCAGTTCCAAGCCAAGTGTCGTCATGCCAGGTTCTCATTACATCTAATGTAGATAAATACCCTAGTGGGATACTCACAGGAAGGAGGGTTATTTCAAACCTGTAGATTCACAGGACTCAAGTAGTGCACAGGTCTGCACGCAGACTTGTTAATACAGACTTGGTTTGAGATGCGAGTGGGACGTAACTCAGGCAGTAGAGTGTCCACCTGTGAAGGTGTGAGTCATCTGATCAATCCTGCTCCGTGGACACATTTGCAGTTTGAGCTATTTTCTGTTCCAACCAGTGGTCCACAACTGGTTCATCAAAGGATGTGGTATGTGCTGTCCTGTCTGTGGGAAAGTGCATATAAAAGACCCCTTGCTGCTTATCGGAAAGAATAGCCTATGTGGCGGCAGCGCGTTTCCTCCAAAGAAATATGTCAGAATGACCATATGTTTAACATCCAATTGCCAATGATAAAAATCCACCTACAGAACAAAAGAGCTAGCTGGACCATTGGGCTATTTAATATCTATGAGCTGATCAGTGACCTGCACACACACAACCCGCTCACTGACTGGCTGTGATGTATGGTAATGTTATATGAGCTGCTCACTAACCTGATCATGTTTGTTATATGAGCTGCTCACTAACCTGATCATGTGTTTGTTATATGAGCTGCTCACTAACCTGATCACGTGTTTGTTGTATGAGCTGCTCACTAACCTGCTCACATGTTTGTTATATGAACTGCTCACTAACTTGATCACGTGTTTGTTATATGAGCTTCCCACTAACCTTATCACAGGTTTGTTATATGAGCTACTCACTAACCTGATCACGTTTGTTATATGAGCTTCTCACTAACCTGATGACATGTGTTTTATATGAGCGCTCACTAACCTGATCACGTTTGTTATATGAGCTGCTCACTAACCTGATCACAGGTTTGTTATATAAGCTTCTCACTAGCCTGATCAAGTGTGTTATATGAGCTTCTCACTAACCTGATCACGTTTGTTATATGAGCTGCTCACTAACCTGATCACATGTTTGTTATATGAGCTGCCCACTGACCTACATACGTGGATCTGCTCCTACGTTGCTCAATGGGCAGCTGACTGACCTACATAAGCTGCTCACTGACATGCACACACATCGTATCACATGTTCCATGTTCAGTGGACTGGCACACGTGATCTGCTCACATGTTGTTCAGTGAATTGCTCAGTGACCCACCCGCTGTGCGTCCGGGGTCTCCCAGATCACCTCCCAGGCCTTGTGCATGCTGACTGTCGGGCGAGCAGGATGCGGGGAGACACTAAGCGACGTCGTGACTTGAAGATCGCGGGTCACGAATGTTGTAGAAATGTTCCTATTACTGTTCGTTGAGCTGCTCACTGAACTACACAAGCATGATCTGCTCGTTTGTGCCCAGTTAGCTGGTCACGTGATTCGCGGAGCTGTTCTGCACATGGGCCGCTATATAGGCCCATTACCGTCCGTTCAATAAAAACAGTGGCGTGTCCAGAACTCTGCTTGCTGCTTATCGGAAAGAGTAGCCTAAGTGGTGGGAGCGGGTTTCCTCCAAAGAAATATGTCAGAATAACCATATGTTTGACGTCCAATAGCCGATGATAAAACAATCAATGTGCTCTAGAGGCGTTGTTAAATAAAACAAACCTTACTTAGAAATCTGTGTGCGTGGGGGTGCGGGTGTGGATGTAAGTGGGTGGGGCGTGGCTGATTCGGCGCTATCGGGCATTGTATTGATTATGATATTAGTTATTGTAGAGAGAGAAAAATTCATTACAGGCATGGCGCTCTTACTACAAAGGTCACATTGGTGTTGTGAGGTGGAGGAGGGGGGGGGGAGTGAATGTACTGAGATATCGACCCTGAGTGCACGAGTAAACTGTAACTATATTGTGTGTACTTATAGCTATATATAGAGGAACATAGAGATCTCAGTGCATATTTATATGTATACTGTATCTGATAACTGTGCACAGTGCACTCTCTTTAAAATGTATTAATAGGGGAGAATGGTGTCCGTTTTAGTCGATTGTCCGAGTTAACCGTTGGTAGGGGTTAATATTCCATACGTATGCAACTGTACGCTGAACATAATACTGTTATTAATAGTGATGTGATACACAGTAGCAACATTACAAACAAATACTGTAGACTATGCATAGATATATTGCATATAAATATATATTTTACAATTATTTAGCAAACAGCGCAGTGATGATTATTTTACTCTGATTTAAGTTGTATTTAACCACCAAGACGTAGTCAGGGAGCTGTATGGCTTCCCCAAGGGGTGATCTTCCAGCCAAGCAAACAATGTTGAGTATAAACACTGTTGAGAAAAGTGTGTGGAATATGAACACTACAGAGAAGATTATTGCTAATAAAAAGACAATTTGAATACTTGGGTGGATACACTACTGAACAAAACACTTATTTATATACCAACAAAAATGGAATATTTGAGTGAATACATACACTCACTACTGAGCAAACTAGTGTTTTAGTGTAAACACTACTAAGAAAAACTTGTTGGGTGTATAGACTACTTAGAAACGTAGGCCCTATGTATAAGCATTATTGAGAACACTGAGGGTTTGAACGTGAGCACTCACTGATGAGCACCGGACGCGGTCGCCGAATCGGCATTAATAGGATAACACAAGGAGTGGTTAGATCAGTGTCAGGATAATGTGATTGAGTGTGGCATCAGATCATGGTGTCGGCAGCCTGATTTGCTACTGGGGAAGCACTATAAAGCCACACTGAGTGTGCACTGTCACAAGTCGGTACCCGTCCTGATATGAACTTAGATGTTTCCAGGGCGTAAAACTCCAACAACCAACTACTGCTGAGCTGAGAAGACTGCTTGGGTGTGAACAGAGACTGCTACAAAGTGCAATGTGGGTTGGTTAGTTGGAGTTTTACGTCCTGGCAACATCCAAGGTCACATCAGGACTGCGTGTAGGTAGCACAGAACCTAGAGTGATGTGCCGGGTTGATGTGTGTAGAACAAGCTCTGGTTGTCTCACCCGATCACCCAATAATCAATGCGGGACGCGGGCCGTCAGGGTGGGAGGGTGGGTGGGGGCGGGCAGTAGACGCCTCCAGTCACGTGACATTTGGGATACCGGCTGCACCAGTGACACGCCATTCATGCCCGTGCTCAGCGCGCGTTGGGTGTGGGGTGTGGGTGTGGGGTATGGATGTGGGGTGTGGGTGTGGGGTGTGATTAGGTCAGTCTCACTTGTAGGGTTCTCCCTCCTTCCCTCTTCCTCCCTCACCCTCCTCACCCTCCTCACCCTCCCTCACCCTCCCCTGCCCCATCCCTCCCTTCCCTCTCCCTCCCTCTGCCCGCCCCTTTGTTCTCCTTTCTCCCCCTTCTCCCCACCCCTCTCTCCCTCTTCCCTTCCCCTCTCCCCCTCCCCTTCCCCTCTCCCCCGTCTCCTCCCTTTCCCCCCTTCCCCCCCTCCCTTCTCCCCCCCCTCTCCCCCACACCACCCTAGGGGGCCATGTGTTGAAAGCGCCACAAATTGGATGCTATTATTACTTACACATCAACTGATCTCAGAGAATCCAATTCCCCCCTCCCTGCTTTTCAGCCCCTCTCCCTCCCCACCGCACCCGCACTACCCCTCCCCGCACTACCCCTCCTTTGTACCTCCCGACACACCTCTCCCCTCATCTCACTCCACCGACATTCTCTCTACTCACGCCAGCCACTGTCATGTCCTTCTCATTGTCCATGACTGTTCTACATTCGGGACAGACCAGACGGGATGGCCAAATGAGTTGAGCATCCGTCTCCCGTTTTGGCAGTCGAGTCAAACCAATGACTTAAAAATGTATGCTTGTCGCTTCCTAGCCAGGCACCCAGCATTATTAGGATAGGGCAAGGACTGGTTGGGTCAGTATCAGGATAATATGACTTGAGTGACATATTTACCAGGTCATGGTGCTGACAGCCTGGTCTCCCTGTGGGGTAGCACTATAAAGTCGCCATGAGTGCGCACTGTCACAAGTCGGTACCCGTCCTGATATGACCTTAGATGTAGCCAGGATGTAGAACTCCAACAACCAACCAACCAACATTCGGGATAGAAGTAGCCAGCCATTTGCCTCATCCATGAGCTATACAGTCAACACCCATGACGACACGCACACCACCTGTGGTTTTGGATCCCGGATCGAGTAGGTTTGAATGGCAACGTGCCAACCCAGGCAGTGTCAGCAATCGTGAGCTGTTTTCTAATGTCCCGATTACTACATTTCTTTGCAAAGCGATTTGTTGCTTCAACTAAGATGTAATAGCTGGTTGGTTGGTTGTTTTACGTCCTGGCAACATCTAAGGTCATATCAGGACAGAAGATGTAATAAGATGACTAAGATTTAATAACTAGAAACAACTGTCCCAGGTTAGTGTGGAGGGGTGAGATTATATTTTGCATCGCATGAGAAATATATATGTGATGTGTGATGCATTATTCGAGTATAAATTGTAGGGGATCATATAACGTATTATTATTATTATTATTATTATTATTATTATTATTATTATTACTATTCCTCCATAGGCACCGTCGTGGGGTATTGTATGTGGGTGGCCACCCGCCCCTCCCCCTTCGCGTCGCACATATGCAATATATAATATATATATATATATTAGTCTAGTGTATTCTTTTATATTTATATATATATATATATAATAGATATCTATATATATATTTATATAGATATGTATGTATATATATATATAAATGTAAGAATGGCATGAAGCAACACTCGAATGGTAGATAATATTTATTTTAGCATTAAGTGGTACATGCAATATATATAAATAATCTGGTTGGGCCAAAGTGCCCTATCGATAGAAACAAAATTAATAAAAAGAGGTGCGAATGGAAGTATGGCTGCAGTGCTGGGCTGGAGAGGACTGGCGCGGACCGCGAGCTGCCGCTGGTATACATTTAACCCAGCGCCTCCCAGCGGGGCGGCCACGCATCAGCCGACGAGTTCCCACGCTAGCCGCGAGGGGAAGCACAGTGCGAATCCTACACCCGCATATACGCTGGCATATATATGTGGCTATATATACATATCTATATATATATTTAAATATATATGAAAATGAAATAGATTAATATACACATTAGTCTCTATTTTATTGTTTTATATATATAAATATATCTAAGTATATATATGTATGTGTGTATATATATGTGTGTGTGATGTATTACGAATTATACGAGTATAAATGCTAAGGGAACATATATACTTTGCTACTTCCTCCATCGGCACATTGGTGGAGTACTCCCCCCTCCCCCAGCTGTTGAGCAGTTGTATAAGGGTGGCCCCCCCTCGCACCACACACACTGGAGGGATTTATATAGCCTCCTGGCTAGTCATATCCCCGGGAGATGAAGCACTTCCGGTCACGAGTAAATTAGCATAATCGCGCCACACGTTGAGCAGATCCGAAGTAAACTTTTGCACTTTTTGAGTATATAAGTTACTTTTAGCATATATAGGATGTAATAACTAGAAACAAATCTTCAATGGCAGTGTGTCTAACCGTGTGGGGATGGGGGTTATATTGTTCATGGCACGCTAACAATTAGTAATATTTATTTTACATTTTATAATATAGTCTTATCTATATAATATGTAATAACTATTTTTTGGTTTGAAATTAAACGCTAACATTCTTTCGTTTGGATAAAATGTAGAAAGATCGGTCCCCCATTGAAATTGATTTTATTATACTATGTTTATATGAAAATCACTGTTTAAAAATTACTTCTATAATACCATATTTACATATTATAGAATTGTATAGATGTGATGTATAAGCATTATGCGAGTATAAATCGGTGTTTGTAAAAAAAAAATTAATTAGAAAGAGCAGTCACTATAGAGGGAGTGCATGTGACGTCATTACTTAGCAGTCAGCGGGCTGCCATCTTGGATTACGAGCACCCTCTCTAGACATGTTGTGAATGCATGCAGATTCAGTAAAATACTGAGTTTCCTTGTGTTCTGGGAGGTTCTGGGCAGTTTACATCCAATGTGTTTACTTACAGCACTTTAGCAACAACTTCTGAGGCCAAACTTCTCAAAGCAGTGACAAATAAACCAACAAATCAGTAAATAACCACAGTGTAGGCAGTTGCAAGCCTTCTGTATGTCATCCAATATGGCCACCGAAAGTTGCCTCGTTGCCTGTCTGCCCATTGCTGCGCGCTGCCATACTCACAGCGTGCTGCTGATTGATCTGCGGCTGCTGGCCAGATGCTACGTGATGCCCACTCTTCAGGCAGTCATGTCTTATGCAGGCATGTATCCACCGGGCCACCAGGGGCGCCACCAGGCCGCGTCCTGCCCTAGAATACTGGTCGGGGGATGGTGGGGGAGGGGGGGGGGTGCACCCGGGAAAATATTGGCCAAGAAAATGCAGTCTGAGGGGGAAAGGAGGAAAGGAAAACAGTTGGGTGTGAATGTGGGGGGGGGGGGGGGGGTGCAGGTTAGCTGACCTATATACAGGAAAACCTCAAAATCGACCGTCCTTGGGACCGACTTTAGGTGGTCTGTTTAGGGAGTTAGAATATGGTTACAATGGTATTGCTTGGACCCAAATAAAGCGATCGATATAGTGGATTAGTCTATCTTTGGAGGTGGTCGGTTAGAGAGGTGTTTCTGTACTTACACCCAAGCTTGATCACACCGTATAACTGATATGCGATGAAAGTTCTTTTGCGTTTTCGATGGTTCCTGCGATTCTGTCAAAAATCATGTTAGTGAGCAAGGCTTTGACACTGCAACTTGCAAGAGAATCGTGGGAAATTGAGCGGAAGTAAAATTTTCACGCAGACTTTGCAACCTTCTGTGGCCCTATGAGGGACCGTAAGCAACCCAAGTCATCCTCATCATCGCCACCATCATCATCATTATCATCATCAACCGGAAGTCAGATTGAATAGGGCGCTGACACCCATTTAGTAATTATGCCCAACTCTGGTAATCCTGGTTATCATTCAAATGGCGGTGTCACAGGTATTGAATTAACCAGATAGGATACAAATACAAATTAGAGTGCTATCAAAATGGTTGCTTGTGACGCGGGTAGGCCTACTCATTACTATGACTATGACTATGCGCACAGCTAAGTTTGCCCAGAATGTCACGTGATACCCGATTCAGTGTGGGGGGTCACACTTGTGGCTCTATTCTTGTACTGCTCCAACAGAGACGCCGCTGATGCACTCTGGGACTGGTTGTACCGAGCTGACCCCCCCCCCCCCCGACCCTGCCCCCACCCCCTGCAATATTGATCAACATCAAAGGTAGCCAAGACGACACCCTACGTGTGCAGCTCACGGATGGTCTGACCGACTTGCCGTTGTGGTAAGCCATGGATACACACCGGGCCGACCGTCAACTTATCGACTGAGTGGGATATCGGGTCATGGTGCCGGCGGCCTGATTTCCAAGTGGGGCAGCACTATAATTATAAAGTCGCCATGATTGTGCACTGTCACAAGTCGGTACCCGTCCTGATATGACCTTAGATGTTGCCAGGACGTAAAACTCCCTACCGACTTAGACTGGCGGGGAACAAGTGCATTGAGCACCGTCGGACTGACATCGGCAGAACTGAGATCAGGCGGGCGGAATGCTGTTGATGATGGGGGCGGGGGGTGGGGTGAGGAGTATTTGACAATATTATCCATATGAGGGCAGCGGAAAGGGGTCTGTAGGGGAAGGCGTGTGTATAAGGAAGAGAAGGAGGAGGAGATGGGGTCGGAGAAGGGGCAGGAGGAGGAGCAGGAGCGGGTCTGTAGAGCTTGTTCCTATCTGTCCTGTGGAGTTTGACATGCCTACACAGAGTGCATCAGTGTCCGGTGTTTGCCCAGAGGCAGAGCGCGCGCAGGAGAGAGGGGAGGGGTTGTTGTTGGTGGTGGTGGTGGGGGTGGTGGTGGTGGTGGTGGAGGAGGGAGGGGTTGTGAGAGATGATGTGGGTAAGACTGAGAAAGGCACAGAAATGGGTGTGAGTAAGAGAGGCAGAGAGAGGAGTGTGGGTGAGAGAGGCAGAGAGTGGATGAGAGGCAGAGAGTGTGGGTGAGAGAGGCAGAGAGAAATGGGTGTGGATGAGAGAGGCAGATAGATGGGTGTGGATGAGAGAGGCAGAGAGTGTGGATGAGAGAGGCAGAGATAGATGGGTGTGGATAATAGAGGCAGAGAGAGATGCATGTGGATGAGAGAGGCAGAGAGAGATGGGTGTGGATGAGAGAGGCAGAGAGAGATGCATGTGGATGAGAGGCAGAGAGAGATGGGTGTGGATGAGAGAGGCAGAGATAGTGTGGATGAGAGAGGCAGAGAGAGATGGGTGTGGATGAGAGAGGCAGAGAGAGTGTGGTTGAGAGAGGCACAGGGAGATGGGTGTGGAAGAGAGAAGCAGAGAGAGATGGGTGTGGATGAGAGAGGCAGAGAGTGTGTGGGTGAGAGTGACACTGAGAGGCAAAGATGGCAGAAAGAGGAAGGGTGTGGGTGATAGCCAGAGAGCAGAAAGATAGAGAGAGAGGGGTGTGTGTGGGTGTGCGTACGAGGAACAGAGAGATAGAGAGGTGGGGGTAGTGTGCAGCGCGTTGTACCCCAGCTGACATGTCTGCTTACAATGTGAGCCGCACATCCTTCTGCAACCCAAGTCAGGCAACACCGCAACTCCCCAATCAACACACACACACACACTCCCACCGATACCCCGTACTGAAATGACCTTACATGTTGTTAGGATATAAAACAACACCAACCCAACAACATACACACACGCACACACCAACACCAACACACGCATACTTTACACAGCGCGTGCATTCGCCGTACCTGGCCTCACCCTCAGCAGTGCTAGGAAATGCCAATGACTGGCTCGCCCATTTGTTTAATGATAATGTGACTGAGTCGGATAACCGTGCATATTATAGTGCCAGTGGCGCAGCCATCATAAAACCACCACGAGAATGCCCTGTCACGAGCAGGTCCCCGTTTTGATATGCCATCGGTAGTTACTAATACCAGGACTCCCCCCCCCCCCCCCCCCCTCCAATCCATCAACCCACACTCCCCCCCCCCCCCCAGGGCCCCAAATCAATCACTCTATGACTAAAGCTGAGATTCCTTACACGCGGTATGCGGTCTGCGAATGCGAATGCGAATGCGGCAAAAAATCGAAACGCCTTGAAGTCAATGGGGTGCAACCCTTACACGCGGTATGCGAATGCGAATGCGAATGCGAATGCGAATGCGACAACTCGATCGGTCCCTGTAGCGATCGGTCCGGCATGCGGCATGCGACACGGGGGTGTGAATAGAAAAGCATCAATCGCATTTGTCCATTGATATAAGGCTGGAGGAGGCGACTGATAATTACGGACAGCCAGGACAAGGTAGAGCGCGGACCTGTTAGGAAGCAGTCTCCAAGGCTTCTGAGTGGAAACATATGGTAGTGGTGGTGGTTCGGGTTGCTAAAAATGCTACCAGAGCCACAAAAATATGAATACTTATCTATAATTTGGTTATAATAAAGGTAGGAACCCCCACGAGTAGAAATAGCACACATAAAGACAAAATAATGGTTTTGTTGACCGAAAAGGACGGTCCTAACATGGGGTGTGAATAGAAAAGCATCAGTCGCATTTGTCCATTGATATAAGGCTGGAGGAGGCGACTGATAATTACGGACAGCCAGGACAAGGTAGAGCGCGGACCTGTTAGGAAGCAGTCTCCAAGGCTTCTGAGTGGAAACATATGGTAGTGGTGGTGGTTCGGGTTGCTAAAAATGCTACCAGAGCCACAAAAATATGAATACTTATCTATAATTTGGTTATAATAAAGGTAGGAACCCCCACGAGTAGAAATAGCACACATAAAGACAAAATAATGGTTTTGTTGACCGAAAAGGACGGTCCTAACATGGGGTGTGAATAGAAAAGCATCAGTCGCATTTGTCCATTGATATAAGGCTGGAGGAGGCGACTGATAATTACGGACAGCCAGGACAAGGTAGAGCGCGGACCTGTTAGGAAGCAGTCTCCAAGGCTGCTGAG
This sequence comes from Branchipolynoe longqiensis, assembly GCA_030323885.1. Lineage (NCBI taxonomy): Eukaryota > Metazoa > Annelida > Polychaeta > Phyllodocida > Polynoidae > Branchipolynoe > Branchipolynoe longqiensis. The sequence continues at coordinate 113,959,174 of CM059186.1, read as the reverse complement.
TGGAAACATATGGTAGTGGTGGTGGTTCGGGTTGCTAAAAATGCTACCAGAGCCACAAAAATATGAATACTTATCTATAATTTGGTTATAATAAAGGTAGGAACCCCCACGAGTAGAAATAGCACACATAAAGACAAAATAATGGTTTTGTTGACCGAAAAGGACGGTCCTAACATGGCTCAGTTTAGGATGTTAGGACCGTCCCAATCGGGAGACTGACGGGAAAATGCTACCATATGCACATAAATATGAATACCAATGAATGTACACATGGGTGCACACTTTTATATGCTGCTTACCGCATGCCGCACGCCGCATGCCGTGTGTAAGGAATCTTCCCATTCGCATACCGCATGCCGCTTGCCGCATGCCGCATGCCGCTTACCGTGTGTAAGGAATCCTAGCTTAAGACAAGTCGCTGCCCGCACACCGCGATACTACGCGTTAGTCTGCAATATCAAGTAGCCATTAGCGGTCACGGCGTCCGGTTTCCATGGCAACGGTCACGTGTACTGGCCATCGTTACCCCCGCGGGGGGTCGGTCGGACCCATACAGGGTGGCTAGTCAACACGGACTGACCAATTGAATCATATCGCACCGACCACATTGTGCGCACGCGCACTCGCACTCAGCCACGTGTTACTAACTGTTATTGTTAGCACAAGGACGGCAACAGGTTCGGCGAATACCTAGTAACACTGACACATTTATTCTCAGGGTGTTTTTTCTAGTTTTTTTAATACTGCTTGAATATGTCATATCATCATCATCATCACCATCATCATCATCATTACCATCATCAATCCCTTAATCACATGGGTCGTTGGGGGCACCACAAATGACTTTGCAATCAATTCTCTCCAGTTTCCCCTTGAACTTGATGGGGGAGGGGGGGGGGGGGCGTAACTTACGACGGTTACCGGCTGCAAAACTGCAGCAATGTAAAAAGGCACCGATAAATCTGTCCGATCTTTGGTTGAAGATTAATCTTCAGGTGGGACGGTTGTGGAAGCAGGAATTTTCCCCTGTTCTCCACTTCCCTATAGACCTATTTCAATGTTTATAAACATTGTGTATGCGCGTGCAGCTCTGCTGCAGAAGGAATGCACACTGCCACTGAGTTTGCCGGTACGCGCAGTTCAAAACGTTTGTTTTATTCAAAATTAATAGAAATGAAGAACCGTAACCATATAAATTTAATATAATCTATTCGGTGAATATGTTTTCTACACGTGTTCAAAGCGGATTGTGTGTAAGTGGTGTGGTTTGAGAGATATTTCACTTTTCCTGTATGAAGATTGCTCACTGCCATTGACAATGCATTGAGTTTGCCGGTACGCGTAGTGCGAAACGTAGGTTTTATTCAAAATTAATAGAAATGCAGAACCCTAACCTTATGAATTTAAGATAATCTATTCGTTAAATATGTTTTCTATATGTGTTCTAAGCGATTTGTGTCTAAGTGGTGTAGTTTTAGAGATATTTCACTTTTTCTGTAAGAAGATTGCTTACGACCATTGACAATGCACTGAGTTTGCTGACTAGCCCATGAAGGGTAAACACTGCATTGATTTGTGCTGCAGCAATGCTATGTCTATGCAGAGCATTTATTTTAGCAAAATTAATTTTAAAGCTTTCACTGAGTCGATTAAATATATATTAATGCGCGATTGAAGAGGAAGATCTGAAGTATTTAATTTAACTTAAGGGCAATTTTCTCTGAAAGTATTAGAAACAGAGATAATATTGAAAGTTGGGATATTCTGAGCTCATAGCCATTGAGTTTGCAGTGACCGGATGTTGTCCTGCAGCCAAGTGGCGCGTGCACTGACCTAAATATATGAAATTGGTCAATAGGACTTGCCAAACTCCAGGCCTGTCCATTCGGTAAGCTTGTCTTCTCACCTCTTCCTTTGTCCGCCTCATTATCTCGCCCCCCCCCCACCTTTTTTCCCCCCCCACTCTGTCTTGCAATATGGTTTTGGCCAGAACAAATTACTTTGGGTTTGTTTTGTTTATGTGTCTTTTTTGTCTTATTTGCCTTCGTTTTTTGGGTTTTTTTTGTAGGGTTTCGACACCCCCAGTAGTTCCTGGACCAATTCGGGTTGCTTGGTTACCGACCTCTGCCTGAACCGGAAGTCGTCAGTCACCAGTATTTAATAACCGCACACTCTCCGCGCCATTGGTGTCACTATCGAGCGGTGGTAGGGTGTATGCGGAGGGGCTATATTAGTAATGGTAGAGGGTTTATGCGGAGGGACTGGTAATAGTGGTAGGGTGTGTGTGGAGGGGCTGGTACCAGTGATAGAGGGTGTGTGTGGAGGGGCTGGTACTACTACTAGTGGTAGAGGGTGTGTGTGTGGAGGGACTAGTACTAGTGGTAGGGTGTGTGTGGAGGGGCTGATACTAGTGGTAGAGGTTATGTGTGGAGGGGCTGGTACTAGTGGTAGAGGGTGTGTGTGGAGGGGCTGGTACTACTACTAGTGGTAGAGGGTGTGTGTGTGGAGGGACTAGTACTAGTGGTAGGGTGTGTGTGGAGGGGCTGATACTAGTGTAGAGGTCTGTGTGGAGGGGTGGACTAGTGGTAGGGGTGTGTGTGGAGGGGCTGGTACTACTACTAGTGGTAGAGGGTGTGTGTGTGGAGGGACTAGTACTAGTGGTAGGGTGTGTGTGGAGGGGCTATTAGTAATGGTAGAGGGTGTATGTGGAGGGGCTGGTACTAGTGGTAGGGTGTGTTTGTGGGGGGTATTACTAATGGTAGAGGGTGTGTGTGGAGGGGCTGGTACTAGTGGTAGGGTGTGTTTGTGGGGGTATTCTAATGGTAGAGGGTGTATGTGGAGGGGCTGGTACTAGTGGTAGGGTGTGTTTGTGGGGGGTATTACTAATGGTAGAGGGTGTATGTGGAGGGGCTGGTACTAGTGGTAGGGTGTGTTTGTGGGGGGTATTACTAGTGGTAGAGGGTGTATGTGGAGGGGCTGGTACTAGTGGTAGGGTGTGTTTGTGGGGGTGGTATTACTAATGGTGGAAGAGGGTGTGTGGTAGGTCGGGTACTAGTGGTAGAGGGTGTGTGTGGTGGGGGTTGGTACTACTGGTAGAGGGTGTGTGGTGGGGTTGGTACTAGTGGTAGGGTGTGGGTGGCACACTGATAGGCCCGGTACTGGTGGTACTGGTAGAGTGTGTGGAGGGACAGGTACTAGTGGTAGGGTGTGTGTGGAGGGACTGGTGGAATGTGTGGAGGGACACATACTAGTGGTAGGGTGTGTGTGGAGGGGCTAGTAGGGTGTGTGGAGGGACTAGTACTAGTGATAGGGTGTGGTGGGTCTGGCCGGGTGTGTGTGTGTGTGATGGGGCTGGTAGTGGTGGGGTGTGTGTGTGGTGGGCCTGGAAGGTGCTGGGGCTGGTAGTGGGATGTGTGTGATGGGGCTGGGGTGATGGCTGGTAGTGGGGTGTGTGATGGTGGGAGCTGGATGTGGTGTGGTGGGATGCTGTGTTTGGGGCTGGTATGGGATGTGTGCTGGGGTGTGGGCTGTAGGTGGTGGGGTCTATATATCGAGAGCGCTGATTGGCGCTGGGAGCTGTCTGATAGCGCACTGGTTGGTAAGTCATTAGTCACGCCTCAGTGGTTCGACAGGAGGTGCCGCTATACCTACGGGGGTCTCCCCGATCACCTCCACGGGCCTTGCGCATGCTGACTGCCGGGCGAACAGGGTGCGGGGAGACACTACGCGACGTCGTGACTTGAATCCCAATCGTTTGGTTGGTTGTTGAAGTTTTATGTCCTGGCAACATCTAAGGCCATATCAGGACGGGCACCGACTTATGACAGTGCACACTCATGGTGACTTTATAGTGCTGCACCACTGGGAAATCAGGCCACTGGCACCACTCAGTCACATTAACCTGACACGGAGCTAACCAGTCCTTGCCCTATCTTATTAATGCTGAGCGCCAAGCTAGGAAGCGACAAGTATCAATTTTTATAAGTCATTGGTTTGACTCGACCGGGAACTGAACTCCTGATCTCTCGCGCTCTACCAATTCGGCCACCACACCTGGTAAAGAAAAAGCCCATTGATCACGGGTCGCGAATGTTGTAGAAAATATGCAAGTAGAACACACTGACATTGACAATGATGGTGTTGGTGTATAGGCCTACAACTAACTCCACTACTGGGATATCGGGCAGTGGCCGCAAACACAGCATCCCGTTGATTTTCACTGAGTCTCGACTAGTGTATGCCATGCATGATAGTGTGATCCGGGATACTGTAGCCGACCGCAGGATCTATTTGCCGTGAGGGGGAGTGGTGTGAAAGCGGATCCACGACACAGAAACTCTTTATTTGTTCACGACGTCAGTAGGAGCATGAGCAAAATATCAAATATGGTTGATTTTAAAATGTTTTTTATTCACGACGCCATCAACAATAGTGCTGCACCACTGGGAAATCAGGCCACTAACACCATGACCCAATATCCCACTCAGTCACATTAACCTAACACAGAGCTAACCAGTCCTTGCCCTATCTTATTAATGCTGAGCGGCAATCTAGGAAGCGACAAGGATAAATTTTTATAAGTCATTGGTTTGACTCAACCAGGAACTGAACTCCTGATGCAAGTAGAAGATAGTGACATTGACAATGATGGTGTTGGGAGTATAAGCCTACAACTAACTCCACTACTGGGATATCGGACAGTGGCCGCAAACACAGCATCCCATTGATTTTCACTGAGTCTCGACTAGTGTGCGCCATGCATGATAGTGTGATCCAGGATGCTGTAGCCGACCGCAGGATCTATTTGCTGCCGGGGGGATCCACGACACAGAAACTCTTTTATTTGTTCAGGACGTCAGTAGGAGCGTGAGCAAAATATCAAATATGGTTGATTTTTAAATATTTGTTATTCACGACGCCATCGACAATGCTGTAAGCTATATAAGACATGTAACTTTCAATGAAGACAGCCAGCATTTCCAGTGTTACGTTGACAATCGGTATGCTACTATAGCAACCACATTTTTAATTTCTCCAAATGAACCGAATCCACAAAGGATATTTATCACTGAATAAAACCAAATTTAGTTAGCCTTTAAAAAAATTATTTAAAAAGTTCTATAAAACGTACGATTAAAACATGGTTTGTAGTTGACGAAATATGCATTTGCGGAAAATTATTTATACACAAATTATCCCCCACAAATTTTAGCGAATTAATCTTAATTCTTAAGATATGAAAATTATGTTTTTCCAATAATTTGTCCATGAGGTCACATATAATATCCCGCACTGTTTTTAGTGACAGGAGAATGCTTAATCTCCACCTTCGACGTTTAGTGATAGCATTGTTAGCAAACATTTAGTGAAAGCAGACGAGTTTTAGTGATAATACACGGACATTTTCTGACAGCAGACACCATTTATTAAGCAATGTTTTCTGACAGAGGGTCTCGTTTGTGACAGTGTATAATAATAAAATATTTATTTCCACATGATCAATGTACAACCAAGTTGATATTTATATCAGTAATTTTTTCACCTGAAAAGGGAGAAAGCAGAAGTACAATACTTATGAGGTGCTTTCCCCATTTAAAAATAACACAAATACATTGCTTATACCATAGAAATAATAAATAGAAAAATAAAAGTAAAAAGCATGTCAACATTATCTCAATACTGTAAATTACATCTCAATATTTATGTACTAGGCTACTACGTATTCTTCCTCTGGCAAAGCTTAAACTTTTCTTTTTACACATTCGTTGAATGGAGACATGTGACATTTTCTGATGGCAGACGACATTTCTTTTCGTGGAAGCAGACGATATGAAAGCTGGAAGTAAAGCTACTAATCAATACCACTTTCTTTGGAAGCTTCCAGTGTTGTAATGATTGCCCAACTCAATAGATGAGTGCGCATGCGCTGAAAACGGCGTTGGCAGCAAAACAAGGGCATACGGCCATTGAGTTTGCCGATACGCATAGGGAAAAACTTTGATTTTATTCAACATTAATAAAAATAAATACATAACAATTTGGCACAAACATGAATGGGATAGATGCAATATAATATTATATTGAATGTGTTTAAGACACAACTCTCCATAATTAAGAATTTTGAGCTAAGAAACATACAATTTCAGTCACTTTACAGGCTGATGTTTACATCACCATTGATTAGACATATAAGTAATTCTTGTTCTAAATATTAAAATGTCAAATGTGTCAACAAAAACTTGTTTCACAGAAATATATAACCAATATCTGATTAACCCTACCCATTTCCTAACCCAACAAATGTCATTATCCATAGGATATAAATAAAAACATGAATTAAATGAGTAAAACTGACTTTGGCTATGGCTCTAACACTAGTTGAGTGCCCAGATTTTTCTCAATCTAAATGCAGATGGTATAAGATATGCCGATTAGATTGATCTAAATGCAATGCTAGATAAAAGATTAACATCTTAATTTATTATATATATATATTTTTAGTTGGTATTCTATATTTCAAACAAGAGCTGAGGTGAGCTGACACTAGAACATTTCATAGCTGCACCCAGTGTCTTAGCATTAGCCATCTGCTTCGCGGGCGTTTGTTTATCTTCCACTCATGCCACAATGCACCTCGTGGCTGGAATGGCGATGTAGTCTATTGTTCAGCAGCCAGAAGGTGAAGGTCGTCAAGAAAGCTATTTTAGAAGCTCATGTGAATAAGTCCTTATTTTCCCTCTTTAAAAAAAAAAATCACAAATACATTCTTATTTGTGTGCAAATAAGAATGTATTCACACGAACTTGTGTAAATAGTCGGCATTAAATCCTTTTTTTGGGAAGCTATCGACTAATTACACGAACTTGTGTGAATATAGAACTGAATTTTTTTTTTTTATGATGTAAAACGAAAAATCTGTATTTACATTAGAAGCCGTGCAAAGTTGTCAACATGTCCGCAGTCATACAAAGAATGCTACTTTTCTAGACCCATCACCCGCTACAAATTCTATATCTACACATAAACATTCGATCACAAAACATGACAGTGGTTTATGTTTGTCTCGGGATTTTATCAAACCAAACAAGTCGTACAGACTGCCACCACCGCCTCCTCTTATAACATACTTTGTACGGCTGTGAAAATGTTGAAAACTTCGGCTGGCCCTTTAGCTGGTGTAACTCAATCATTTTACACGGCCATTTATGTAAATAATTCTTTTTGTGTATGCAAAAACTTGTATAAATAGGTCTCATTCCTTTGAGGTTGGTGTTTGTTTGTTGGGGTTTTACGCCCTGGCAACATCTAAGATCATATCAGGACGGGTACCGAATTGAAACAATGCCCACTCGTGGCAACTTTATAGTGCCGCTACACTGAAAGACCGGGCATCATTTCATACCCAATATTTCACTTAGTCACATTATCCTGATATTGAACAAACCAGTCCTATTCCTATTCTATTAATGCTGAACGCCAGGCTAGGTGGTGACACGTATCAAGTTTGAAAGTCATTGGTTTGACTCGGCTGGGATTCGAATCCATGACTGAGGCTCTTACCAATTCGAGCACACGGTCCGGTTTGTGTGAGGTGTGTAGAGGAAGTAGTGGCGGGCACCCATCTAGGCCGATCAGGTATTTGTGATTAAATTGATTTACATGATCATAAATACAAATAACACTAACCAAATGGTGTATTGGCCCTGAGCTCCTGACTCCACTCGTCCGTGGGTTGGACTTGGAGTGGAGGGGCTTGGAGCACCTCCACCCACCCTGCCGCTAATGGGCATACCCAGATACACTCACACCTACACACACTCACACACAATCAGTCACATTCACACACACCTACACTCACACTCACACACTCACAAACAATTAGACACTCACATTCACACACACACAGACCTACACTCACACGCGCACACTCACACACAATCAGGCACACTCACATTCACACACACACCTACACATGCACACACTCACACACAATTAGACACTCACATTCACACACACATACCTACACTCACACGCACACACTCACACACAATCAGGCACACTCACATTCACACACACACCTACATACGCACACACTCACACACAATTAGACACTCACATTCACACACATACCTACACTCACACGCGCACACTCACACACAATCAGGCACACTCACATTCACACACACCTACACACACACACACTCACACACAATTAGACACTCACATTCACACACATACCTACACTCACACGCGCACACTCACACACAATCAGGCACACTCACATTCACACACACACCTACACACGCACGCAATCACTCACACAAAAGCAGGCTCACTATCACACACACCTACACTCACTCATACACACACACGCAGACACTCACACAAACAATCAGCCACCCTCTCACACACTCACACATATTCACACACACCTACACTCACATACATTCATACACACCTACATTCACACACATTCACACACATACACATTGAATGCTCACTCCTGGTGGATACTTCTAGGTCAATTTACCAGTACAAGTATGTGTGGGTGTATCAAAGATTGAAAGCCTAATGTGTTCTAATGTTATGTAGTTACTGACATCGAGGTATTGAAAGCCTTATTTATGTGGTTCACTTGTAAATAGTTAAAGAAACCCAAGCACAGAAAGTTTATGTGTTTCAAGTTTATGTACTTACAGAAATCGAAGCGCTGAAAGCTTATGTGTTTCCGTTTCCGTAGGTAAAGACAATTAAATACTGAAAGCCTTATGTGTTTCAGTTTTATGTGGTTAAAGATACCCAAGTGCTGATAGCTTCATGTGGTGAATGATATTCAAGTATTCTTCCTTCTCCACTCATGCATTGATATATCTCACAACTGACGCGTTGTGTGCCCCTAACGGCGCTATTGAAAACTAGTTGGTCCTAACCGATCAGACCGATGTTTGTTGTCGTTGTTTTACGTGCCAGCAACATGTAAGGTCATATCAGGACGGTTACCTATAGTGCCGAGCGCCTGGCTAGGAAGCGACAAGTATAAATTGTCATTGGTTTGACTCGACCAGGGTTCGACCCCACGAATCCATGGGTTTGGATCCCCCGATCTCCCAAAACAGGAGAGGAACGCTCAACTCATTCGGCCATCTGGTAGTCCGATGTAAGCAACTATACACATTAAAATAAAACAGAGATCAACCATTAAACACACAAAAATAACGGGGCCATGTCCATGAAAGTGTGTGTGTGGGGGGGGGGGGGTGGACATCAGAAAGCATTCGCTGTCAAGATTGAGGAAATTGAAGATAGATCCGACAAGCGCTTGATAGAAATAAACATGCGGAAAGAATTATAATTTGGTGCCGATGAATAATGGGCCCTTTATCAAGTAGGCGTCTCCATATTGGAAGTGAGATGGGAGGGGGTGGAGGGGAGGTGCAGCTGCGCAGCTCCCGGGAGTCATTAACTGACGTGATCTGCGTGAATCATAACAATCAGTGGTTGCAGTAAAAACATCGCGTTTCGCGCAGACGCCCGAGATCAGCTTCCTGTTTTGTTTTGCGCTATAAGTCCAACCCACTGTACATGCTACCCGATTCAATGCCCTCAAGAACTGCAAGGAGAGCCAGAGGCCAGGCACTGAGGTCGGGATATGTTGTTTTATTATCGCCCAGTTGTGGCTCTCTAGTACGCTTATCTTTGCACCTGCTTCATATACACAGTAAAGCATCTCTAAATCGACCGACCTTGGGACCGACTTTAAGTGGTCCATTTAGGGAGGTGGTCGGTATTGTTGGGACCCAAATAAAGCGATCGATATAGGGGAATGGTCGATCTGTGGAGGTGGTCGGTTAGAGAGGTTTTACTGTATAGAGGGGGTGTAATGATGTCACAAGACAACTTTCGGTGGCCATATTGGATGACATACAGAAGTCTTGCAACTGCCTACACTGTGGTTATTTACTGATTTGTTGGTTTATTTGTCTCTGTTTTGAGCAGTTTGGCCTCAGAAGTTGTTGCTAAAGTGCTGTAAGTAAACACATTGGATGTAAATTGCCCAGAACCTCCCAGAACACAAGAAAACACTGTCTTACTGCATCTGCATGCATTCACAACATGGCTAGGAAGGGTGCTCATAATCCAAGATGGCTGACTGCTGAGTGATGACGTCACATGCACTCCCTCTATACTGCTTGCTGCCATGAAAGGATTGCAAGAGGCCAGGCACTAAGGTAGTCGTGTGTTCTTCTATTATCGCCCAGTTATGGGGCTATAATAGTGTTATCTGCCGTTGTCATATGTTCTTTTATTATCGCCCAGTTATGTGCACTATAACAGTTACCTCCAGTGTCCTGTATCGCATGCAGTGCAGCTGAACAACATGATAGAACAAGTGCCAGAAGGACATAACTACATCAATTCGCAATGTAATTTGCTAAATATATTGTTCAAATACCTATCTACCTTTGGAGTGAAGAATTTGGGTAATCATATCGACTAATATTAATAACTTTAAAAGTCAAAGCAAGAATATCCAGTGGCTGTCAATTTGGGATTTTGCATGCATTCTCTCCCAGTTCATCAACTCTATGCCAATATAAATAAATGCTGGCTTCTGGAATTAGGATCTTTAGAGCTTGTTTGGAGTTGATTCATACCACAACAATTTTTGCTGGGATTTAGACATGGTACTGGTAGCCATTTACTCCTACTGTGGGTGGGGGTGAATATTTGATCTCATCACATGTTCTTTTATTATCACCTCATTATTGTACTCTCTGTCATATGTTACTTTATTTTCGCCTCATTATGATACTATTATAATCAGGAATGAAAGATCTCCCCGATTTCGCGGATTTCCTGGATTTTTACTGTAGCTATAAGTGTATACTAATAAGTTGCGCCTGTCCTGATATGACCTTAGATGTTGCAAGAACATAAAACTCCACCAACCAACCAATACGTTGTTTCACGCTGCAGCATTAGCAGCGTATACTACTAATGCCTTCAAGGCCCTGTCACATTACGGCGTATGGCGGGAGCGTATTGAAAACCTACGTAAGTCCTCCGCGTGCCGACCTATCATGACCTTTGGTGACCTATCGTGTGTTTTTGAGCGTATGCGTAACCTCTGAGGAGCGTACGAGGAGCGTATGAGAGCGTACTGTGACATCTTTTGATGGTTTTGATTGGCATATGGAACCTATGCGTAGTGTATGCGTAGTGTATGCGTAGCGTATGCGTAGCATATGCATAGCGTATGCGTAGCGTATGCATAGCATATGCATAGCGTATGCGTAGCGTATGCGTAGCGTATGCGTATGCGTAGCGTATGCGTAGCATATGCATAGCATATGCATAGCATATGCATAGCGTATGCGTAGCGTATGCGTAGCGTATGAGTCAAGATCGATGTCGAGACCTATGGTATATGCTTGGAATACGCTGTGCATACACTCTGCAGACGCTAGGAGTACGCTCCCATACGTAACTCGTAGGTTATGTGTACGCTACATACGCTAGAGATACGCCGGTGACGCAAGTTGGGCATATGCGTAACCTACACCGGCGCACCCTTAGCGTACACTGGCGTACGAGGAGCATACACCGGCGTATGAGTAGCGTATGAGTAGCGTATGAACCATACGCTCCCATATGTCGAGATTTTTTTAGCATGCACAAACAAATTTTGGACGAACGGACGGGAGAAAGCGTATGGCGGCATACAACGGCATATGCCAGCATAGGCTGGCACATGATGGCCTATGCGTAGCGTATGCGTAGCGTATGCGTAGCGTATGCGTAGCGTATGCGTAGCGTATGCGTAGCGTATGCGTAGCGTATGCGTAGCGTATGCATAGCGTATGCGTAGTGTTGCGTAGCGTATGCGTAGCATAGTGTATGCATTGCATAGCGTATGCGTAGCATATGCGTAGCGTATGCGTAGCGTAGCGTACGTGTAGCGTATGCGTATGCATAGCGTATGCGTAGTGTATGCGTAGCGTAGCGTATGCGTAGCGTATGCGTAGCGTATGCGTAGCGTATGCGTAGCGTATGCGTAGCGTATGCATAGCATATGGCGGCATATGCCGGCATATGCCGACGTATATGACGTAATGCGCCTACGCCGCCGTATGCTCCCGCAAAAAACCCTAATGTGACAGCCCCGTTACGGAGCAGCACTATCAGCGTATACTACTAATACGTGCTTCAAACGGCGCAGCACTATCAGTGTATACCGATATGTGATGCAAACGCCGCAGCACTAGCAGCGTAGACTACTAATAAGTGCTTCAAATGGCGCAGCACTATCAGCGTATACCAATAACAATATGTATGAAAACCGACTTCCGGGAATTTTCAGTGATTCCCTGACAATGATAAGCCTATGGGAGAATATCAGCATTTCGGCCTTTTTTTCCCGGAGACCACTTTCATCCCTGTATAATGTTATCCTCTCCATCTTGTGTTATTTTATTGTCGCCTCATTATGGTACTATAATAATGTTATCTTCTCCATCATATTTTATTTTATTATCGTCTTGTTATGGTGCTATAATAATGTTATCCTTCATCATGTTATTTTATTGTCGCCTTATTATGATACTATAATGCTATCCTCTCTGTCATGTCATTTTATTGTTGCCTCATTATGGTGTTCATCCACCTGCTATGGACTCGCACTGCATTTGCGCCACAAATAGTGGAAGCGGCAAGGACTTGTGTTGCTGTCCTGTGTTGTATTATGACCTAGTTGGTGTGTGCTTATGGGGATATAAATCCATCCAGCTCCTTTGTATTTACTTGTCAGTCTGACTTAAAACCTGCACTACAAATAGCACCCGAAGCCAGTCAGTAAGGCTGGAATGTATTGTTATATATATAGATATATAGTACTATATATTATATTATATATATATTATATATAGTATTATATATTATATGTATATTATATATAGTACTATATATTATTATATATATATATAATATATACATTATATACTGTCACCCACCTCATACGCTCTTACATTCCCTCTTCCAACTCAGGAGCCATCGTGTTATCCTCACTAGACATTGACTGATTATCTATCTGTATGTGTGTGATGTATACAAATTATATAAGTATACATTTACAACATGTTATGTTCACTTCCATACTACCCGATTTTGCTGTTGGCGCCTCCCATCGTGTTTTCCACCACACTATGATGGGTCTATTCACTCAGTCGCCAAGCAAATATATATATATATTACATATATATTATGTATGTCTATATATATTATGTATATATATATATGTAGATATATATATATATATATATATATATATATATATATATATATATATATATATATATATATGCTGTACAGAAATATACCAAATTTGTTGGTTGGATTTGACATGCAACCTGGGTGTTTTTTTTTATAGATAATGCGACATTCGCTAATTAATATCCAAAGGCCCCACTATGACTGGATCACATACGAGTCCCGCAACTTGATTGCATGCTACATGTCGACATTCGTGACTTGGCTGTAGTTGCCGCTGTGCAACACGGCTCTCGTATGTAAAATGGCGGCACGGATTGCAGAGAAATAAGGTCAGTTAGATGACTGAGTTTGCATACATATTTAAACGCCAGCAACGCCTTTTGCCACCAGGGGGCACCACCCTTGGGAGCTAACCCCGGCTCTCGCTGTGCAATCTGCTCCCCTTGAATGGTACTAAAATGAGCAGCAAGGCACTGGTTTGAGGGTACAAATGGCTACCTACCGCCCTCTGTACACATCACCTTGCCTTCCTCTCTTCCCTCATCCCACCCCACCACTGACATTGTGTCGGCGTTCAGCACCCACTTCCCATGTTGGAGGTCGTGGGATTAGAACCCCGGGTTCGAACCCTGGCCGAGTTAAACCAATCAGTTAAAAAAAAATTAATACCAACCCCAAGTTCTGTTATGTAAGCTGAAGCTGTGACCCCCAGTGTTTTGAGACTAGGATTTCCTGGGGAGACCAGCGGGACGCTCGTAATGTAGAACGCTCGCCATTTGAAATGGCAACGGTCTGGGTTCAGTTCCTGCTCTAGTTGCAGAGTGCCTGGTGTGTTTACAACACCTCGTTGCGGAACTAAGCCAGTGAGCAGGTGTCCCAGCACACCCTGAGTGGTGTGAGTCACTCCGTACACACCCACCACTCACGTGTCGCACTGCCTGCCTCAGCCTCCTTACCAGCAGAAGGGCCATGAATCCCATAAAGATTGCCCTACCCACCCGACCCCACCCCACCCCGACTGGCCGCGGTGGCCGAATCGGTAAAGCGCGGGCCTCGCGTGCGGGAGATCGGGAGCTCGACTCCCGGTCGAGTCAAGCCAATGATTGATCAAATTGATACTTGTCGATTCATAGCCTGGCACTCGGCATTAATAGGATAAGGCAAGGACTGCTTAGCTCGGTGTCAGGATAATGTGACTGAGTGGGATATCGGGTCATGGTAATGCTGGTGGCCTGATTTCCCAGTGAGGCAGTACTATAAAGTCGCCATGAGTGCACACTGTCACAAAATAGGAACCCGTCCTGATATGACCTTAAATGTTGCCAGGACGTAAAACCACAACAACCAATCAACCCTACCCCACCCCACTCCATCCCCCTCCTTGCCAGGCTCTGCAGACACTACGCAACTAAATGTGTGCCTTTGGAAAATAAATTCTCACTGAAGCTGTGCCATGGCATCCGGCGTCATATTTAGTTAGCTGCATTTAATGTCTTAATATTCTGTTCATGCCAGGTGCATGTAATTTTTGTAATCGGTAAGATCTGCTACCAAATTGTTATTTCTATTTATAGCTGTCTTTATTTAAAGATTGTTGTAGTTTATCATTGAATATAGCAGAACAAATATTTTGAATTACATCCTCTACCAGCTCAATTTATAATAATAAAAATTTATAAAAAATAAGTATATATTATAATATAAATATATAATTGATATATATTAAGATTAAATAAGTTTTTGAAAGAAAGAAAGAAAGAAAGAAAGAAAGAAAGAAAGAAAGAAAGAAAGAAAGAAAGAAAGAAAGAAAGAAAGAAAGGTAGCCGCACATAAGGATCAGCAACTCGTTGGCACATGAAAAGATAATGCGAGATTCTCTACCGTTAAAATGGCAACTATTGCATCCAGCAGATCCCCATTCCATATGCATTACAAAGTGAAGTTGGCGAAATGAGTTCGGACGCAGGTAAATGGTTGCGATTGCTTTGCTGTGGATTCATATTACTGGGCAACTGGTTCGGATAGCACTAGGCCACCTAGGTTGCGGGCAAGACCCTGGCCGGCATCGCGCATACCTGGTGGGTCCTCTATGTAAATTGTTGCCCCACTGGGTCCCTATCTTAGCTATGTACATTTCTCTCCACTGGGTCCCTAGCTTAGCTATGTACGTTTCTCCTCACTCGGTCCCTAACTTAGCTATGTACATTTCTCCCCACTGGGTCCCTAGCTTAGCTATGTACATTTCTCTCCACTGGGTCCCTAGCTTAGCTATGTACATTTCTCTCCACTGGGTCCCTAGCTTAGCTATGTACGTTTCTCCTCACTCGGTCCCTAACTTAGCTATGTACATTTCTCCCCACTGGGTCCCTAGCTTAGCGTTAACAGCTTTTTGTTGCCAAATTCAAACAACAGCAGCAAGCATCCGGTGTACAGATTTATCTTATTCTGATGCCAGAAAGAAAGCTATTTCAAAGAGAATGTGTGTACACTGACAAATATGTACTACCACATTGTGTGACTCTCAAGTCTATCCTCTCTCGCTCCATCTTCCTTAAATGATCAGGACAAATACTAACTGACCTGGTGCCTCTTGGTAAATATGCCTACTGCAAGCTAATCATAAATAACCACTTGGGTCAGTTTGTTTGTTGTTGTTTTACGTCCTAGCAACATCTAAGGTCATATCAGGACGGGTACCGACTTGTGACAGTGCGCACAAGTCGGTACCCGTCCTGGTGCCTCTTGGTAAATATGCCTACTGCAAGCTAATCATAAATAACCACTTGGGTCAGTTTGTTTGTTGTTGTTTTACGTCCTAGCAACATCTAAGGTCATATCAGGACGGGTACCGACTTGTGACAGTGCGCACAAGTCGGTACCCGTCCTGGTGCCTCTTGGTAAATATGCCTACTGCAAGCTAATCATAAATAACCACTTGGGTCAGTTTGTTTGTTGTTGTTTTACGTCCTAGCAACATCTAAGGTCATATCAGGACGGGTACCGACTTGTGACAGTGCGCACAAGTCGGTACCCGTCCTGGTGCCTCTTGGTAAATATGCCTACTGCAAGCTAATCATAAATAACCACTTGGGTCAGTTTGTTTGTTGTTGTTTTACGTCCTAGCAACATCTAAGGTCATATCAGGACGGGTACCGACTTGTGACAGTGCGCACAAGTCGGTACCCGTCCTGGTGCCTCTTGGTAAATATGCCTACTGCAAGCTAATCATAAATAACCACTGGGGTCAGTTTGTTTGTTGTTGTTTTACGTCCTAGCAACATCTAAGGTCATATCAGGACGGGTACCGACTTGTGACAGTGCGCACAAGTCGGTACCCGTCCTGGTGCCTCTTGGTAAATATGCCTACTGCAAGCTAATCATAAATAACCACTGGGGTCAGTTTGTTTGTTGTTGTTTTACGTCCTAGCAACATCTAAGGTCATATCAGGACGGGTACCGACTTTTGACAGTGCGCACTCATGGCGAGTTTATAGTGCTGCCCCACTGGAAGACCAGGCTGCCAGCACCATGACCTGATATCCCACTCAGTCACATTATCCTGACACTGAGCCCTATCTTAATAATGCCGAGCGCCAGGCTAGAAAGCGACAAGTGTCAATTTTTAAGTCATTGATTTGACTCGACCAGAGTTTGAACCCACGACCCCATGATCTACCAACATGGGAAAAGGACACTCTAACTCATTTGGCCATCCAGTCTGGTCACTTGAGTTCATGGTCTAGAGGTACCAATGAACCTGCCAAATCCAACCTTCAACCCAACCCAACCCAACCATACAACCTAGCACAACCACACAACCAAACACAACCACTCAGCCAAACACAACCATGATCACACACATGACCACACACGACCATGATCACACAGAACCATGACCATACACATGACCCAACACAACCACTCAATCCAATACAGCCAAGCACAACCACAACCTTAAGCTTGCAATAACCCAATGATTTTGAGATTTTGTCATATTTTTTAGCTGCATATAATCTACTTTACTTCAGTTTGAAGTCCATTTTATTTTAAAGGGTTCACTTTGGACACATTTGACGTGAGCCATGTACATTGATTTTGGTTTGCACACTAACAAGATGGACATCACACTTTCATAGCTGTGTACTAGTGTAGTCCAGCCGCAGCGAGAGGTTCTATTGCATTGGCTTAATATTAATAGTCCTTCTGTTCAGCAATAACTGGTTAATAAGTGTAACAGTATCTAAATTGGATATGTAGAATCAAATTTGCTGGCAAGTGCTTTGGCTTTGAACATTTAAAGTAACCAGACGGGATGGCCGAATGAGTTAGAGTGTCCGTCTCACATGCTGGTAGATCGTGGGTTCGAATCCTGGTCGAGTCAAACCAATGACTTAAAGATTGACACTTGTCACTTCCTAGCCAGGGGCCATATACATGGAGCAGTGTTAGGAGGCAAAACGCGTTTAGCGCTGGATTTCTGGTTTAGCGCGGACAAGTTGGTATGCATGGAGCAGTGTTAGGCCTAACACCAAGCGTTTAAACTCGGAAATTCTAACTCCGATCATATCTGGTTTACAGCTGTGTTAGTGTCAGGATGGAACGCAAATCTACGCAATGCTATCATATTTAACAGAATTACATACGCAATAAGTGAAATTTAAGCAAATTAACCCTAAAAACGAAGCGATATTAACGCAGTAGCCGCATTGGCGGCGATATTAGCAGTTATATTTTCGAATCGACGAAGGTACAGTAAACAAACCGCCGCCGCCGCCAGTATGGAACGCGACGTCGATGCGGCGGCGGCGGCGATTTGTTTACATTACGCTCGTCGATTCGAAAATATAATTATTAATATCGCCGCCAATGCGGCTGCTGCGTTAATATCGCTTCGTTTTTAGGGTTAATTTGCTTAAATTTCACTTATTGCGTATGTAATTCTGTTAAATATGATCGCATTCAATAGATTTGGGCCTAATATTTGTAGTCGAATGTAAAGTAAGCAAATCGCCACCGCCGCCTCAGTAACAAGCTCGCTGGTTCCCGGTGGGTAGAGAAGACAATATATTAGGCCCAAGCAAGTGCTCGCGGGCAACAGGCTCAGAGAAATTTCCATAATGAATAAATTAATTCACATATAGCTAACACTCACCGTTTAGGCCGCCATGCATACGTTTTCGACGAGGCCGATAAACGGTGATAGCTATACAGTGTTAGAGGGATAACACCACACGCCTCTAACACTGCTCCATGCATATGGCCCCTGGTGCTCAACATTATTAGGATAGGGCAAGGAGCAGTGGAATGAGGAAGACCAATCGTCCATGATTGAAATTTCCCCAGCTTAAACAACTAATGTAGCAAAAAAAACACCCCAAAAAAACATCGAATTGTGCAACTTCAACAAAGATGGCTGCTGGGTGGGCCAGGTCACGTGGGCGCCCAGGTGCGTGCAGACTGCATGGCGGGAGCGGGTGAGACGAGGTGTGCGACTAGAGACTGACTCACTGTGAGGTACAGTCGTACAGATGCGCCACTCCTATTGGTTCCCATAGTGTAACTAGACAATCGCATGAAGATGGCACCAGCGTAACTTTTTGTAGATCTTCTAGATGCACACATGTCGGTGTGAAGTTAACAAAACAAATTTGTTTAACATTTGTTTTAATTGTTTTTAATCCTCTATGATTATATGGCACTGTTGTATTTCAATTAAATATTTAGTCACGTGATTTAAGCATGTAAGCCTTAAATACGAATTTCTTTTAAGTCGTAGTCAATATTCATATCCTAAAAATTGGGTCATGGCGCCGGTAGCGCAGAGCTTCCAGCGAAGCAGCACTATAAAGTCGCCATGAGTGCGCACGACGACGATGACTGGGGGTGTTCGTAACCTTACGACGGTTACCGGTTGCAGAACTGCAACATTGGGTAGAGAGGCTCCGATAAATCGGCCCAATCTTTGGTTGAAGAAACTTGTCTTCGTAGAGGGAGTGTTGTGAAAGCTGGGGACATCTTTCACGACGTAAGTGGACGGCGGGGCGTCGGTGGCAGCGAATCTCTCCGTGCCGGTGTGTAGTTGTAGGTGTGTGTAGTGTAGTGTAGCACTTGAATCCGGTCAGCAGGGGTTTGAGGAAGGCGGGCAAAGGAGGGAGCAGCGGTCGTTCCAGCAACAAGAACCAGACAGAGAACTCATAATAGGTCAAGGGCCCCACCCAAGAACACAACAACCCTGGTCAGGGGAAGAAGTGTGCCTGGGAGAAATCGAATGGGCAGATCTAGGAAAGAGAAATGAGGAGAGTTGAGTTAAAGGACCGTGTCTATT
This sequence comes from Branchipolynoe longqiensis, assembly GCA_030323885.1. Taxonomy (NCBI): domain Eukaryota; kingdom Metazoa; phylum Annelida; class Polychaeta; order Phyllodocida; family Polynoidae; genus Branchipolynoe; species Branchipolynoe longqiensis. Next base: position 113,939,580 of record CM059186.1, on the reverse strand, counting down.
TGCCCTACGGTGACCATCCAGCGAGCCATAGACACGGACAGAGTAAGAGTAGAAAGTGAAAATGCCGGTGGGCACCCCCTCCTGGAACTCTTTTCAGACATATCAAGGAGGTGGCAGAGAGGTGATAGAGAGAGGTGTGGACGAAGTGCGGTCCGGACAGCAAGTGAGTGCGCACGGTCACAAGTCAATATCCGTCCTAATATGACTGTAAAGTTAGTTATGTCGTCAAGGCCCCATCCCACCCACCCCCAAAAACCACACACACATAAACAAACCAAAGACAAAGAAAGGTAGAAAAGCAAGACCCCACCCCCACCCCCAAAAGAAAAAGATTTAAACCCCGTCGATTGGGAATAGAATAGTCGGTTTCCAGTCAAATTATCCATTGATGTGCGGACGATAGAGAATCCTTATGGGAGAAAAACAAATTAATAATTCCCCCCACCCCCCAGGTGGAATAAAACCACCCCAAAACTCCCTGTGCTCGACGGGTCCCCGAATCGTCACGGAATGGAGAACCTCGTTAATTATGATTGCTGAGGACGTAAAACTCCAACAACCAACCGTTAATCGGATAATGTATCACCAGGTCGCGACAATAAACATCAGTAATCGTATGCGCCAATCAATGTGTGAATGCGCCAACTGTCACCAGGGGGCGTGCGTGAAAATAGGGGAGTGGGGGAGGGGGTAGGGAGGGGGGTCAGGTCCAAGATGTAGATGTACGAGCCATTAACTGGGGCTTATTTAGATACTGATCCCGGGTTGCGGTGTGGGGGAGGGTGGGGGTGGGGTGAGAGGTAGGGTGCCGGGCGTGTCACTGTCTGATTAGTCTGCATGCACCTGCTAATCCTGTCAGTGGTAGTAATCCTGTCACTACCCCTCCCGCCCTCCCTGATCCCTCGGAACCCTGAATAATCGATAAATGTAAGGTCTGTTATGGGTGGACTTTACTGTCCTAGCTGGAGCAGCCAGGTTCTGTATGCGTTGGTGCTGGACTTCTTCTGACTCGAATGGCGTGGTTTCTCACCGACACAGTATTAGATGACGCTAGGCTTATTGTGTGTCACGCTGGACTTTTGCTGACTCACATGGCGTGGTTTCTCACCGACACAAAATTAGATGACCCTAAGCTTATTGCGTGTCACAGCTGGACGTGTGTTGACTCGCACGGCGTGGTTTCTCACCGACACAGTATTAGATGAACCTAAGCTTAGTGTGTGTCACAGCTAGACTTGTGTTGACTCACATGGCATGCTTTCTCACCGACACAGCATTAGATGATGCTAAGCTTAGTGTGTGTCACAGCTGGACTTGTGTTGACTCGCATGGCATGGTTTCTCACTGACACAGCATTAGATGACGCTAGGCTTATTGCATGTCACAGCTGGACTTGTGTTGACTCGCATGGCATGGTTTCTCACCGACACAGAATTAGATGACACTAGGCTTATTGCATGTCACAGCTGGACTTGTGTTGACTCGCATGGCGTGGTTTCTCACCGATATGGCATTAGATGATGATAAGCTCAGTGTGTGTCACAGCTGGACTTGTGTTGACTCGCACAGCCTGCTTTCTTCCTGACACAGTAGTACATAAAACAAGTTTGGTGTGCACTGACCGAAAAGCCTTAATGCTTGATGTGGCCGCCACCAGCGCCCCCTGCAGGCGCTGACGGCGGCGACCTTGCGCAAAGAAGCCCAACACCCACAGCTCATAAATGTGTAATTAATTTAGCAGGGTCTGTCTGGCATACTTACAAATTACATTGCATGTCCATTGTTTCAAATTTCATGATGACTACATTTTGTTGTAGCTTTTATTTCTCTTGAAGATTTATACTGCCTGTTATAGATAAGTCTGAATAGACTTGTTTTCACCATTAGACAGTTTATCGATAGAAAGCCCGAGCCTACACTTTTACCGACCCAAGGGATTTTTAACCTCCCACACCACATAGCCATGGTATGAGAGCAACATGCCTTTGATGGTGAGAACATACCCATAATTCCCATGGTGAGGGCATACTCGTAACTGGTCAAGATTGCCATGTTGAGGACATATCCATAATTGGTCAATGTTCTCATGGTGAGGCCATACCCATAATTGGTCCAAATCCCTATTGTGAGAATATACCCATAATTGGTCAATATCCCCATGGTGAGGATGTATACCCATAACTGGCCAAAATTCCCATAGTGAGGATATAGTCTTAATTGGCCAAGATTGCTGTGGTGTGGACATATCCATAATTGTCCAAGATCCCCATGGTGAGGACATACCCATGCTTGGTCAATGTTCCCATAATGAGGAAATACCCATAATTTGTCAATGTTCCCATGGTGAGGACATAACCCGTAATTGTTGGCCAATGGTCCCATGGTGAGGACATACCCGTAATTGGTCAATGTTCCCGTGGTGATGACATACTCATAACTGGCCAAGATTCCTGAAGTGAGCAAGATTTCCTGAAGTGGCCAACATATCGATTATAATTTATAGGAGCAAGATTGCCGGGTGGGACAGATTCCCAAGATGTGAAATTTATTCATTCTTAGACCACGTCCTTGACGTGATACAGACCTGGTACTCGTGATACGGGAGGTGGGGGTTTGGAGATTTGCTATCAACAATTGGAGGTGACAGACGGCCTGGCCTGGCGGGCTGTGTCGACCTGGCGGCTCTAGCTGCACCCGGCCTGTGGAGGGAGGGTTTCACCCGGCCTGTGTGGAGGGAGGGCTCACCTCACCTGTGTGGCGGTAGGGTTTCACCTCGCCTGTGTGGAAGGAGGGTTTCACCCGGCCTGTGTGGAGAGAGGGCTCACCTCGCCTGTGTGGAGGGAGGGTTTCACCTCGCCTGTGTGGAGGGGGGGGGGGGGCGCTCACTCCGCATGTATGGAGGGTTTCACCTCCCTGTGTGGAGGGAGGGTTTCACCCCACCTGTGTGGAGGGAGGGTTTCACCTCGACTGTGTGGAGGGAGGGCTCACTCCGCCTTTTTGGAGGGAGGGTTTCACCTCGCCTGTATGGAGGGAGAGTTTCACCCCGCCTGTGTGGAGGGAGGGTTTCACCTCGCCTGTGTGAAGGGAGGGCTCACTCCGCCTGTGTGGAGGGAGGGTTTCACGTCGCCTGTATGGAGGGAGAGTTTCTCTTCCCCTGTGTGGAGGGAGGGTTTCACCCAATCTGCATGGAGGGAGGGTTTCACCTCGCCTGTGTGGAGGGAGGGTTTCATCCGGCCTGTGTGGAGGGAGGGTTTCACCTCGCCTGTGTGGAGGGAGGGCTCACCCTGCCTGTGTGGAATGAGGGCTCACCTCGCCTGTGTGGAGGCAGGGTTTCACCCTGCCTGTGTGCGGGGAGGGTCTCACCTGTGTGGAGTGAGGGTTCACCTCCTCTGTGTGGAGGGAGGGTTTCACCTCGCCTGTGTAGAGGGAGCGTTTCACCTCGCCTGGGTGGAGGGAGGGCTCACCTCACCTGTGTGGAGGAAGGGTTTCACCATGGCTGTGTGGAGGGATGGTTTAATCTCGCCTGTGTGGAGGGAGGGTTTCACCCCGCCCGTGATCCGGCAGTCTGTGGTGGTTGTGCTAGAACTTAGAAGGGCTGGGGCTTGTTCAGCCTGTAGGGCATTGGTCCCACCGACTCAGTGCACACCAGCAGCGGAAATCTGAGTAAACAGCGCCACCACACGGAGGTTAGCGACATGTTCAATCACCTTCACGCGCTGCCTGAAGCCCACACCCACGAGCACTGCACACTACATACTGCACACTGCACACTATATATGGTATTCATATGGAACTGTAATGTAATGTCCTTCCAGAAAGGCACACCCAGTATAAAAAATCTGCACTACGTCTTTAGTTTTCACCTCAACTAGACCATGGCAACTGTTTGCTAGCCCAGCACCCACGTGGTGAATGTGCACCCTGGCCTGGTCCCATAATGCACCGCGCGAGCTGCTCCCCGTGACCTACTCTCGCCGAATTGCTCTCAGCGTTACAGGGAAGGGTCACGACCCGGCACCTTCCTCCCCCCCCCCCCCCCCGGGAGCCAAATTCACGGCGTATTCTGATTGGTTGATATTAGATGTGCACCTGGCTTTGACAGGGCGGGGCGAGGCGGCGCGGGTCGGGGCGGGTCGGGGCGGCGCGGGTCGGGGCGGGGCGGGGCGGGGCGGGGCGGGGCGGGGCGCGGGGAGCGTGTACCGTGATCTATCTCCTTGCTGTAGACTGCATTGTGAGACCTTGAAGGGTGGATGTATATGTAATGTGAAGTCAGCGGCCAGCACCTGGTGCGCTTTCACAATCTGTCTAACTGTTAATGTTCTACAGGAATATATACCGGGCACAGTGGATGAATCAGTAGAGCGTGGGACTCGTGTGCAGGATATCGAGAGTTTGGTTCCCGGTCGAATCAAACCAATGACTTACAAAATTGATATTTGTCACTTCCTAGCCTGGCGCTCGGCATTAATAGGATAGGGTAAGGACTGGTTAGCTCAGTGTCAGGATAATGTGGCTGAGTAGGATATTGGGTCATGGTGCCGGTGGCCTGATTTCCCAGTGGGGCAGCACTATAAAATCATCATAAGTGTGCACTGTCACAAGTCAGTATCCATCCTGATATGACCTTAGATGTTGCAAGAACATAAAACGGCAACAACCAACCAACCATCTACAGGAATAAAAGGGGGGGGGGGCGCTAAGCTTTGGCTGGGCGGGTAGATGTTGCAGAGTGCTGTGCACTATATCAGTCCCTGCTTCCTGCCTCATATCACCCTAACACCTCCCCACGGACTCCGTAATGGGCAGATGGGGGTTGGAGAGGGTACTAGTGTTAATGTGCCCTTCTCAATAAAATAGCAATAAATAAATATCCTCAGGGAGAGGGTCCTCAACCTCCGCTAGGTCTACCAAAGTATTGGGTCATGGCTGTGGCTTCTGGCTGCAGACTGACGCTATAGCTCACTTATTCAAAGGTGCACTGTGGTGTTTGTGTGTGCATTTGTATTGGGCATTGGCGGGATGGAACCAGTGGCCTGTAATCCGGGTACCAGTGGTGGGATGGAACCAGTGGCCTGTGACCCGGGAACTAGTGGTGGGGTGGAGCCAGTGGCCTGTAATCCGGGTACCAGTGGTGGGATGGAACCAGTGGCCTGTGACCCGGGAACTAGTGGTGGGGTGGAACCAGTGGCCTGTAATCCGGGTACCAGTGGTGGGATGGAACCAGTGGCCTGCGACCCGGGAACTAGTGGTGGGGTGGAACCAGTGGCCTGCGACCCAGGAACTAGTGGTGGGATGGAACCAGTGGCCCATGACCTGGGAACCAGTGGTGCCCATGACCTGGGAACCAGTGGTGGGGTGGAACCAGTGGTGGGGTAGAACCAGTGGTGGGGTGGAACCAGTGACACGGGAACCAGTGACGGGATGGAACCAGTGACCCAGGAACCAGTGGCAGGATGGAACCAGTAACCCGGGAACCAGTGGCGGGATGGAACTAGTGACCCTGGAACCAGTGGTGGGATGGAACCAGTGGTGGGATGGAACCAGTGGTGGGGTGGAACTAGTACTAGTAGTAGCAGGACGGAACCAGTGGCCTGCGATCTGGGAACTAGTGGTGGGATGGAACCAGTGGCGGGATGGAACCAGTGACCCGGGAACCCGGGACGGCCTACTGAAAGCTGCCGTATTCCGGACACGTGTGGACGGTGCTTGTTGAGACAGATGACTACTGCGCCCAACTCGACCAGGCGAGATGATTGGACGCAAACTGCCTAGCTCTTTAATTGTGCGTGGGCGCGGGCTCATCCAGCCGGACTAAGTCTTAACAACTCCCTGAAGCTGTGAGCGCCATGTTGGGTGCTTTCACATGTCGCCACATCTTCACACTCACTTTCTTTCATTCACACTTCACTTTTTTTGTTATGTGTTGGGGTGAGAGGGGTCGGGGGGGGGGGAGGGTCGAGGAGGTAGTCATCCATCATCTATACCCAGGTAAGATTCGTCTAACTAATCTATATATATATATATATATTTTACCTCGGTACAACGCCTCGGCTACTCGAGGCCGAGGGAGAAGGAAGCAACATCCGGGTTCAGCAATTAGCATATTCCGCTCATAACTGGAGGAACGTTACGAGCAGCTCAGCAGTTTTTACCACGGATTACTCAGTTTCTACTGTAAGTACCGGAACATACACTGGCATACATGTTTATGAATATCTCTAGCACATCCTTAACAGCTTTTTACAACAAAGCTGGCTAGCTGTATATGTATATTTAACAGCGTTGTGCTTATCCGGTGCTGTAGATTGAGGCATCCAGTTTGTTTTTGCCGCCCGTTGCCGAACGGAGAGACATGTTGACCGGAGTCATTTCGTCGCTTAGATAGAATTACATTGCCGCCCGTTGCCCAACGGAGAGACACGTTGGCTGGAGCCATTTCGTCGTTATGATAGTTTTTTCTGAGGCGTACCTCCGAGTGTCATAATATTTTCTCCAATTTGTTGGCGTAGAAGCCACAGAAGGGAGAAGTCTATGATACAGAGAGTGTGGGTGGGACACTACACTGGTCCCTACCCCGCGATTGGTTTCGGTTCGGTTCTCCGACCGTTACACTTTCGTTATACCTTAGCTTACGCACGCCTGGTATAAAACTGGTGTAAATACAGTTTTATTACCTTACAAGGGTTGTACTGCCCTCTGACACTGTTCCACTGGTTCAGTCATTCCTTGAGATCGTACTAAATACCCTCTTTCGGTTATTTCAGACGACTCAAGATGGCCGCGAAGCGGGGTAGCAAGGGTGCTCCACACACGCTAAGCGAGGGGGACGCGACCCCTGGTCTCTTATCGGGCACATCACGTGACCGTTCTCCGGAGGCAGGACCCTCCCAGCCTGACACCAACGAGCAGATGGTGAGGCTCATTCGCGAGCAGCTGCAACAGCTGCTCCCAACACCGCCGCCCAAAACGCCCACTAAACGGGGCTCACCTTCCGATCAATCGGATTGGGAAGACCTTTCTGAACCCCAAACAACGGATTCAGAAATCGTCATCGGGAAGAAGCGGCGACATAAAAAGTCGTCAGAAGGAGACGACTACTACCAAGCCCGTAACAAAACACGCAAAGTCAAAAGGACTAAGAAGAAATCTAAGTCTAAAAAGAAAAAGAAATCAAAATCTTCCTCGTCAGACTCGTCCGACGACTCCACATCAACTGACTCAGGGTCTGATGACCCTCACCCAGGCGCATTCGCGGACATAACCGTGAAGGTAGCCAAAAAGATCAGGGCTGACAAGAAGAAGCGCATTAACACCTGTTCGTTAATGCGCACAAACCTGAGGGGCCATTTCGATACCTTTAAACCGGCAGAAAACACTCACGAAACTGGCCGAACAGTACACTGGGATCAAGGGTATTCCTCAGGCGACCATCAAAGAGATGGACGATGATGTAAAGATGAGTGAAGATCGCAAGAAATTTGAATCTTGCCTGCACACAGTCCACAAAGGAGTGCTCATAGCCCTTTCGGCTATCATGCCAGTTGCTAACCGCATGATGGTCAGTAACAAGTTTACAACCGTTACTCCTGATATCAACGCAGCCATTGCTGCTCTGACCGCTACTAGCAACTTTCTATCGTACCGCAGGTTCGAAAATGTATTTAAATCGGTCACAACCGACGCGGGCAAAGAGGTCGCACGTTCGAAGAAAGTGGTCGACAATGACGGTAAAGAGTATACACTCTTCCTGGCTCCCAAGCCAATAAAAGGGAAGCCACTGGACAACACCAAGATGTTTGGGGGTCAACTCCAATATCTGTTCAAACAGGTAGAAACAGCCGCCAAGCAGTCAAAACATCTCGACAGCAAGAAAGATACTAACACTGCCAAATTCAAGAAATCCAGATCGGATTTTCGGGGCCGCAGGACCGGCTTCTCATCCAACCGATTCGGGAACCGGAACCAATATCAGCCGAGAGGAAGAGGCCAGCGGAACCAGTACGGCTGGAACGACGGCAACCGCCCCTTCAGGAGGGAAAACCCCTCCCAGAAGCAGTTCCCCAAGCCAGGGAACAAATAGAGCCGACCATACAACCCAGTGTAAGCCTTTTTTGTGCAGGGAATGTATCTAATCATATTAGACAGTGGGAACAACTCACTCAAGATCAGACAGTCCTAGATATTGTTAGAGGGGTCTTCATTCCATTTATAGAAACCCCGATACAAAGTAAAGTCCCTTTCCCCTACCGCCTAACACTAGACGAGAAATTGGCCTTAGATCTAGAAGTCAACAATTTTAAAATGAAAGGTATCATTACCACTGCTCAACATACAGAAGGAGAATATATCTCAAATATATTCTCTCGACCCAAACCTAATGGAGACATCAGGATGATCCTCGACTTAACTATTCTAAATAAATTAGTCGAATATAGACACTTCAAAATGTTCTCGTTAGAGACAGCCCGTGACCTTGTGATGCCGGGTTCGTGGCTTGCAAGTGTAGACCTCAAAGATGCCTATTATACAATACCAATCTTTGAGTCCCATAGGAAATTTCTTAGGTTCATTTGGCAAGGCCAATTGTACCAATTCACATGCTTGCCAAATGGTCTGGCCTGCGCCCCACGGTTATTTACAATGTTACTTAAACCCGTTTTTGCTGAAATGGCCAAGAAAGGCCATGTCATGTTTCCTTATATTGATGATTCCTTTATTGTAGCACGCACTGAGGAAGATTGTCATTCAGCCATAAAAGATTTATGTAATACCTTGACCCATTTGGGGTTTTTCATTCATGAGACCAAATCGGTTCTACAACCGACGTCCCTATTAAAATTCTTGGGATTCTTTATAAATACACAACAAATGACAATCTCCCTAACATCAGACAAAATTGAAAAGTTTAGTACTACATCCACAGAGCTGTTAAACATAAAAAGACCAAAAATACGGCAAGTAGCAGTGCTAATCGGATTAATGGTGGCTTATGCACCAGCCGTATTATACGGCAAGGCACACATTAAATCCCTCGAAATAGATAAAAATATCGCCCTAAACAGAGCTAAGGGAAATTTCGAATGCCTAATGACAATTTCTAAAGCAGGACATGAAAACATCCAATGGTGGATGCAACATTTAATTAATTCCCATAATCCCATCCGCATGGATGAACCTAACACAACGGTTACGACTGATGCGTCTCTAGAAGGTTGGGGTGCCCACAGAAATAATGAAGCTACAGGGGGCCGCTGGCTAGATAATGAAATAGATGACCACATAAATGTCCTAGAGTTAAGAGCCATCTATCTAGGCCTTACAAGCTTAGTAAAAGTAGATAAGCTTAGCATCCAAGTGTTAACTGATAATACTACTGCAATGGCCTACGTCCGTAACATGGGGGGGACAAAGTCCTCAGCTTGCAACGACATCGCAAAACTCATTTGGGATTGGGCAGAAAAACAACACGTTTGGATTACAGTAGCACACATCCCAGGTACACTAAATACACTGGCCGACAACAAAAGCCGACATTTCCATGACCATTTAGAATGGTCACTGAGTCCCGACATTTTTCACACAATCTGTCAGGAATGGGGTCTGCCAGACATAGACCTTTTTGCCTCACGTAAAAACAAAAAACTTGATAAATATGTATCCTGGCACCCAGAACCACACGCTTGGCGAGTGGATGCCTTTTCTCTTACTTGGAATAACGCATTTTACTATATTTTTCCACCATTCAGCCTGGTAAGCAGGGTAGCCAGAAAGATCAGGCTCGACAAAACTCATGCAGTACTGATAGTACCAGACTGGAACACTCAGCCGTGGCGAGCGATAGTGGAGTGGGAAGCCAAACAGTTTTTAAGATTCCCAAGAGGACCAGTAAACCTACAACATCAAGGAAAAGTGACAACACACGGGGACGTGTCAACAACCCCCCTACTGGCATTCCTTTTCTAAGAGCGTACTTACAAAAATACGGACTGGATAAAATAACCCAAGAAAGGTTAATTTCGCATGCGTGGAGGCCAGGTACTGTTAAGATGTATACCACTTACCTTAAGAAATGGGGAGTATATTGCCTGTTACATAAGGTTAAACCAATGGCCCCTGCTATCGCGCAAGTAGGCCGCTTCCTGCGCATGTTGGAAGACGATGGACTTGGTTATGGGGCCATAAATGCGGCGCGCTGCGCACTCTCTATTATTGTACCAAGAATAGACGGACAAACCATTGGCAAACACGAAGTCATTCATTGGATCATGAGATCAATCTATGAAAGAAACCCCCCAAAACCGAAATATAGCCGGTTTTGGGATGTGGCTACAGTGTTTAAGCTTTTCAAATCCTGGCCGGAAAATAAATTCCTCACTATCCAACGGTTAGGCTATAAATTAGCAGTACTATTATTATTAGTTACAGGACATAGAGGACAGACAATTGTAGCCCTCTCTTTACAAGGCCTCGATATTGACAAGAATGAGGCCACGTTTGATTTACACGTACTGTTAAAGTCAAACAGGACGGGAGATCCTCTCTCCTCTATCCATTTAGATAGCTTTCCACAAGATAAGAAACTTTGTGTAGTTGCAGCTATTAGAACATACATATCCAAGACTAAGGGAATACGAAATTCCAAACAGCTTTTAGTGAGCTTTATCAAGCCACATAAAGCCATCTCACGGGACACACTCGCCAGATGGACTATTATTATACTCAAGTTGGCTGGCATAGACACGGAACGCTATGCTTCGCATTCCACAAGGGGCGCTATGGTCTCCAAAGCAAGAAAGTTAGGAATCTCAGTGCGAAGAATCCTAACACACGCCGGCTGGAAGACGGCCAAGTCGTTTGCTAAACACTACAACAAACGGCTAGAGAAACCAAGCGGGGTGGCAACCCGCCTACTCACCAACTAACAAGATCGGGTGAGATGTACAAACTTTTGATTTTACTACTGACACAACTTTATGTTCATCAGATAATTGGGGATAAAAATGAGGCTACGTAAATGTCTCCCTCGGCCTCGAGTAGCCGAGGCGTTGTACCGAGGTAAAATAGTATAGTTATACGAATCTTACCTGGGTACAGATGATGGATAACTCTTGTTTTCCCGAGGTACAAGCCTCGGGTAATCGTGGACTAGGGCCCACCCACCACACCCTACCACGATTATCACGTTCGCTTGTGCCAAAACGAAAACATCAGATTTCCATCATTAAGCTCATTTTTATCCTGAATAATTAGGTGAAGATTGCTGAACCCGGATGTTGCTTCCTTCTCCCTAGTCCACGATTAACCGAGGCTTGTACCTCGGTAAAACAATAGTTATCCATCATCTATACCCAGGTAAGATTCGTCTAACTAATCTATATATATATACATATATATATATATATACACATACATATATACGTGTGTTAACTTTTGATTTAATTGGTTCAAAAGTAAATATTTTTAGGCAAGCTAGATATTCTAATATTAACTCATGATTACTACTAGTTCTACATTACAATAAGCAACCAATAACAATTGTATTGTGCATATTTGAGAAGAAGTGTTTTTTAAGCATGTCACATACCTGCCAACTATTACGATTTTGGCGGAATAATTACGATTTTTTTATTCTCATTCCGCCCTACGAATTATAAACATATTATTCCGCTTTTTCAAAATCTTTAATAATGTGCCTAAAATGTCTCTGAAAATGCACCAGAATGCACCATTTTTTATAGAACCCTTGCGCGCCTCGCTTCGCTCGGATGGATTTCTATTATTAGGATTTTCGTTTAACAAAGTTGGCAGGTATGATGTCATCGTAGTTTTAGCTTGTAAACACCGTCCTGCTATGACCTTAGATGTTGCCAGGACGTAAAACAACAATAAACAAACCAACCTTGTAAACAATAAATTACAACAACAACTTGTATCCCCATAAAAAGTGCTAACTTGAAAAGAATTTGAATTAATCCGCATGAATAATCATTTTGATGAAATGTAAATTAATTTGGGTGGTTTTGGCAGTGGGGTCCGAAGGTTTAAATGTGGCACATGGTCTAAATGTGGCACATGGTTTAACTGTAGTAGCACATTGTAAGTGGGTGCCCTGCAGGGTGCTACATCATGCATCAGGTGGTGCATGGGGCTGTTGTCTGCGTGGCCCCAGCCGGCAGATTTAAATAGCGACACCGAAGGGGAATAACGCCAGTTATCGATCCTTCACGCAATCTACTGCCAATTGCTCAATTACACCGGGACTTGATTTTCTCTGGAATCAATTGGTTCCGGGCATGTAAATAGCTGAAGATTCTTCATCATGGTTGGAGTTTTAAAAACAAATTTCAGGAGAGTGGGAATTTGTACCTTTTTCTTTTTTTTGTGCTCTATTGCATTATTGATTTATAACGGTCTAATAATAACATACTTGAAATATCGATTAATCCACATGTGCAGTTACTTCTTTCTTCTTTTTAGATTAAAAACCAATGCATCAGATGCGAAGCTGTGCAATATTGGGTCCTCTCTGAGAGCGGTGCTCGTGTCTTCAGAGTAGCTCCGTGAATGTAGGTCAAGCCTCACCCTCGCCTGTTGCCACAGGCACAATGTACTGAGGGGGTGGTTTACACTGACACCTCCGTCAAAATACTCCATGGATAATTATTTAAGCAACTATGTAAGTGCCCTCTATCGGAATTCAGGTACATAAGGTCTGACGTGAGTGCTCTCTATGAGAACTTGGGTGCATAAGGAGTGACATGAGTGCCCTTTATTGAAAACTCTGGTGATTAAGGAGTGATGTGTGTGCTATTTCTTTTAACTCGGGTGTGTAAGAAGTGACATGAGTACCCTTTATTGAAAACTCTGGTGATTAAGGAGTGATGTGTGTGCTATTTCTTTTAACTTGGGTGCGTAGGAAGTGACATGAGTGCCCTTTATTGAAAACTCTCGTGATTAAGGAGTGATGTGAGTGCTCTTTTTTCAACTTGGGTGCATAAAGAGTGATGTGAGTGCCCTTTATTGAAACTTGCGTGCATAAGGAGTAACGTGAACGTCCTCTATTATGAGTGCCATCTGTCAGAACGCAGCTCATTGATGGAATAGCTGCTCTATTGGAATGCCTCCTATCACAATGCAGACACACAGAGTGTGCATGCGTGTTGATATCAATTATCACAGCTAAATAAAATACTCTTACCTCCATTTCTATGTGCCTGCCTTCTAGTAGAGTATGCAGGCAACACAGACTCCTGATAATAGTTGCAAGAATTAATCTTGTAAGCCCACTGCTAGCTAATGCAACTAGTTTATATAACACAGGCGTCAGAACGTATGCGCATTACCTCTACGAGAACAAAGATGTAGTACAGCACAGTCACATGACTATTGTCTCGAATATCTGATGGTTTGCTGAGGAAAGTGCAGCATTCACTGAGCTATCCCCAACCCCACTCCACACACCCTCTCCACTCTCTCCACTCTCTCCATTCTATCCACTCTCTCCACTCTATCCACTCTCTTCACCCTCTCCACACTCTCCACCCTCTCCACTCTCTCCACCCTCTCCACTCTCCACTCTCTCCACCCTCTCCACTCTCTCCACCCTCTCTGCTGCCGATGCTGAAAGGAGAGGCTGTGACCATGGTAGGAGGTAGAGGGGAGGCACGCTCTGGGAACAAGCCCTTTCATCAGGAGCGACAAGTATCATCAAGCCACTGTCCATCTATATGGGGGGTGTCTGCGTCAAACTTTATTTTTGTAGCAACTCAAGTCTGCACTTTGCTTATATTTAAAGCTGCATAATCCGATGAAAACATACAATTTTCATAACCAAAACAATTGTCTAGATTTGACTCTACATATCTAACTTAGATACCAGTGCACTTATCAAACATGTGTCACCACATAGAAGCGAATACTGAGGCAATCTAATAGAATCTGTTACTGCAGAAGCCTTTGCTGTCAGAGCTTTGGTGTGTTTGCTCAAATTAAATTTGCATTTTTGCACTTCAAATATCTCAAAAGTTAGCCATTTAAAATAAAAGTTACTTCAAACTAATGTAAGGTAGAGTATAACCACCAACCTCATATGCACAGAACTGACCATCCTAGTCTATATACAGCCCCCTTTAGGTCAATTTAACCAGGCTGCTCTGAGCGGAAGTGGAAGGTGCATTTGCCCGGGACCAGTTGCTGGCAGCCGCTTGTGTGACCTTTCATCCTGGTCCCGTGTCGCTCACCTCTCATCCTGGCCCCATTACCCTCATTGGACGTAATCACTCCTTCCTCATCACACGAAGCTGTCCAGTGCGAGGGTCCCGCTGCACAAGCGGGTCGATGGCACTTCCCCCAGTTTGACTAACAGCTGGCCAACTGTTTAAAGCAATACATCATTGTCTAGGTCCCCTGGGAGCTCACACTGCCTACCATTCCTGGATGTGGTTTGATAATGATGTAGCGGGCTGAAGTCACTTCAGTTGATAAGCCAGGTGATCGGCATTATTAGGATAGGGCAAGGACTGGTTGGCTCAGTTTCAGGATAATGTGACTGAGTGGGATATCAGGTAATGGTGCTGGTGGCCTGGTCTATAAAGTCGCCATGTGTGTGCACTGTCACAAGTCGGTACCCGTCCTGATATGACCTTAGATGTTGCTAGGATGTAAAACAACAACAAGCAAACAAACCTCCAGGGTGTGTCAGTATGACAGCCGCCTCCCTTAGTGATAAAATGCTCCCATCTGTAAAGCTGTATGGTGCTTTAGGGTGCTCAACCCGAGTTATTGCCGCTCTAAATAAGCCTCATACACACTAGTTAATTGTTATTTGTTACCCCGATTTTCTTTGGTGGCGATTTATTGGTGGCGATTTATTGGTAACACTAAGCAGTAGCGCTTCGCCGGCGGAAGCCGAGACGCGCGTTCGGACGCGACACAATCAGACCTGCGCATCGTTAGTTCCGCTACAGAGCGCGCCCAACGCCCCACGTGACTGGACCACGTGATGTCAGCTGTCACATGACCTCGGATGACGAGGCGCTATCTGGAGGTGACCTGAGGGTTGCCATGGTGACCGTGGAGTTATGGGTGGGTTGGGTGGGTAGTCCTCCAATCTTGATCTGCGGCAAGGGCTTCAACTTGCCGCGGAGTGTCAGCAATTGTTCAGCTCTGTCAGAATTGTCTTCTTTTCCCCTGAAGACAAGACATTCGCTGCTACCATTTTAAAATGAGTGGTTTTGGGGGTTTTGTCTGGGGGTCATGTCGTGGTGAGTGCTTCAGTCCTGGTGGTGTTATTGCGCTGACTGACTGAGGTGTGCCATGGTACACCATCTCACCAACCGACCTTTGTATTGCCCTATTCCTACCAGTGCCAGGCGAGCCAGCTCAAGTGTTTATCACGTGAAGGTGTTTAATTTTACTCGGCCGGATATCAAACCCATGATCATTCCTCTCTGGTTGCGGTAGTTATTTGAGAGTTTGAATGGCTGCAAAATGGCTGCGAATAACTGAAAATGGCTGTGAATGGCTGCGAATGGTTACAAATGACTGGAAAATGTCTTGTGAAAGGCTACAAATTACTGCAAAATGGCTGTGAATGGCTACAAATTACTGCAAAATGGCTGTGAATGGCTTCAAATGACTGAAAGATGGCTGCGAATGGCTGTGCATCGACTGGCACCAGTACTAGTGGTAGCGCAGGCCCCGGATAACCCTGCGTGGAATGAGCAAGCAGGGCAGCGTGATGATGGCATCGAGGCAGGAGGTGATCCTGTGACCCGCTCGCCCCTAAACACGCCACACTGCAGCAGCTCGTTCCGGTACAGTTAACACACATGACATATCGACCGATGAGTGAGCAGCTCTTTGCAAACAGCTCTCACCACCAGCACCACTGATATTGTACAACTGCTTGTTTCTTTGTTTGTTTCTTTTCTTTCTTTCTTTTCTTTCTTTAATTATTTGTTTCTTTCTTTCTGCCTTCCATTCTTTCTTTCCTTCTTCCTTCCATTCTTTCCTTCCTTCTTCCTTACATTCTTGCTTTTCCTTCCATTCTTTCCTTCCTTCTTCCTTCCTTCTTCCTTCCATTCTTTCCTTCCTTCTTCCTTCAATTCTTTTCTTCCCTGCTTCCTTGCATTCTTTCTTTCCTTCTTTCTGTCCTTCTTTCTTGCTTTCTTATTGGCTTCTTTTTCATCTTCTGTCCTCCTTTCCCTTTTCCTCCATTCTTTCTTTCCTTCCTTCTTTTGTTTTCTTTTCCTCTCCCTTTCTTTCTTACTTACTCTCCTTGCTTTCTTTCTTTCTCTTATTCTTTCTTTATTTTGTTAATAGACAAAAAACAACCATCTCTTTTTAATGATTCCTTTTGCAAAGAGGTGGTGACTTTGTGTTGGCGGTGCCATAGTGGTCACGTGAGAGGAATTAGATGTTCCTCAACAAGTAATTGCTTTTCTCAGCGCGTACTGCCAGGGTCGTGGGTGGAAGCCGGCTCTGAAGTAGGTAGGCCTCACGATAAATCCACCACCACCACCACCACCACCACCACCACCACCACCAGCTCCGTCAGTCCCCACCATCGCTATCCTCCCCATCCCCCACAAACCCCATTGAGCCGGATGGAAGGTTGCTGAGAATTATGTTAATTACTGCAGCAAAAGTAAGTGCACGACCAGCATAGCATGTTGCGTTTGATACAGGGATGTTAGTGCTGACTTTGACAGTCTCAGCCAGGGCTTTGACCAACCCGGGGGCTGGAGACTGACCCGACCCTAACTGTCTCTCTTGTCTTAGTGTCTCAGATGGCTCACGCAGGGCTTTGACCAACCCGGGGGCTGCAGACTGACCCAACACTGACTGTCGGTCTTGTCTCAGGTCTCCGCTGGCTCGCTGTACGGCATTTTAAGGCTATGTGACAGTTCTTGTATTACAATGTGTGATTACATGCGTTTCACATCTCACAAACACTCCTTTATGATTATTGCTGTCTTCGTGACACAAAATGTAAAATCCATAATCCAACTGTCTCCCCGCCCTCCTGCCACTAAAGGTTTCTGTGTTTGGGCCTGTGTTAAGGTGTGACGTCATGACGGCTTCTGTAGTCAACGCCCAGGAGTGTGATTCGGGAAGAAGGCCCACGTTGCATAGTGTCTCCTAAATGTCCATGAATGCTAAGATACGCAGGAGACTGTAACTTCTAAGTGTAATGTAACCCACCTAGGATTCCAGTAAAACCAAACTGCATGGCCAAATGAGTTAGGCACTCGCTTCCCAGGTGATGGGTTTGAACCTCAGCTGAGTCAAACCGGCAATTTAAAAATGGGTACTCGTCGCTACCTAGCCAGGCATTTTATATGACTAGGATATGGCAACAAGCAGTATAATGAGGAAGACCAATTGTTTGTGATTGAAATTTCCCAGCGCTTCATCAACGGATGTAACCAAAACAAGAAGGTGCCACCTGCATTAATGGTACACTAAAACAATGGGCTGCCTACTTTTGATCGGATATTAAAGAGGTCAGACTTGTCAAATGCATTGACAATAATAAATGTTTAAATATGAAAACACATAGAATCACTAATAGTGACATCTTCTAGAATAGTGTTGAAATAAGAAGTGACACTACTGGAGTGTTGAGCAGATAAGTGGCGTTGTGAAGTTGATTTCAGTCTGTCCCCGACCGACAGGCAGGTAGGCTGGCAGGCACTTGTCGGCTCGTCCGGGTGGTTAGAGCCTGGCATTATGGACCACACACACACATTTACAATGACAGACACCCACCCACACACACACACAAACATATTTCCAGCTAGAAGACTGTGTAGGCGGAATGTGGACCACACAACAGGGCAGAGGTCTACAATAACAGCACATGCTGTAACTCCCACCAACAAAATTGTTACCATGTTCATGAAAAAACAAAACAATAAAAACATAAAACTAGGGTGGCGGTGAAGAAAATGTTTGAGTTTCTCATTGTATCTCACTAAAAGCAAAGAGGTTCAATGGCGTGTGGCAGGGGACGGGCACACAAAGGGAAAGTTAGAAGAAGAAAAAAAGAAGGGAAAAAAGAGGGAAATGTTCCATTGATGCGGCAAGCATTCTCCATCAAATGTGATGAGGTGACCTGAGAATTGAGGCATGGTTTCAGAAATGTGTCTGTTTTATATCTTTTTAAAGGTCTTGCACAGCTGCTGTTAGCAGTAACTGCTGTCACCAAATGCCACTAGCCTCAGTGAGGGGACAGTTCCGTGAAGCTGGGCCGGGGCCAGTCTGTATGTACGACAGATGCCAACTGGTCCGATTTTGTAGAAAGACTTGTGATTTTGGCTACTCTCATCCGATATTATGATTCCATGCGCAAATCTTCAGATTTTCACTCTCACCCACCTAAAAAAAAAAAAAATCAGCTAATACGAATGGCAAAATCAGCTACTTACAGCATCATAAAGACACCACATAGACACATGGTTGGATACATGGCGGGACTTGTATGAAAAAGTATATAATATATTGTATGATTATACTATGAGTTGACATATGTCTGATTGTTGTGCCGCGTGTTGCAGCACAAAAACCTTTCTTCCTAATAAGAATGTTAAAATCTTCCTATTTTCGGTTACACAATGTTGGCATCTCTGGTACTATAACAGATGGGCACACACCACAAGACTCCGCTAGTTACACAAGGTCATGTGATGAAGGGATTAATTGTATGAGCTCATGTAAATATCAAAGAATGTATTGTAATTTGTATAATGGTTTATCCGCATATTATTAAATATTTAGTCTTTATGAATATGGCCTTTGTTGTCGACATGGCGTAAAACAACCACCTATCGACCGATCCCTCCCACAAGCTCTTGTAAATAGTCGCTCTGTGGTCTCTACTTCGAAATAACTGGAGTATCCAGTTAATGTATGCGTATGACTAGGAACTCATGTAAATGACGTCATACTTATAAGTTATAGGCGCTGGTTTAATATACCCTTGTTAAAATAGTTCTTCCCCGACCTGAACACTGCTGTAAAGTACAGTAAAACCTCTCAAAATCGACCGACCATGGAACCGACTTTAAATGGTCCATTTAGGGAGGTGGTCGGTTCAGGGAGTTTTTCATTTTATTACAATGGTATTGTATGGGTGATCGTTTGGGCCCCAAATAAAGGGATCGATATAGGGGAGTGGTCGAGCTGTGGAGGTGGTTTGTTAGTTAGGTGGGCAATCATCACAAAACTGGAATGTTGGCGGGACTCTGCAAAGAAGGACTCGGAAACCTAATTAGTAAGACATTTCCAATGTAGTCTAAACATGCATGGACCGGAAGTCCATGTCACGTGACAGTATTGCTGAAAAGCAGGCAGGGAAGGATGTACAAGTGATGAATTTTCTTCCACTCACAAGATGTAATGCATCTCGTTTAATTGGGTCAGTTAGTGGTGTGGTGGGAAGTAGGTGTGGTGGGAGACGTTTTTTTTTATCGGTTATTGGCATCTTATCGATCTACCCTTTGTGGAGTTCATCTTGATCAGGGTTCATTCACCATTTCTACAAACCAAGCGGGGCAGGCCGTCTTCAGGTTCTTATTATAACTGCCACATGGTGACAGCCCCACTGTCATGTGGTGTCAGTCCCACTGTGACATAGTGACAGCCCCACTCGTCACATGGTGACAGCCCCACTGTCACATGGTGCCAGCCCCACTGTCACATGGTGCCAGCCCCACTGTCACATGGTGCCAGCCCCACTGTCACATGGTGCCAGTCGCACTGTCACATGGTGCCAGCCCCACTGTCACACGGTGCTGACCCCACTGACACATGACACTGCCCGCACTGATACACAGAGCCTGCCCTACTGCTTCCTTTAATCCTTAGTGACACAATCTCCGACCATTTCAACAGGAAACCATCCCCAAATGGATAATAAAGGAGGTGCTGTGAGGCTTAGGTCCCCAGAGGGTCTGAGCAATGGACAATTGATATGTTCGCTAACACAGCCTTTCCCCAAAAGGACAATCAAGATGTGCTGTTTCACTGGGCCCAGACCCAGGCGTGTTGTTTCACATCCACGCTTTCCAACTCAATTTGCGTCACCCCAAACTGACAATTCCCAATGCTGCAGCATGGTATATTAAGTGACACCCGCCTGGTTCGGCAGTGGCAGTTTGGTAGCGTCCGGCTGACTAATGGTGCCAGCGATGTTAAATACCTTTAGAAGCAAAACACCAGAATTATCCATAGAATATTAATTGTCTTCACCTTAGCCTTAACCATTAGACCTTATTCTGTACTTCTATATATGATTTCACGAAGAAGAAAATATATCATTTAACTGGAATTGTGCCAGAATGTTGTCAATAGTACCGATGTGTAGATAGGATCTGGTGTGGCAGTAGTGAAAGGTGAGGGATGAGGCGGAAGTGGAAAAGAGCTGTGTCACTGTGGGGAAAACCGGGTACTAGTGAGGGTCATGAGGTGACTGATGGGTGCGTGCACAGCCCGCGGCTCTATGGGGTGCCGGTCCGCCTGGCCATTCACTGTGGCTTCCAGTGTAGCTTCCAGTGTGGCTTCCCACAACATACTGCGCAACTGACTACGTATTCGAAAAACCTTGCCTGTCAGCCACTCGGAATCACATAATTGACAGCTGGGTGCTGGCTGCTCAGTGCGGTGTTTAGTGTGTTGGTTCTGAGCCCATTAGGATGTCTGCCATCTCCTGGGGAAAGTGACAAGTCTTGTTAAATCAGACTTTTAGTAGACAACCAGGGCTCGCTTGTTGCTGTTGTGTGCGGGGAGTTATTCATATAGGACCTCATAACTTCCGGCTGGGTGTGTGGCTTCACTTATTGACTTGGGAACAATAGGAATCCATCACATTGACGGTAAGCGCTCCCATGGTTGGTCCCATCATGCCCTTTGTGTGGTGGGGATTTATTCATCAGGACAATGCGCTGTCTGCGAAATTGGGTCCTGCTGCTGCTCAAGTGGCATGCTGTACATCTATCAGGGATGAAAGATCTCCGCGATTTCGCGGATTTCCGGGATTTTTCCTGTAGCTTTGAGTGTATACTAATACATTGTGCCCGTCCTGATATGACCTTAGATGTTGCCAGGACGTAAAACTCCAACACCCAACCTACCAATACGTTATTTTACTAATATGTGGTGCAAACGCCGCAGCACTAGCAGCGTATACTAGTCAACCTATATTGGTTCTCACAGTCAACACCAGGTGGCAGCACCACAATATGCTTCTATCGCCGCAGCACTATCAGCGTATACCGATATGTGGTGGAAACGCCGTAGCACTAGCAGCGTATACTACCAATACATGCTTCAAACTGCGCAGCACTATCAGCGTATACCAATATTTATGAAACCTGACTTCCGGGAATTTTCAGGGATTCCCTGACAATGCTAAGCCTATGGGAGAATATCAGCATTTCCGCTTTTTTCCCCGGAGACCACTTTCATCCCTGATCTATATAAATAATAATGTCACGAACTCAAGTGGCAACCATAATAATAATAATAATAATAATACTGCAGTGACATGCTACCTAATAATAATGGATATTTAATATTGATCACCCCTCTTTAGAACAAGGATGGATTTTAATCGAATGTTTTTAAAGTTTTTGTGGTGTTTATAGAAGGATAGTAGTCATCTTAAAGACATTTGAAGTAGGCAAAATGTGTGTATCACATTGGGGATAACAAGAGACTACAGGGTTTGGTAGAAGTCAGCTATAATTTGTAAGCGCTGTCATCATACATAAGCGGCACATTTGGATTGAGACAGTCCGAAGCCATTAGCTTCCTATAAGTAAGCCATGGGGACAGCGGTGGTAACACCGGAAATGGTCTCACTGGTTCTGCTGCGTCCCACTGTTTATGATCTCCATCCCTCAGTGCCTGAACTGACCCGAAGGAGATGGACGCTCCTATACATTCAGCAGGCACTGAGAACCGCTTTGTTTTCTGCCCTGCGTGTGAATCCGCCTTTTAGCTTTGCATCGTATGCTGAGTTTAAATGCCGTCTGCTCTAATGGAGCTCGTGGCGGAATGGCTGCAGACTACTATTTGAATGAATATATATTACTGTTTGGTGTAATTATGATTTCATTGGAAACAGTTTGAAGCACATATGACACTTTTAATAGAAGTGCCCCACTTCTGAGCAGTGTTTGTTGCCATGGTTTCCCAGCTTGGTGCATGAGTTCCACCAGGTGGATGTGCAGTTTGTTTTGCTGGCAGCAAGTTTAGTGTAATGGCAGGAGGGTGTGTTTGATTGACACGCCACATTGGGCATGTATTGACCTTTCCCAGTGTTTTCTAACTGCGTACTCTGTTTGTAAACAAAGTATGCAGGCATGAATATCACCAATAGAAATTCGCAACTTCATATGGGAATATAGAGCTATGTTGTTTATATACCGCAAGGTGTCCGATTTCCATGTAGAAGGTTGTGGGTTCGATCTCCTTATGAGTAATTTTTTGCTCCTCGCCTGACATTGGGCACTCCTGTCCTGATATCACCCTAGATGTTGTCATGATGTAAAACTCCAATAACCAACCAACCATCGGGCATTAGTAGCATTGGCTCAGTCGGGATATTAAAAGAGCAGTGCTTTCCCTGCAAGCACTAAATGTCGTCTGCTAGCATTATCGTAACAACGTATCACACTTTGTACACATATTCCACTCTTTCGATAATAATGTACTGCGTTTGTTCATTAACCAAATATTATTTATTTAGTAGATTTATTAATCCACATGAAATGATATTCAGCAAGGGCAAGTACAATATTAAAATTAAGGGATGAGTACAGTAATTACGATAACATTTGGTTTGTTCCTTCCTGCCAGCATACACCATTCATTGCACAGATAATAGAATACCAAAGCCTAGGTTTATTGGGTTTGTACAGCATTCTACGATACCACTGTTGGTTGCTAAGATACCGGATTGGATGCTTACATTAGTGGTAAGTTGTGTGATTCTGCTTGTGGAGGGTCATTTGTATGCAAGTCACTTGGCCGAGTCAAGCGCACCCCATTTTGAGGAGTCCGGGCAGCGGTTGCGAGTACAGTAAAACCTCTCTAAATTGACCGACCATGGGACCAACATTAAGTGATCCATTTAGGGAGGTGGTCGGTTTAGAGAGTTAGAATATCCTTACAATGGTATTGTTGGGACCCAAATAAAACGATCAATATAGGGAGTGGTCGATCTGTGGAGTGGTCGGTATAGAGGGGTTTTACTGTAGAGTAGGTTGTAAGGCAAGAGAAGGAAACTAGGTATGTATGAATGGTCATCAGTATAATTGTCACTCACCACCACTATTCAGTACTCAGTAGTAGAATGGTCACTCATTACCACTACAATGCAATACTCACATAAGAATAGTCAGTTGTCATCATTACAATTCAATAGCCACAGCAGTATGGTTACTCATCGCAGGAATGTGATACTCAGAGGAATGGTCACTCGTCACCACCCCGATTCAATACCTATGGCGGTATGATCACTTGTCAGTATCGCGATTCAATACTCACAGCAGTATGATCACTTGTCAGTACTGCGATTCAATGCTCAAAGTGGTATGATCAGTTGTCAGTACCACGATTCAATACTCACAGCAGTATGGTCACTTGTCAGTACCATGATTCAATACTCACAGCAGTATGGTCAGTTGTCAGTACCACGATTCAATACTCACAGCAGTATGATCAGTTGTCAGTACCATGATTCAATACTCACAGCAGTATGATCACTCATCAGTACCACGATTCAATACTCACAGCAGTATGATCACTTGTCAGTACAGCAATTCAATGCTCACAGCATTATGGTCAGTTGTCAGTACCATGATCCAATACTCACAGCAGTATGATCAGTTGTCAGTACCATGATTCAATGCTCACAGCAGTATGATCAGTTGTCAGTACTATTTCAATGCTCACAGCAGTCTGATCACTTGTCAGTACCAACGTACAATACTCACAGCAGTATGATCACTTGTCAGTACCGCGATCCAATACTCACAGCAGTATGATCACTTGTAAGTACCGTGATTCAATCAATACTCAAAGGTATAGTCACTCATTACCACTACAACTGAATACCCACAGCAGTATGGTTACTCATTGCGACTACAACTCAGTACCCACTGCGGTCTAGTCACCCATCATCACTTCTACAACACCGACTCCTGTACCTGCTGACTGCTGTGGGTGGGGCTGGCGACCAGTGCCAGTCTATGCCGAATTAAGTCTATTGCTGGTCCTGCAGGAAGGGACGCATATGAATAATAGACTACAGCGCTTTTACCACATGTCCTTACTGAGAATATCCTGCCATAATGCAGGAGAGCCATGAGCCGTATTACCAAACTACATTTGACATCTCTTGGCAGTTTCTCCAAATTGATACACAGTCCCATCACCAAGCTGTGAGACAGAGAAATGGAACTAAAATGTCTCCCATATCGGCAATGAAAGAACTTTGCATTTGATGAAGTTTTCTTCACCACCACCTTTGAAGAGTTCTACTTTGGCGCTGTTTTGCAACGCAAGTTTAATGTGTTGGTACTAGCTTTGCGATAACTTTGCAATACTTGTTAGTAACCCTGGTAGAAGCACCTGGGGTGCAGCCATGACAGATGTATTATAAATGTGCTGAGCAAGGCATTCAGATCAATATTACACTGCACGGATGAGTAAAATCTAAACCGTTAGGCTGGTTGTGTTGGCAGGCTTCTCAGCTCGTTGAAGTGTCATGTCCAATGAATTTACTATTTGTGGTTAATGCAAACTATGAATGTTACATCAGGTACTTGTCCCATTTCGAATACTCCACTATGAATAACAAAATGGCGTAGACTCTAATAGTATACCTGTTGCTCTGTGTAATGCGCCATTTCGTCACCAGATGGCGTTAACTGGCGACCCCTGAAGGTCGGGTGTTGCAAACATCAGATTATGCCTGAGTGGGACTCAAACCTGCACTTTACCACTCCAGGGCTGTAACTGTACCACCTAGACCCCAAGCCTACCTGCTTATGTGGCACTTTACTTGGTGAGTTTAGTGCAGCCCACCACCCAATGTTGACCCAGGGTAATAATTCTCATGTGTGTGAGGACAAATATTTATGTGAGTGCTCTACAAGAGTAGCATCATGGTAATGGAACTAATAGCGGATTGTTACCAAGAGTACCATCCTGGTCAGAACCAATAGCGGATTGTTACCAAGAGTAGTATCTGGTCAAGGAATCAATAGCGGATTGTTACCAAGAGTAGCATCCTGGGCATGGCACCAATAGTGGATTGTTACCAAGAGTAGCATCCTGGTCATGGCACCAATAGTTGATTGTTACCAGCATGCGGGACACTATGGTTCCGTGATGCCTCAACTTACCCATCCCCACCTGCCTTTGTAGCACTTTGCCTGGTGAGTAGATAAAAGGTTCACCCCTACACAGAGTAGGGGTGAATCACAACCTGGTGTAAATCTAAGCAAAAACATGCCTCGGTATGAACCACCTTAAACAAAATGTGAAGTCACTGGTTCCAGTGTGCAATGTTTATCTATATTGGCGTAGTGTTGAGGAATTGGGCGAGATGGCAGCCACTGGAAGCTATCAATTTGACTTTTAAGGTCTATTAATCTTGACGGTTTCATAAATTATTCACACCAAAGGTAATGGGCAACAATAGATAAGTAGTTGAACTATATTTAGCATGTTAGACTACAAATTCATGTGGTTATTTTGCAGCTCTGAAAGAGACAGTACTGTAAGAGTAACTACTTGGTGACTGACAGCAGCCTACTATAAAAGGAACTGCCTCTTTAGATACTCACAGTCATATTCAGTATATGCATGCAGCTCAACTATAGGATTACTGCCGTGGGCTGCACCTGGTGTCATAAGATGTGCTGAAATCATTACACTGGCTCCCTGTGGAGAAGAGAATTGATTTCAAGGTGTTGCTTCTTGTATATCATGCCTTGCATGATCAGGCTCCAGAATATATGAGAGATGTGCTCCAGGAGAGAACAAATGTTCGAACACTGCGCTCCAGTCTCCAGCCAGTTAGCAGTTCCTCGGAGCAGACTCAAAGGCTTTGGGGATCGTGCTTTTAGTATTGCTGCCCCAAGACTGTGGAATGCTCTGCCAGGATATATCACTGATTGTAAATCTGTTGGTGCTTTTAAAAAAGGTCTTAAGACACATTTGTTTAAATCTGCTTTTAACTAGGTGAAATTTATTTTCCTGTATATTTGTATGTTGTGTAAAGCGCCTGAGAACGGCTTGCTGGATCAGGCGCTATATAAATGTTTTATTATTATTATTATAAGATGGAACTGTTTATAGATTTGCTATCTAGGTCCCCCTACCCTAAGGATTTGCTATCAAAGTCATTCATGCTTAGCTATCTAGGTCAGTCGTGCTTTGTTTGCTACCTAGGTCAGTCCTCCATAACATGTCGCGCTTCACATATGTCCTGCATGTGTTTAATTAAGACAGATGTGATGAAATGCCTGTTACATATAGGTCATTCAAAGTGGCATGTGTGCCACGTGATACTGGGCTAGTTAGCCTACAGGCAGTACAGACTTTCATCTACAGTCACATACAGGCGCGTGTCGTTTGAAGGTGTGTCAGGTGATGCGCGACACTGTCAAGTAGAATCAGCATAGGTGACGCGGGCAATGGTGGGAAGACACTGGCCAAAACAGTGACTTCAAGAGGTAGTGGCTGCGAAATAGCAGCTGTGACTGAATGTAGCCGGTGTTCAACTCCCATGATGCTTTGCGTTGTGCGCTAGAGTTTGATGTTTCCTTCCAGATATCGACTAAAGCGCATTGGGTTTTGGATACCCAGGGAGAGTCACTGATGTGCGAACTAGCAGCTGTGACTAAATGTAGCTGTTTTTCGGTACCCAAGGAGGGTCAATAATGTGCGAAAGGCACTGAAACCCTAAATAAAATACCCCTTTTTATTTTAACAAACTAATTTGTTTCATTGTCAACAGTACCAGTAGGCCTGTTGGACCCACATGAAGAAAACTGGAAGTTCCTAGGTCCAATGCGCAAAAGGAAGTATCCCATTGCAGACATGTGCAGAGTGTTAAAGCTGCATAGTCCGATGAAAACATCAAATTTTCAAAACAAAAACAATTACCTAAATTTAGTTCTACGTGTCTAACTTAGATACTGGTGCACTTATTAAACATTTGTCACCACGTAGAAAGGAATACTGAGGCAATGTAATAGAACCTGTTACTGCAGAAGCTTATGGTGTCAGAGTTTTGGCAAGCTTGCCAAAGTTAATTTTGCCTGTTTGCACTTTAAATATCTCAAAAGTTAGCCATTTAAAATCAAAGTTACGTCAAACCAAAGTAAGGTAAATTATAGCGATCGACCTAATATATTTATTTCAGAAAATGACAGAAACTCAAACCCTTCGGACTATGCAACTTTAAGCCAGCGTGTGGAGGAACCACAACGAGGTGCATATAGGTTAGAGCCGCCTTAGCGCGCCAGTAATCTGACCTACTTACGTAAACGTCATATAAATAGGAACATCGTGTCTAGCAGGTGTGGATCACTGCCACAAGATCACTCGGCTGTGACTCCCAACTCACGAACACCACCTCCACCTTTTCCTCCCGCTTCCTCCACCTCTTACTCCTCTTCCTCCTCAACTCACCTCTTTGTCATTCTTTCTCGTCATGTCACCTCTTTCCCCTTCTGTTTCTTCCTCTTCTCCCTTCTCTTCCTCCTCCGTCCTCTTCTTCCCTCCTCATGCCCTTCTCCTTCCACTTCCTTCACCCCTTACTCCTTCTCTTCCTCTTCACCTCACATCCTTCTTCTTTTGTCTGTTTCTTCTTCTCCCTTCTCTTCAATCTCCTTCCTCTTCTTCCGTCCTCACACCCTTCTCCTTCCTCTTCCTCCTCGTCCTCTTCTTCCCTCCTCATGCCCTTCTCCTTCCTCTTCCTCCTCCTTCTTCTTTCCTCCTCATGCCCTCCTTCCTCTTCCCCTTCCTTCTTCCCTCATGCCCTTCTCCTTTCTCTTCCCCCTCCTTCCTCTTCTTCCATCTTCATGCCCTTCTCCCTCTGCTTTCTCCTCATCACTCTCCACTTCCATCTCCCTCTCGGCACCTGCCCGACTCATTCCCCTCTTCCTCTTCCTACCTCCTCCCATTCCAACCCAACCCATTTTCTTCCTTTTCCTTCTCTTATCTCTTCTCCCCTCCCCACCCCCATCCTCTTCCTCTTCCCCTCACTCTTCTTCCTCCCCCTCCCCTCCTCTTCCCACCCCCCATTTTCCTATTACTTGTGTTCTCCCTTTTCATTCCTTGTCCTCCTCTTCTTCCTCCTCTTCTTCCTCTTCTTCTGCATCCTCTTCCTCCTTCTTGTCCTCCTCTTCTTCCTCCTCTCCTCCTGTCCTCCTTTCCTCCTCCCCTCCTCTCCTCCCTCTTCTCCTTTATGCTGCATAGCCATTTTTTAAATACCGTCTTTTTTAATTTGTGGGTTCAAACCCTGGTCGAGTCAAACCAATGACTAAAAAATGTATACTTGTCGCTTCCTAGACATGCGTTTGACATTATTAGATTAGGGCAAGGACTGGTTGGCTCAGTGTCAGGATAATGTGACTGAGTAGGATATCAGGTTATGGTGCTGGTGGTCTGGTCTCCCAGTGGGGCAGCATTATAAAGTCGCCACGAGTGCACACTTTCACAAGTCGGTACTCATCCTGATATGACCTTAGATGTTGCTAGGACGTGAAACAACAAGAAACAAACAAAAACTTTTAATGAAGCCCTGTCAGTCGACTGCGCCGTCTCAGTGGGTGGGCGACGGGTGAGGTCACCAAGCAACCCATCACTGTCACTGCAATTACGACTAACTGAACAGTCGAATAGATATAGACCGTGGCATTTAATTAGTAATCACAGCATTAATTCGCGCCATACATCTATATATAATATATATTATGTATTATATTATTATAGCTGAGGGTACTCCTGTAATACTCCAATTGAGGGTACTCCTGTAGTACTGCAACTGAGCGTACTCCTACAATACTATAGCTGAGGGTACTCCTGCAATACTACAACTGAGGGTACTCCTGCAATACTACAACTGAGGGTACTTCTACAATACTATAGCTGAGGGTACTCCTAGAATTCTACATTTGAGGGTATTGCTGCAATACTACAACTGAGGGTACTCATGCAGTACTGCAACTGAGGGTACTCCTACAATACTACAGTTGAGGGTACTCCTGCAATACTACAACTGAGGGTACTCCTACAATACTGCAACTGAGGGTACTCCTACAATACTACAGTTGAGGGTACTCCTGCAATACTACAACTGAGGGTACTCCTGCAATACTACAACTGAGGGTACTCCTGCAATACTACAACCGAGGGTACTTCTACAATACTATAGCGGAGGGTACTCCTAGAATTCTACAATTGATGGTACTCCTGCAATACTACAACTGAGGGTACTCCTGCAGTACTGCAACTGAGGGTACTCCTACAATACTACAGTTGAGGGTACTCCTGCAATACTACAACTGAGGGTACTCCTGCAATGCTACAGTTGAGGGTACTCCTGCAATACTACAACTGAAGGTACTCTTGCAATACTACAGTTGATGGTACTCTTGCAATACTACAGTTGAGGGTACTCCTGCAATACTACAGCTGAGGGTACTCCTGCAATACTACAGCTGAGGCCACTCCTGCGATGCTATCTTGGCAAATCCTGATGAGTTGGCGACCATTTTCAAAATGATTGTTGATTGATTGGTGGTTGCTTTACAAGTAAAACCCCAGTCGGCGACCACTTGCAACAATTTTGCGACCACTTGCAACCACTTTGGGACCACCCTGGTTTTTTTTGGTAGTGTCAATCATAGTGTGACTGGGGTATAAGTGTTTGTTTAAAGTAAGTTGCTAGAGGTGAGGGGTCTGTTTCAAAATGAGTGGAGCCCACTTGGAAGCTATCCAGTCAGCGCTGACCCGAGCCGATCACCCAGACAGCTCCAGTTGGCTGTGTGTGTACAGGATTCCTTCTACCGGGCACCCACCCAGTGGAAGGGTGCCCACACTGGGAACCAGCACGCCGACCGGATGCGGTGGCCGCATTATTAGAGCGCAGACTTCCCATGTGGAAGGTCCGGTGTTCGATTCCCGGTCGAGTCAAACAAGTGACTTATTAAATTGATACTTGTTGCTACCTCGCCTTGCGCTCTGCATTAATAGGATAGGGCAAGAACTGGTTAGCACAATATCAGGATAATATGACTGGGATATCGGGTCATGGTGTCGGCGGCCTGGTTGACCCCATGTGTCAGCAGTATAAAGTAACCATGAGTGCGCCCTGTCATAATTCGGTACCTGTCCTGATATGACCTTAGATGTTGCCAGGACATAAACAACTAACAACCGACACGCAGAGACAAGGTTAAGCAGCGAAACGGTGACAGCCAAAAGAACCATGCGGCCACTTCCCATACATGTGCAGGATGCTGCTGGTGGTGTTGCTGGTGGTGCTGCTACTGGTGGTTATGCTGTGGGTAGTGGTGCTGGTTGTGCTGCTGCTTGTTGTTCAGGTGCTGCTGGTGGTGGTGCTGGTGTTGCTGGTTGTGCTGCTGGTTGTGCTGCTATTGGTGCTGGTGTACTGGTGCTGGTTGTGCTGCTGGTGGGGGGGTGGTTGTGCTGGTGCTGGCTGTGCTGCTGTTGGTGCTTCTGGTGCTGGTGCCAGTACTGCAGGTGGTGCTAGTTGTGCTGCTGCTGTTGCTGGTTGTGCTGCTGCTGGAGCTGTTGTTTCTGGTGTGCTGGTGCTGGTTGTGCTGGCGCTGGCTGTGCTGCTGATGGTGCTTGTGCTGCTGCTGGTGCTGGTTGTGCTGCTGCTGGTGCTATTGTTTCTGGTGTGCTGGTGCTGGTGCTGTTGTTTCTGGGGTGCTGCTGCTGGTGCTGGTTGTGCTGCTGATGGTGCTGCTGGAGAAAATACTTTCCCAGTGGCACAGTCGAGAAACTATAATAGTGAGCAGGATGGTTTGTTTGTTTGTTGGGGTTTTAGATCCTGGCATCATCTCTGGTCATGTCATTTAAATAATTATTTTCCTTGCTACCAACAACAACAAAAAGAATTAAATATTACCACCGTAATGTGGAAGCCAAATATACAGTACCCAGTTTCAAAGAATGCTCCAGAAACATATTCACCCTGATGGCAGGCAGTTTTCCGTGCCAGAAATATACACCAGGAAGTATTACTGATCTCATCAGACGGGTTGGCCGAATGAGTTGAGCGTCCGTCTCCCGGTTTGGGAGATCAAGGGATTCGAACCATCGTGGGTTCGAACCCTGGTCAAGTCAAACCAATAACTTTAAACTTGATACTTGTTGCTTCCTAGCCTGGTGCTCGGCATTATTAGGATAGGGCAAGGGCTGGTTGGCTCAGTGTCATGATAATGTGACTGAGTGGGATATCCGGTCATGGTGCCGGTGGGCTGATTTTCCAGTGGGGCAGCACTATAAAGTCATTATGAATGCGCACTGTCACAAGTCGGTACCCGTCCTGATAATACCTTAGATGTTGCTAGGACAAACTGATCTGGGGATGCTCTTTAAGATTAATTTAAACCAAGGAACACTCCATTTAGCTTAATTTAAAGCAATGAGCACTTCTTTTTCTTTTCCAAAGAAGTTACTTTAATAGACCCTGTCACTGCTGAAGTCTATGGTGTCCAGCATTTTGGAGAGCGCACTGAAGGTAATTTTGCATGTTTTCACTTCAGGTATCAAGTTAGCCATTTATTATGAAAGTTACTTTAAAGCTGCATAGTCCGATGAAAACTTCAAATTTTGAAAATCAAAATAGTTATCTAGATTTGGATACTGATGCACTTATTAAGTATGTGTCACCACATAGAAGGAATTCTGAGGAAATTCTGCAAAAGCCTATGGTGTCAGAGTTTTGGCATGCTTGCCAAAATTAATTTGACATGTTTGCACTTCAAATATCTCAAAGGTTAACCATTGAAAATAAAAGTTACTTCAAGCTAAACTAAAGTAGACTATAACGATCAACCTAATATATTTATCTCAGAAAATGACAGAAACTCAAAACCATCGGACTATGCAACTTTAAACTGACGATCGACCTAATATACTTATCTGAAATAATGTTGCAATATCGCAAAACCATCGGACTACGCATCTTTAAGCATAATGCTTCAAAGGAGAGAGAGACCCCGTCCTAATATGACCTGATATGTTGCCAGGACGTAAAACGCCCAACAACCAACCATCAGAGGAGAGAGACTTTCGGTCCAACTTCCAAGGCCATTCTTACTCATTTTCTTGAACGGGGGCCGAGGTTGGGGGCTCGGGGTGGGAGGAGAGGGGTCATTGTGTGTATGTGTAAGGGGGGGGGGGCACGGTATAGGCGTCTACATGACCTTTAACCACACATGGTGGCATGTGACGTCACATCAAAAGGACCGTCCCTTCCTCCAGGGTCGGAGCTAAAGCCAACACAAACGAACAAACAATACCTAAACAAGTGACTGTGACGTCACCCATAGCCAGTTGCTGCTATTTGTTTACTTGAGCGACAAGGCACTTTAAAAAATAATACCTGCCTGCCCTGGTCTGGGCGTAAACTGGTGGTCAGAATGGTGGGCCTTGCTTCTAATTGTTAAGTAGATGCACTCACAGTCGACCATGACACTGGTCTATTCCATGGTAAACCCAGATGCCTGCGTATTCTATAAGGTGCACCATAATGCTGGTCTATTCTATAACCTGCATCAGAATGCTGGTCTATTCCATAAGGTGCATCATAATGCTGGTATATTCCATAAGGTGCACCATGATGCTGGTCTATTCCATAAGGTGCACCATAATGCTGGTCTATTCTATAAGGTGCACCATGACGCTCTTCTATTCCATAAGGCGCACCATGACACTGGTCTATTTTATTTGCAATTGGTCTAGTCTATGTGGTCCGACATGCCATTTGTGTATTCCTATTAGGTGCACCATAACACTGGTCTATTCTATAAGGTGCACCATGGCGCTGGTTATTTTATAAGATGCACCATTACAATTCACCATGCCACGTGCACCACCACGTAATGCTTCACTCTACATGTGGCGTAGCTGAGTATACAAGGTGCACCACCACACGGTGCACCCCCACAGTGTTTCAGTATGCAAGGTGCGCCGCAACAGTCCCCTGCCCGGCCTGTGTAGTTCAAAACACAGGTGCACCGTGGTTCTGTTTTATACATCTCCTGCCGCGGGCGGCGTTGACACTAATCAAGACGAGCACGCCATTGTGTTTGTATTCAAATGAAGTGTCGGCTCGCCGCTAGAGGAGCTGCCTTGTACACGCACATGGGCTGCATAGATAGATAGTTTCGCTGAATCACCAGGTGTATAGTATATATGTGCACACATACAGTCAACCCTCGATATACCAGTCCACTTTGTTCCCAGCACCTAATATCAGACTAACGAGATTGTCACGCAAACAATTTTTAAGATTAGAAAGAATCGTGGAAGTCTGCTCCGTGGGTGTTTTTGGTCAGATAGCGAAATGTCTGCCTTAAATGAGGTCAGGCCGAACTGAGCTGAATGTATATGGTATGTGCAAGTAGTGACACATTTTTAGTAGCTGCCTTGTAATGGGGCTGTCACACTACGACGTAACGACGTCAACGTAGGGAGAACGTGAAGAACGTTGAACTTCTCGGCGTAGTATGCAAATTTGAGCACAAGTTGAACGTGGATGCAGCGTAGTGGACGAGAACGTAACGTTGGTAAAGCGTAGTGATACTGTCAATCACCGAGAGAGGACAACGTCACTACGCTCACGGAACGTTATGAACGTTATTCCATCGCCAGAAGAACGTTACGTGACGTTAGCTATGTCATGAGACGTGGAACGTACGTTGAATGCATGTTCTCGTGACGTTCTCGTGACGTTCTTGAGACGTTCTCGTGACTTTCCCATTAAGCCTCGTAGGCATTTGCACTTGGTTTAATGTGGGTCAACGTAGTGGAACGTAGTTGAACGTAGTGAGTAGCATTGAAATAACGTCCGTTTAACGTCATTGACGTTCACTGAACGTGAACAGAACGTATGGCGAACGTAAACCCTTACGTTCGACCTACGTCGAAAGTTTTGAACATGTCCAAAACCTTGACGTAACTCGACGTAACACAACGTAATGTGACGTACCTTGACGTCATTCTAACGTCATTCTGACGTCATCATGACGTAACCCAACGTAATGACGAAAAATGACCACGTTAGGCTCACGTTGGCTCGTTACGTCGTAATGTGACAGGGGTATAAGTTGTACACACTCACGGGTTGCATAGATTGATAGCTTTGACGGTGAATCACCAGGCGTATAGTACATGTACACCTGCAGTCAACCAGTGATTGTAAGTTGTACACACTCATGGGTTGCAAAGATTGATAGCTTTGACGGTGAATCACCAGGCGTATAGTACATGTACACATGCAGTCAACCATGGATTGTAAGTTGTACACACTCATGGGTTGCATAGATTGATAGTTTGACAGTGAATCACTAGGCGTATAGTAGATGTACACATGCAGTCAACCATGGATTGTATGTTGTACACACTCACGGGTTGCATAGATTGATAGCTTCGACGTTGAATCACCAGGTGTATAGTAGATGTACACATGCAGTCAACCATGGATTGTAAGTTGTACACACTCACGGGTTGCATAGATTGATAGCTTTGACGATGAATCACCAGGTGTATAGTACATGTACACCTGCACTCAACCAGTGATTGTAAGTTGTACACACTCACGGGTTGCATATAGATAGCTTTGACAGTGAATCACCAGGCGTATAGTACATGTACACTTGCAGTCAACCATGGATATACCAGACCACTTGTTCTTAGCACCTAATGTTGGATTACAGGGGTTGTTGCAAAAACGATTTTTAAGATTAGAAAAAATCGCGGAAATCTTCTCCATGGGTGTTTTGATCAGATAACGAGATGTCCAGCTTAAACAAGGCCAGGCCAACCTGAACTCGCTGCTGGAAGAGCTACCGTGTTCACACTCATGGGCTGCATACATAGATAGCTTCGGTGAATCACCAGGCGAGTCGTGTATACAGTCAACCCTCGATATGCCAACCGACTTTGTTCCCAGCACCTAATATTGGACTAACGAGATTGTCGCAAAAAATGTTTAAGATTAGCAAGAATCGTGGAAATCTGTCTTTGGGTGTTTTTAGTCAGATACCGAGAGATGTCTGGCTTAAATGAGGTCAGGGAAAACTTGAGCTGAATGTGTGTGACACATTTCTAGTTTCTAGCCCCTGTCAGCAGACCTATAGAGATTAGTGAGCGTACACACACACACACACACACACGCACACGCACACGCACACGCACACACACACACACACACACACACACACACACACACACACACACACACTGATCTGCGGGATAGAAATGTTGTCTGGTTTAGTAACACAACTACCAATGATTGAGTTACCGTCCCTAACAGGGACCGGATGGGATTGGTCAAATCACCCTGAAGCCAGGCGCTGGCTAGCTGCTCCTGTGAGAGGCCGTTAGTTAGAACCCCAGTCGAGTCAAACCAATGACTTACCAAATTGATACTTGTCGCTACCTAGCCTGTTACTTGACATTAATCAGTTATGGCAAGGACTGGCTTGCTCAGTATCAGGATGATGTGATTGAGTGGGATATCAGGTTGTCGTGCCCACGGGCTAACTCCCATTGGGGCAGCGTTATAAAATTGCCATTAGTGTGCACTGTCACAAGTCAGTATGACCTTAGATGTTGCTAGGATGTAAAGCACAAATAATCAAATCACTACCTCGATAAACTACTAATCCCTGTAGCTTGAACCACTAGGTGGTAGTACCATAAGTAACGGTTTTGAGCTATTGAGTAGTACTACTTCTTTATTGGGTCCAGTAAATTGGATCAAGTATTTGACTCTGGCTGGTCCACAAAAAGACATACCCTTAGAATTTATTAAAGGGCAACCTGCCAGACGCTCAAGCTGGAGCCCAATGCTGCCTGCCTGAACGCAAATTGGCCCGCACTCCAGGCTGCTCGGGACACCTCCCCGTGTGGGAACCAGCCATATAAACGATGAAGCAGCAGAGGGGTACAGTAATAAAGCACGAGTAGTACATATTTAATCATATGCATGTGAAGAATTTGATACATTACATTATTTTTGTGGTTTTTATTATTATTAATTATTATTATTTATTCATTATTTATTATTAATAATTATTATTGTTATCAGGGGCCTAGCTTGGGATTTTCAGCTGATATGCAGATAGAATCAAACGCTATTGGAATCAAACACGATGGAATAAAATGTTATAAAACATCATGCATTTCGATAATGATAATAATAATAAATATTTGTAATCTTAGGCGGCACACAGCTGCGTACCTGTGTATATGAAAGCTAAGCTTCTGGTCGTTATCAGTATTAAACTGGGTCTAGGTAGTAGTAGACTAGTTTTAAACGAAGCTGGCTACCGTCCGAGATCTTGTATTGTATCTATGGAGGGACCAGCTATATATACATGCCATGACGTGAGCCTCCCTCCCCCCCCCCCCCCCCCCCCACAGAACACGCACACACACGCGCGCACACACACACGCGCACGCACACACACACACACACACACACACACACACACACACACACACACACACACACACACACACACACGGGTCCTCCCACAGTCGCCACCTGACACAGAACACCGACGTTGTCACATCTCGGAGCGGACACATAATGGGACAAGCATACAGGTCACAGCACACACACCCCTTTCAGCCCTCTTCTATAAGACGCGGAGATGGATTCCTCCTGCATCTTATTCGCGGACACTTCCCGGAGTTTCAGTTTACAAAGTGTTCACCTTGTTACACACTGCTCCCATTGACGTACGCGTGATGTCACCATTCCTAGTGTTCAAAAGGATACAGCTATAATAATAGGCCGTGGACCTGTTAGCCGAGTGTTAGGCCAGAACACCTCCTCTCCTGGTTGTTGCTGGTGTGTTTTTTTGTGTGTGTATTTTTGTTTGTTTTCCTTGTAACTGTATTCTTTCTTTTTTTTTATCTGAAAGTTGGCAGCTCATATTTATAGTTACGAGCTGTTACTCGAGTGACAAGTGTGTAGAGGTATGCGAGGACGAACTGGGTTAAACCCTGGAGGAAGCGCCTGACCTTGTTGACAGCTGTGGTACACATGCGCAATGCACATACCGCGGAAGTACATGCAGGTCTGCATGGTCCCACTGTCACAGCCCGCCCGTATGTGGACAGTGTGTGACAGTTGGCAGTGCCTGGTCAACCACTGTCACATACTGACTGTATGCACCAATGTGGACAGTGTGTGACAGTTGACCCCGCCTGGTCATCCGCTACCACACCCTGGCTGTCTGAACCCTTCGGAGAGCTTGTGACAGTTGGCAGTGCCTGGTCAACCACTGTCACATACTGACTGTATGCACCAATGTGGACAGTGTGTGACAGTTGACACCGCCTGGGCATCCTCTACCACACCCTGACTGTGTGAACCCTTCGGAGAGCTTGTGACAGTTGACAGTGCCTGGTCAACCACTGTCAAATACTGACTGTATGCACCAATGTGGACAGTGTGTGACAGTCGACACCGCCTGGTCATCCGCTACCACACCCTGCAGACTGTGTGAACCCTTCTTCGGAGAGCTTGTGACAGTTGGCAGAGCCTGGTGAACCACTGTCAGTGTCACATACTGAATGTATGCACCAGTGTGCTCAGCAGGTAGGAGTTGACAGTACCTGGTCAACTACTTTCACACACTAACTCTATATGTGGCAGTTGACAGCGCCTGGTCTTCTATCCAGTGGACAGTGTGTGACAGTTGACAGCACCTGGTCTTGTATTTTGATCCACTGACCATATACACACCCAGTGGACAGCGTATGACAGTTGACAGCACCTGGTCTTCTACCCAATGGACTGTGTGTGACAGTTGACAGCACCTAGTCTTGTACTTTGATCCACTGCCTGTATACACACCCAGTGAAGAGCTTGTGACAGTTGACAGCACCTGGTCTTTTACTTTGAACTGTATGCACATCCAGCAGACAGTGTCTGACAGTTGACAGCACCTGGTGTTATATCCAATAGACAGTGTGTGCCCGTTGACAGCACCTAGTATTGTACTTTGATACACTGACCGTATATACACATCTGCTGGACAGCTTGCAACAGTTGACAGCACATGGTCTTCTACTCTGAACTGTATGCTCATCCAGTGGACAGCGTGTGACAGTTGATAGCACCTGGTATTCTACCCAGTGGACAGTGTGTAACAGTTGACAGCACCTAGTAAATAGTGTACTTTGATACACTGACTGTATACACACCCGGTTGACAGCGTGTGGCAGTTGACAGCACATGGTCTTGTACTTTGATACACTGATGCAGTGGACAACAACGTGTGACAGTTGACAGTACCTGCACTCGTATATACAAAGTGTGACAACTGACAGCACTTTCTAAAGAACTCCCCCACCCACTTTAAACAAAAATCAACAAAACCTCCAAATCAAGCACGAATTATTTTGGAGTTACCAAATAATTAAGCTGCGTTCATAACACTTCTGGTGAAGAAAACAGAAAGGACAGCAGAAACTACTTGGACTCTCTACTACTGCATCCTGGAACCCTGAGAAAACCCTGCACCTTTTACTCCTGGCTACATCCCAGAATGTAAATCGCTTTTCAATGTGGGTCATTTCGCTGACACCTCCCTAGATCTGCGCCTGGCGTTCTTTCACACGGTCACGTGGTAGTACCGGGAACCAGCGACCACTGTGACCACTGAGGGGACGACCACAAAGATGGCGAGACGGCTGGTGGGGAGACACAGTACACTACCCAACCTTGGAGAACGGCCACACACGGTAATACACCTGTGTACTGGAGGAGGCGGGAGGGAGGCGCCAGCTGTGGGTTTGTGTGGGCTGGGGCGTGGTTTAATTGTGGACAGCCGTAGTTTACCAGTATAGATACCGGCTACCACTGCTATTCACTATGTCACTGCTCTATAGTGAATAGAGTAGAGTATGTGGCCATAAATAATAACTTAACATCATATATATTATATATTATAATATATATACATACATATATACAGCCTACTCTGTCTATAACGGACACCCATGGGACTGGTGGAGCAAGATGCCGTTATAGAGGGAGATCTGTTATAGGCAGAGATTGACTGACGGAATGGGTTGAAACCAATGTTTTTCTTTTTATACTTGACTGACTAGGACGGTCCTTACAAAGTCATTTCCACAATTTGTCATTTGTACAATTAGTCATTTCTACTATTCATCACTTCTATAATTTGTCATTTCTACAATTTGTCATTTCTACAATTAGTCATTTCTACTAGTACTATATTATAACTATATGGCATGTCGTTATTGACAGAGAATATTGATCAAATAGGTGAAAAAATGTCTCGTTGTCCGCGTAAGACAGTTGTCGTTTGGACACAGGCAATGCTATTAAATTAAAGGGGTGCCATGATGGGACCAGCACTTTTTGCCGTTATTGACAGATTCGGCTGCTATCACTGAACTAGCAGCATGTATTATGATATATTGTTTTAATTGTAGTTTAAAAAAATAAAAGTATAGTTTCTTAATGACCCAAATATTTAAAGTTGTATAATCCCATCAGACGACATTATGTTAACTTAGTTAGAGCAGACGACAATTTGAGGGTGAGTGTCACCTTTGTGCAGTCATGTAATGGTTAGGTTAGCTGAGTCATGTTTGAATTTTGAGAAAACACCTTTTTAAAAACTCCCTTAAGATTATATGAATTGTACAAATCTATCGTAAAAGTACATCCTTGTGTTACATGTAGGTGACGGTGAATATTGTATGACGCCATGGGTCGAATGCTATATAATATATTCACCAAACATTTATTGGCGGGACTGTGTTGTGTGTGTGGTTTTTATTTATTAGTTTTTTTAAATAACATATACATATAATACATTAAAGTAAATTTGTATGTTATATCTAAACGATTTAATTGCGCAGTTAATGTATTGCATGCATTCTGGATGTAAAATCAATTCGTTGTTTGTCTAGTCAGCACTGCATACAAGGGGCAACACATTGTTTAAAATTGCATAGTCCGATGGTTTTGAGTTTCTGTAATTTTTCTGAGATCCATATATTAGATTAATCATTATAATCTACTTTACTTTAGTTTGACATAATTTTTATTTTAAATGGCTAACTTTTGAGATATTTGAAGTGCAAACATGCAGAATTACTTTTAGCAAGCACGCCAAAACTCTGTCACCGTAGGCTTCTGTAGTAACGGGTTCTATTAAACTGCCTCAATATTCCCTTCTAGGCAGAAACAAATGTTTAATAATGTAACTTAGATAAATAGAATCAAATCTAGATAATTGTTTTGGTTTTGAAATGTTGCTGCTTCATCGGACTATGCAGCTTTAATGGGGTGCACTGTACATTTTACAACACACAGACACACTTAGTGGACGATGCACATCTACCACTATTTTCTCGGACAGTTCGATTTCCCAGCCCCCTCTTCACTCCTTCTCCTATCCGCCTGTTGGCTGTGTTCCTCCTCTTCCGTCATGCATCACTGATTTCGGCATTGATTTGTGTGTGGGTGCTGCTGGTTCCGGGTGGTTGGTGCTGCTCCCTGACGTCGGTAACTGATTGGTCCGGTTTGTGCGGCGTGTTTGGCGCTCTCCCAGTAGAAGCTTTAATGACGTCGTTGGAATGCTAACGACGTCGACCTTTTGGAGCTGTCACATTACGACGCATCACGCAAATGTACGGCGACGTATGTGATTTTTTTTTTGCTGCTACGTCATTCCGGGCATTGGCAACATAACGCCAACGTATGATGACATTGTTCTAACGTATGCATAGCATATGGCCGATGCGCGGTTGGCATTTCTCCGTGTCTTGACGTATAGGGCGCGTGTCTGGCGCTCGCTTAACGTATATAACGTTCGCTGGCATTCTGCAAATGTGGCGTGAGTGTTTTGTGGGTGGGTCGGGTGTCCCCCTAACATTGGCATGCGTTACTCAGGCATTACGCCAACGTCGTGCGCACTGGGTGCACGCTGGCGCAATGCCGAAATGCGCTGGACTGTCGTTGGACATGCGTCGCTCATGTGCTGGCACTATGCTCTCATACGTTGTGCAACACGTTTAACGGTCGCTAGCGGAACGTTGGGAGCGCGTTATGCCAATGCTAGGTAAACGCTGCACGTCTGAGAAGCACGTTAGCCATACGTTGTGCCAAACTTTTTTTCTCACGCATCGACATACGTTACCACTACGTTGGACCGACACTATGCTTACGTCCACTACGTTGCGCTGACGTCCAACTTTTCGCCCCATGCCGAAAAGTTTGACTTTACACGTTGATGGCGTGCTTGCGAGATGAGTCGTAATGTGATACGGCTTTTACCCGCCCACGTCACATGACCTAATTTCCTGTGGAATGGAGGTTTTGGTTGTCTTCTCCCCCCTCACGCTGCAGGCGTTCTTGTTGCCAATCTGAGAACACACACATACACACACATACACACGCACACATGTATCACGCAGGCACCATATTTCGATCACACTGTACATACATTCATTTCTACGTGCATATGTAAATATGTGTATGACATTCATGCTTAAAGTAGATATATGCTTGCATGCATACATACATGCATACATACATGCATGCATACATTCATACATGCATGTATGTATATATATACATACATGCCTGTATGCATTCATACATACCTACTTGAATACATACACATAGACCTGCATTCACACATGTCTTCATTCTCGATGTCGGACATCCAGGCACTTTTGGGGTTCACGGCTCGCGAAGGGTAAAACAAATGCCACTCTCATAGAAACAACATTGAAACTACCCTATCTATCACAGTGATTTTTGCTTTTTGGTGCTTTGAAAGCAAATTTCTGTTGTTTCTATTAAATAGTTCAGATCTTTCTCTATAATTTCATATTCAGCTTTTTTTTTATCAGCCAATTGGAAGTTCTTGAATTTATTTGGCGAAAATAGTTTTTGAGGCCATGATCTGGTAAGGCTAACATTGGCACTGCACTCAGAATATCCCAACTTTCACTATTATCTCTGTTTTTAATACTTTCAGAGAAAATTGCTCTTAGGTTAAATTAAATACCTCAGATCTTCCTCTTCAATCGCGCATTAAGATATTTTTAATCGATTCGATGAAAGTTTTTAAATTTATTTTACAAAAATAAATCCTCCCCATAGACATAGCATTGCCGCACCACACATCACGGCGGTATTTTACCCTTCGCGGGCTAGTTTCCGGGCTTGTGACGTCATGCCGACATCGAGAATGCATGTTGCATATGTAAAGAAGGACACGCGTGACTAGGGCTGCGCCCCACAAGGGTCACGGGAGACGGACGCCACCTGGTGGATTCGGTAGGAAATAAAGTCAGTGGTTGAACAACACTCAAGGCGTTCGGGTGTGCTTTCAGGATACTACAATGCATACATACATGCATTCATAATACTTCCATGAATACATACATACAAACTGGCATATATTCTTTCATGGATCAATACATGCATACTAACATTCATACATGCATACATTCATACATATATACATGTATAGATGCATTCATATATAACTTCACACAATTAAACCTACTTACATGCATTCACACATACTCATATACATATACACATGCATACTAACCATACTAACTAATCATATTAACCTGTATACATGTGCAATTATCTATTGGCACCCGTCCACTGACTTCTCGTAATTATTTTTAATTGTCTTGCAAGGCATGCCGCTGTCTTCTCTTAG
Organism: Branchipolynoe longqiensis; assembly: GCA_030323885.1. Classification (NCBI taxonomy): domain Eukaryota; kingdom Metazoa; phylum Annelida; class Polychaeta; order Phyllodocida; family Polynoidae; genus Branchipolynoe; species Branchipolynoe longqiensis. The sequence goes on along the minus strand of CM059186.1, from coordinate 113,896,558 downwards.
TCTTGGCATGCTGGACTTGCATGGTGAGCCAGTAGTGAATTTTCAAGCTTGGTAATACAGGATGCTCGCTGAGCTTGACGAGCTCGCTGAGCTTGGCGAGCTCGCTGAGCTTGACGAGCTCACTGAGCTTGATGAGCTCGTTGAGCTTGACGAGCTCGTTGCGCTTGATGAGCTAGTTGAGCTTGACAAGCTCGTTGAGCTTCATGAGCTTGGCTTTATTTCTTGCTGGCAGACTGCTGGTGCCGTCCTGCCCTGCCCTGCCAGGCATTCTTAGTGGTCGCATGGAGACTGGTAGTAAGTGGTAGCAAGTACTTCCGGTACAACTAGTCAGTGCGCATGTCAGTCACTCTACATCACCTCACATTGCTAAATGCGAGCAGTTGCTATTAAGTATGGTAGTTAGTTATTCGGGTTCTATGGCAATGCGAAGCTTTGGAGCTGGTAATGACAGCAGAAAGCCGCAACTGAGGCACAAAGCCTGTTTAATCAGATGAATTCAGGAACTTCCAAATGGTGGCCTTTCTACCTGTACTCAAATAGATGAATTCAGGAACTTTGAAATGGTGGCCTTTCTATCTGTACTCAAATAGATGAATTCAGGAAGTTCCACATGGTAGCCTTTCTACCTGTTCTCAAATAGATGAATTCGGGAACTTCCAAATGGTAGCCTTTCTACCTGTACTCAAATAGATGAATTCAGGAACGTTCAAATGGTGGCCTTTCTACCTGTACTCAAATAGACAAATTGAGGAACTTCCAAATGGTAGCCTTTCTACTTGCACTCAAATAGATGAATTCAGGAACGTTCAAATGGTGGCCTTTCTACCTGTACTCAAATAGATGAAACCTGTCAGTAGCAAAACAAAGCCAGTCATGACGTTGTGCGCACAAATCGGTTATGGCCTGGTGGAATCTGGGTCATGAAGCAACTGCTGGCAAGTGAGGTGAGGTTGGGTGAGGTGAGGGAGAGCTTGCATCTGCTGTGTCCCTATCCTAGCATTATTTTGCACCTGCGTACCTGTGATGACACCAGTGGTGATGGTAATAATGTACCCCGTTTCCCTGTCTCTTTGTCTCCCCCTGGCAGAAGATATACTCAGGCAGCACAGTCGTCTACTCCAAGCGGCGGTCGCTGCAGGAGGACCGGCCCGGGGGGCAGCCCGGCCCGCCTCCCGGCGCCCCGGAGGACCTGTTCACGCCGGCCCCGGCCGCCCCCGCCCCGCCGCCCCCGCTCGTTCCGCACACCGCCTGGGGTACTTTAAGACAGGTGGCGCCACCGCAGCCGGAAGCGGAAACGAGCTTTAGCGAGCAGCGTTCTGATGAATACGGCTCGATACGGCTCGAAGCCGTCCAGCCCTATATCGTCCCGGAGGTAGATACATGGACAATCATATATAACGCACACATTCACTCACATACATACACACAAACACACACAGACACAGACACTCACAAACACATGCACACACTCACACTCATTTACACACTCATGCACACACTCACACTCATAAAGTCATCTATATTGCACTCAGATTCACTCACATACATACACACAAACACATTCGGACACATACACTCACTCACATGCTCACACACACATACACACACCCGCGCGTGTGCCCGCGGGCGGGGGCGCGCGCGTAGCAGCACTATGAAGTGACACAATACAGATACCCCTATGTTCCGTCATTACTCTTGCTGGTTGCCGGGTCGCGGTTTGGTTCGCTGGTTTTCCGGTCTGAGATACCGTAGGGTCCCCTAGTGCATGCCCACAACACTGCACCTATTATATGGTGGTTTACTTGATGATTAACTGGCTACGACTAGATCTAGAGTTAGTGCCGTTGTGGTTCTGCTCATCCTGTTACATACCTCTTCTTGGACTCAAGGTTTTTACTTTTGTTAAAGCACCCCCAAAACGCACATTCGTCATTTCTCTTAACCCGCATGTGTGTTCGCAGTGAACTTAAAAAGTTAAAATAAAAAGCCATTTGAACACACTGAACAGCGAAGCGCGTCATGTTTTGTCTGCCGCTACATCCGAAGTGACAAGCACATCTCAGCGTTGGTTCCCGGCGCGAGGTACCGGATGGTGGGCGAAGTGGTGCACTTCTCGTGCGCTTTATGCAATATACGCTTTATATCTTCTAAATAAAATGCGGTTTTGTTTCGAAGCAAAGGCAATGGCAGTTATCCAATGCTTCAATAGTATTTTTGAAAAGGAAAACAACCGCACCAAAAGACCTTATCAACCGTAGTAATTGTTATGCAAAATATTCTGTGCTTAAAGCTGCATAGTCCGATGAAGCATCAAATTTTCAAAACCAAAACAAGTATCTCAATTTGATTCTACATATCTAACTTAAATACTGGTGCACTTGTTAAACATTTGTCACCACATAGAAGGGAATACTGGGGCAATTTAATAGAACCTATTACTGCAGAAACCTATGGTGTCAGAGTTTTGGCAAGCATGCCAAAACTAATTTTGCTTGTTTGCACTTCAAATATCTCAAAAGTTCGCTATTTAAAATAAAAGTTACTTCAAATGAAAGTAGGGTAGATTATAACGATCACCCTAATATGTTTATCTCAGAAAATGACAGAAACTCAAAAGCCATCGGACTAGGCAACTTTAAGTACTAGTAGTACCCTCTTATATTCACCATGCGGGCATTAAGGAACCCATGACAGCTGTTTTGGAGCATATTGGAGAAGAATTTGGAAGTGACGTATTATGTGTGTATCTAGAATATAGGTTGATATGAACTGAGAACATAGTTCATAGGTAGTCGGTTTCCGGATAATTATACTCATATTGCTTATACAACACATATAATAAATATGATATATATATACCATATATATATTTGTGGTGTTCTCTTTGGCGGAGTGGTTAGAGTGTCTGACTTTTTTCTAGGTCAGACTCCGAATCTGAAGGTCGGTGGTTCAATTCCCTGTGCCCCCCACCTCTGCCAATTTGGATTTCCACCGCTGTGTATAACTTACAGTGTCATCAAAGGCCAGTTGCTCTCATACCATGTCTATGTGGTGTGGGAGGGTAAAGATCCATTGGGTCGGTAAAAGTGTAGGCTCAGGTTTTCTATCGACAAACTGTCTAATGGTGAAAACAAGTCTATTCAGACTTATCCATGATAGGCAGTATAAATCTTCAAGAAAAAAAATATCATATATATAACATGGCCAGACTATAAATGCCCTACCGTTACAGAAAATAAGTGTAAATCTTACCAACGAATGCAAGAATGGGCGCATTCGAGACGGCCGGAAATGCCCTGCTTGGCGCGAATTCGGCCAAAATGTGGGCCAAGGTTCCGGAAAGGAACGTTCAGACGGGTTCGAAATAGCAAGCCCAATATATTCGCCTGCACATTACCAATGAATACACTCACAATTTATATTCATATAATATATTATATAGCACATATATAATATATATATTATATATGGGTCACTCTCCTGAAAACTGGCCAGAAGTGTCACATGGAGAGTTAAAATCTAATATTTAATTTTGTACATTTTTGGGTTGCAAATGAAAGCTGGAAATCTCCCATTTACATCTATGTAAAATATAAATTGATGAGATAAAAAATAAAGGTGTAGTCTATGATTAAGCTATGTCTTATGGAAGTATGACATGTGTTGCTCAGATGTAACACATGTTTAGGACACCATACAGTCTGCTTAATAAAAATCTAAGCAGAATTAAATAATGTCATACTTAGAAGCATATTAATCATGGCATAATATACAGAACTGTGTGGTGCTTATATTGATATAAGTAATTCCCAGCCATGCTTTATTCACTGAATAATTGGTGTACAATATTTGTGTGGCATCCAGACATAACTGGTTACATCTGTGACAACAATTTGTAATGTTATTTCTTAAGACATCAAATAATTTAAAAGATATTTAAGCATGCATACATGTTAATAAATACTTCCTTTTTGATTTGGAAACTGTTTTATTTGATATATCAATGCAATACAAGATGTTACTAAGGATCCAACCATGTCCCATATGTTATGTTACAAATGGCTGACTGTAAAATGTTTTTTTTGTGTACAAAAACACTTCATAACTAACATGACCAAAGTTGCACACAGTTTATTATTTCCCATTATTTACATCAAATCTGAATATGAATATGAAAAGTATAAGGGAAAAAATAAGAAGGAAGTTTTTTTTATTGATGTTTTAAAATCCCATCCCATGCTGACCAGTTTTTAGGAGAGTGACCCATATATATGCGGTAGTAAGAGTGCGGACGGTATGCGTTCAGCTTCCGAGTTGGCATTGGTTAACACATTTTGTTTCGCGCACGCTTTCTTAATGCTGTTTTCGGACGCTGGTTCCTGACTAACTCTCACACTTTAACCGACTCTCATGTTTCTCCCTGTTTATCAAACCGCGTTCTATTAACACCCCGGCACTGACTTGAGTCCCCCTTCGTCCGGTTCTGTCACCGCTTCCTGCTGCGTTCGTTTGTTCTGTCATGTGATTAATATCGTTAATTGGGGGAGCATTAATTGTTACCTGTGTCTGCCATTAACACCCCCACCCACATCTCCAGTACCTGTATGCTGCATTATACACAGTGCAGATCCACAATGGGATCAACTCGATATTCTGTAAATATGGACACTCTGACTCAGACTCAAGTAGTTCTTTCTCCCCACTCCACCCATGTGTTCTTGGCCATATAATGTAATTAGTTAGATGGTTTTTTTTGTGGGTTTGTTTTACATCCTAGCAACATCTAAGATCATATCATGATGGGTACTGACTTGTGACAGTGTGCACTCATGGCAACTTACACTGAGTTATGGTGCTGTATCACTGGGAGACCAGGTCGCCGGCACCATGACCCGATATCCCACACAGTCACATTATCCTGATAATGTGGTAACCAGTCCTTGTCCTATCCTATTAATGCCAAACGCCAGGCTAAGTAGCGACAAGTATCAATTTTTATAAGTCATTGGTTTGACTCGGCTGGGATTCAAACTCCCGAAGTTTCGTACGGGAAGCCTGCGCTCTACAGATTCGCCTACTGCATACAGTCGTTAGACGATATAGAAGTACTGCTGGTAATTTATTACTTTAAAACAGAAGCAATTGTAATATCACAATGACTGTAGAAGCATAGCTGTGTGAAGTACCATGGTGGAGCAACAGTGATTATTATATCACTAAGTGTGTAGTTGCCACTTCAAATATCTTCAAAGTTAGCGGTTTAAAAAGAAAATGACTTCAAACTAAAGTAAAGTAGATGATACGATCGATCTAATATATTTATCTCAGAAAATGGCAGAAACTCGAAACCATCGGACTATGCAACTTTAACCTTTTTTTTCGTTTTGTTAGCAGGATGGTAAAGGTATATATCATTTTTGTTAATGGGGGATCTGTCAGCGTGAGGCATTCATAATGTGGCTGGTGCACAACTTGGTTCCTGCATCTATAGCCGGTGCTGTGAGATGAGGCGAGGTGAGGTGAGGTGAGGTGAGGTGAGGTGAGGTGAGGTGGTGCCGGCGTGTACTGTGAGAAGTGTAGGTCACGAGTGTTTGCAGCAGGCTTCCTTTGCCGGTGCTACTTACTGCTGGTGGCGGTTGGGAGTAGAGAGTTGGCGTCCCTTACCCACAGTGCACTGCGCCAGTGAGTGCCCTGGTTGCCGGCAGGCTAGTGGCCAGTGGAGTGTAGCCAGTGTGCTGATATATATACTCGGAGTACTAGCCCCTCTAGCAAGAGAGAAAAAGAAGAGGGAGAGAAAAGAACTCATGCAGACGAGAAAATATCTGAAGATACAAATTGAAGAAATGCTGGCTGTGATTTTAATACCATTAACACTCACATTCTTGGTGACAGCTTACTCCACTTGGGGAGGCTTCAAATACATGTTGTATAGTCATGAGTTGGTTGGTTGTTGGAGCTTTACTTCCTGGCAACATCTATGGTCATATCAGGACAGGTACCGACTTGTGACAGTGTGCACTTATGGTGACTTTATAGTGCTTTCCCACTGGGAGACCAGGCCGCCAGCACGATGATTTGATATCCCACCCAGTCACATTATCCTGACACTGAGCCAACCAGTGCTTGCCCTATCCTAATAATGCCGAGTGCCTGGCTAGGAAGCGACAACTGTCAATTGTTAAGTCATTGGTTTGACTCGACCTGGGTTTGAGCCCATTGGTTCGAATCCAACGATTTACTCAAATGGGAGACGGACGCTCAACTCATTCAGCCATCCCGTCTGTTCGGTAAGAGAGACTAAAAAAAGAGACAGCTCATGCAGAGGAGAACATATCTGAAGATACAAATTGAAGAATGGCTGGCTGTGATTTTAATACCAATAATGCATTCGTTATGCACGAGTCTTGGTGACAGCTTTCTCCACTTGGGGGTGCTTCAAATGCATTGTGTATAGTCCTGGTTCAAATTAAAACTTCAGGTAGTCCTCAGTAGTTCTGGCGGTTCTGAGTAGTTCCTAGAAAGACCTGAGAAACTACATCCTAGTAGGCACACTATATCTTTCACCCCAGTCACTCTTGGCTTGCAACCACTTTTGACTAAGAAAAACCATGGATGGTCGCAAGTGGTTGCAAAAGGGTCTCTTTGGTCTTCACTGATCGCCGATCACTTTTTCTTCATTTTGGTCACAAGACAGTTACAGGTATTGCACCAAAAACCTCCTTGCGACCAAAATGGTCGCGAGTGGTCACAAGCCTAGTCATATGAGTGGGGTATTAGTGACAACAGAACCAAGGGGATGGACAACAGTTATTGCAATGATTGATTATTGAACCCTGTCGTGCTTAAATCTGTGCGGGGGGGGGGGGGATTAAATGAAAAAGAATAAGGTATTGTGTGGATTTGTCAGAAGAGATTGGTTCGGGGCACTACAGATGGGTTATCTCAGCACCGAAGGTTTATTGAATGGACACTGCGGCCCCATTATCGCTCAGCGCAGCACTGATGGGACAGGGCCCCTTCCATTTGAGGCAGTGAAGAGCTTTCACATTAAAAAGAAGAAAAATCGTAATATTTTTTAATTCGCTTATTTTTTAACCCACAAAAAAAAGGGAAACCACCCCTCCCACCGGCATTTTGAACTTGATGAGATTGAAGCCCACTTAGCGGGTGCGTGAATTATGATGGCCGCAGCCAGCGGGCTCGTTCGACACTGATTTGCCTGTCGCGACTTGCTAGAGATGCATAATACATGCTTGAAGGAAAGAGTCTGGGAGCGCTGACACACTGCCAGTGCCATCGGAGGGCGTGGGGGGAGGGGACAGGGGTAACACGCGATCTGCTCATTGGGAACGACCTACAATGGGTGAGGTGCTCGCCGCGTGGTGGCGCCACTGTCGGGGCTCTTATATGGAGAGGCAGGCCATGCACACGTGTGTGGAGGAGTGTTGTAGGTGGGCTTTGTTCCTCATTGTGTAGAATGCAGCTGTTCCATGTGTCTGCGTTAATATCTATGTGTCTGTTCAGATTAGTGGCATTTTGGGCTGAGCTGCTCGGTGTGACCTACATATGCAATGGTGAGATGCTCGGTGTGACCTACATAGGCAAGGGTGAAATGTTTGGTGTGACCTACATAGGCAGGGGTTAGATGCTCGGTGTGACCTACATATGCACGAGTGAGATGCTCAATGTGACCTACATAGGCAAGGGTGAGATGCTCTATGACCTACATATGCAATGTGAGATGCTCGGTGTGAGCTACATAGGCAGTGTTGAGTGGTAGAGTAGTGTTCCTGGTTGAGGTGCTCAGAGGAGTGGAAGATTTGTTGTTTATCAGTGACATGGCAGTTCGTGTTGAGTCGCGTGACTTGCACACAATTCCTTAAGCAACTCACTACGAAGCATGTAAAGTGAGGTTAAACAGAGTCCTCAAGTAATCAAAGCCATCACTCACTGAACACAGGCCATCTAGTATGCAACAAACAGCAAACTTGGACAAGGAGCAAACCCAAAGTGCTTCTTTTCAGGACATTATATTTATATTTTATAAGTTATTGGTTTGACTCAACTGGGATTCAAACTCCCAACCTTCCACATGGGAATCCTGTGCTCGATCGAATCGGCCACCGCCTCCAGTTGCTACATTTTGTGACAGTGGTGGGTAGTGCAGTGCGATAATGTGTCCTGTCCGCTGTAATGGGTCTCTCCCGGAATTAGCGTCTTAATCACATCACTACCCAAAATGCACCCTGTCTCGATAAGCCAGCAGGATCCCTATGTGGGTCCCCCTAATGAGGTGCATGTCTTAGATTCCTGTTGGATCCCTGTTGGATCCCTGTTGGATCCCTAGCCTAATTCATGCATGCATGGTTCTAAATGTCCCCAGTCCTATTAGCTGTGGCTCAGAATGGGCGCTACCAGAACTAATTCTGTCCGGATATTGTGCATGAGCCCCTAAGCTTTTCATGTCCTAAGATGACATTTAGTATTCGCAAGCTACTCCTTTGGTTAATACCGGGTGCAGTTGCCGGATCGGTAGAGCGCGGGCCTCGTTGCGGGATATCGGGAGTTCGGTTCCCAGTCCAGTCAAACCAATTACTTAAAAAGTGATACTTGTCGCTTCCTAGCCCGACGCTCGCCATTAGTAGGATAGGGCAAGGACTGGTTAGCTCAGTGTCAGGATAATGTGACTGAGCGGGCTATTGGGTCATGGTGCCGGCAGCATTGATTTCCCAGTGGGGCAGCACTATAAAGTCACCACGAGTGTGCACTGTCACAAATCGGTACCCGTCCTGATATGACGGTAGATGTTTCCAGAACGTAAAACTTTGACAACCAGCCAACCTTTGGTTAATGTATATGAGGCGCTGTGACAGAAAATGCTATATTTAACATTGATACTTGTCGTTGTTACTTAGCCTGGCACTCGACATTAATTATAGGATAGGGAAAAGACTGGTTTGCTCAGTATCAGGATAATGGTACTGAGTGGGATATTGGGTCATAGTGCCAGTGACCTGGTCTCCCAGCGGGGTAGCACTATAAAGTCACAATGAATGTGCATTGTCACAAGTCGGGACACATCCTGATATGGACCTTAGATGTTGCTAGGACGTAAAACCCCAACAAACAAACATTTTATTTTCATTGTTTGTGGTAGTAATCGCTGTGAAATACAGTGATCTCACGTGTAATTGTGAGTTATATCATCTACTGTCGAACCTCATTTGACCAGTGGGGCCTACATAGCGAGGTGGCCGTATAGGATGTCAATAGAAGGAACTATCTAGGATATAACAAAGCTATAATTATAGATTAACCGGTATGCTGATCTGGACTGCAATTGAGTTTTCTATTTATGTTCATTAACTGTTAATGAAATTATTTCAGTATCTATAAACATCAAGGCAGCAATGTGATACTTGACTCAACTGCACATTAACGGGACGGAATGGTGGACACACAGAGTGGGTGCAGATTAAAGTTGCATAATCTATTGGGTTTGGTTATTTTCCACTTAAAGAATATATATTATATGCTGCATAAGCCATTATACTAGTATAATAAGGCCGGAAGCTGCCATCTGCTCCTCAGCCCTAACTCCTCCCTCAGTCATTGACTGGAGGCGCCATTGTCTAGTGATCTACTGTTCCATCCTAATCAACCTCAAATCTATTGGGGGGGCGCCACCTGTCTGTTCACGCATCAACTGCCTCTACTGTACCGCCAAAGATATTAGTGTGATAAATTTAACCTACTCTACTTTTAAATAGTTTGGAGTACACTTATGATAAATGGCCAACTTTGGGTAAATAATTTGTGTGCATACCAGTGGAAGTCAAGCGCAATATGGCATTGCTATACTAGGTCACATTACCACCTGTTGAATCCAGTGGTGGTTGTTGGAGTTTTACGTCCTGGCAACATCTAAGGTCATATCAGTATGGGTACTGACTTGTGACAGTGCGCACTCATGGAGACTTTATGGTGCTGCCCCACTGGGAAATCAGGCTGCTGGCACCATGACCTGATATCCCACTGAGTCACAATATCCTGATACTGAGCTAAGCCAGTCCTCGCCCTATTCTATTAATGCAGAGTGCCAAACTAGGATTGATTAATTGATTGATTGATTGGTGGTTGCTTTACGCCGTGTCGGCAGCATAGGCCATATTCATGGCGAGTGCAGGCTAGGAAGCGACAAGTATCAATTTCATAAGTCATTGGTTTGACTCGACCGGGAACTGAACTCTCGATCTCCCGCACGCGAGGCCCGCGCTCTACCGATTCGGCCACCGCGCCCGGTTTTGAAGTCAGTGCGTTTTACCATTTCTAAGGCAGATAATAAATCTCAAAGAAATGATTAATAAGTGCACCAGTATCCAAATTCGGTATGTAGGATCAGATTTAGATGAGTGTTTTGGTTTTGAAAATATTTATGCTTTCATTGGACTGTGCGACTTTTAAAAAGGGGCGCACATTACAGATCTGTGATGGCTATGGAAACTTGTTTGCCAAGCATGTGAGGTGTGTTTGTTCTGGGAGGTTAATCAATGTAGGCGATTGTTTTGGACTTAATTAAAAGAGAGAAATTGTGTGTTATTTGTCATAGACATCTAATTGCAGAAATAAGACTTTTAAGAGTCTATACTTTTCCTATTTTCTTCAGCTTCACCAAAGAAGCCGGCTGGGCTTCTCGGTGTCATTTGTCATTTGTCATTTTGTCGATTCCTTTGTGCATTCATATTAATGAGCGCGAACTAACAACACCTTTTAATTGCACTGTTGTTTTTTGGGGTGTTTTTTTAAAAACCTGAGTCAATCCGTGTCTGCATAGCAGATTTTCCTCTCTGACTGGGTCTCTCGAGCTGCACATGATCGATATACATATAATGTTCAGTGTATGGAGTGTATATTATATATTGTTGAGTTCACAGAATGATGCTAAATTGTGGAATGCGAAATTATCTCATCGGAATAGTTTTGCCATTGACACTGACAGTGAAATTAAATGATGTTATTTGGTAAAATGCAAAGTTGTATCATTTCATCTGATACTAACATATATGTCATTTGTTGAAATGTTATGCTATGCCATTTGGTGGTGTACCAACTTATGTCATATGGTCTAGTGATATGATATGTCATTTGGTGTCAGGCCAAATTATGTAATTTGGTGTGATGCTAACTTTTGCCATTTTATATAATGCTAGGCTATGTCATTGGCATGATGCCAAGTTATGTCAGTTGATGCAATGCTATGCTATGTCATTTAATATAATGCTAAGTTGTGTTATTTTTGCAATGCTTGGTTTGAGCATCTGGCATAGTATTAAGTTGTACCATTTGGTCTATTGATAAATCATACCATTGCATATACAGTAAAACCTCTCTAACCGACCACTTCAACAGATCGCCCACTCCTCTATATCGATCGCTTTATTTGGGTCCCAAACGATCGCCCATACAATACCATTGTAACGATTTTAAAACATCCCTACACCGACCACCTCCATAAATGGACCATTTAAAGTCGGTCCCATGGTCGGTCCATTTAGAGAGGTTTTACTGTAGTGCTACGTTATGTCATTGCAAATACAGTAAAACCTCCTTAATCTCCCACCTCCCACCTCCACAGATCGACAACTCCCGTATATCGATCGCTTTATTTGGGTCCCAACAATACCATTGTAACCATAGTCTAACTCCCTAAACCAACCCTAAATGGACCACTTAGAGTCGTTCCCATGGTCGTCAATTTAAAGGTTTTACTGTAGTGCTAAGTTAGGTGATTGTATATAGTGCTAAGTTATGTCATTGTATATAGTGCTAAGTTATGTCATTGTATATAGTGCTAAGTTATATCATTGCATATAGTGCTAAGTTATATCATTGTATATAGTGCTAAGTTATGTCATTGCCTATAGTGCTATGTTATGTCACTACAACTATGTCATTACAACTATGTCATTACAACTAGGTCATTACAACTATGTCATTACAACTATGTCATTGCATACTGCAGTGCTCGGTGGTTGCCTGAGTGGGCTGGCCTGACCCGGATGTCTGTTGGTTCTTGCAGGACGATGCGGACTCGGGGTACCATACGGGTGAGAGTACCCTGCGGGGGGCGGGGGGCGCCCCCACCCCGGCCCCCCAGCCCCCTGGTGAGAGGACCCTTACCCGTGAGGATCTCAAGCGGCGCATCGATGCTTTCAACGATAACCAGCACGGACTCCTCATGACGTTGGTGAGTAGTCGCCAGGCGGCTCTATTGTACCTACAGCAGGGATCTATCTACTAGCTAACCGGGCGCAGTGGCCGAATCGGTAGAGAGCGGGCCACGCATGCGAAAGTTTGGGAGTTTGGTTCCCGGTCGAGTCAAACCAATGACTTATCAAATTGATGCTTGTCGCTTCCTAGCTTGGTGCTTGGCATTAATAGGATAGGGCAAGGACTGGTTAGCTCAGTGTCAGGATAATGTGACTGAGTGGAATATTGGGTCATGGTGCCAGTGACATGATTTCCGAGTGGGGAAGCACTATAAAGTCACCATGAGTACACATTGTCACAAGTCGGTACCCATTCTGATATGACCTTAGATGTTGCCAGGATGTAAAACTCCAACAACCAACCAATCAGCTAGGCTGCGCTATTGTAGAATTTACACATTTTCATAACACTATTAACTTTGGGGATATTTGAAGTGAAAACATGCTGAATTAATTTTGGCATGCACATAGATATTCTGACACCATAAGCTTCAGCCATAACAGGTTCAGTTAAATTGACTTCAGTATTCCCTTCTGTGTAGCAACGAATGCTTAATGAGTGAAGCAGTATTGAAATTGGGTATGTCTGAACAAATGTCGATAAGTCTTGTTTTCTTTTTTAATTTGACGCTTTCATCGGACTATGCAGCTTTAAATAAAGAGGGCACTTATTCAAAGATCTGCTGGTGAGCATTTGTCAGGGTACATAACTATGTGTTGGCTACACTTTGACTGTGGCTGTGACAAGAATCACTGCTGAATGACATTTAGTACAGTTAATTGATAAAAGATTCACCCCTAACCAGAGTAGGGGTGAAGAACAACACACAGAAGACCCACACAGACAAAACCAACAACAAAACTGCCCCGATTTTGATATTTAGCTGTGCTGGTTGGCAGAGTGTTGCAGTGTGTTGCGGTGGGCTTGGTTAGCGGGTGAGACTTGGGCTGTGATTAGTGATGCTGCTGGGGTTGACAGCATGTTGTGTTGTGTTGTCGGAGAATTGACAATCTGGAGACCACCTTGGTATGCACACGATGTACACAGTGCGCAGCCGTTCTTATACACACATCCATTAATCACCAGTGTCCAGGTGATATACAACCCACGGACAGCTCGTATACACCACCTCATGTGTAACTAGGGTACAACCCATGGACAGCTCGCATACACCACCTCATGTGTAACTAGGGTACAACCCATGTAGGGTACAACCCGTGTAGGGTACAACGCACGGAGAACTCGTGTACACCACCTCATGTGTAACTAGGGTACAACCCATGTAGGGTACAACCCACAGAGAACTCGTGTACACCACCTCATGTGTAACTAGGGTACAACCTGTGTAGGGTACAACCCACGGACAACTTGTGCACACTACCTCATGTGTAACTAGGGTACAAGCCATATAGGGTACAACCCACGGACAACTTGTATAACCCACCTCATGTGTAACTAGGATACAACCCACGGACAGCTCATATACACCACCTCATGTGTAACTAGGGTACAACCCATGTAGGGTACAACCCATGTAGGGTACAACCCACGGAGAACTCGTATACACCACCTCATGTGTAACTAGGGTACAAACCATGTAGGGTACAACCCATGTAGGGTACAACCCACAGACAAATCGTGTACACCACCTCATGTGTAACTAGGGTACAAGGCATATAGGGTACAACCCACAGACAACTCGTGTACACTACCACACAGCTACGTACAAGCCTATGATATGTAAATAGGAGTAGGCTAGTCTAGTAATAAGAGTAGAAAAATAAAAACATATATACCAAGAAAATCAAAAAAAACTAACATAGGCTACTAACCATACCAACCAATTATCTATCTGCTACTGAAATGCAGGCAATCAAATACCTTATCAGCAGCCACTGTGTGGTAAGATAACACCAACACTACAACTGGCCAGCATTGAAAACAAGCCTGGGTACCCGGGCTTATATGCTATGGACAGTATAAATACAGCCTCAATAAAAAAATTTTTTTTAAAAACCTCATGTGTAACAAGGGTACAAGCCATATAGGGGTACAACCCACGGACAACTTGTGTACACTACCTCATGTGTAACTAGGGTACAAGCCATATAGTGTACAACCCATGGACAACTTGTGTACACTACCTCATGTGTAACAAAGGTACAACCCATGTAGGGTACAACCCACGGACAACTTGTGTACACTACCTCATGTGTAACTAGGGTACAACCCATGTAGGGTACAACCCACGGACAACTTGTGTACACTATCTCATGTGTAACAAGGGTACAACCCATGGACAACTCGTGTACACTACCTCATGTGTAACTAGGGTACAACCCATGTAGGGTACAACCCACGGACAGCTTGTATACACTACCTCATGTGTATCTAGGGTACAAGCCATATAGGGTACAACCCATGGACAACTCGTGTACACTACCTCATGTGTAACAAGGGTACAACCCATGTAGGGTACAACCCACAGACAACTCGTGTACGCTACCTCATGTGTAACTAGGGTACAACCCGTGTAGGGTACAACCCATGGACAGCTTGTATACACTACCTCATGTGTATCTAGGGTACAAGCCATACAGGGTACAACCCACGGACAACTTGTGTACACTACCTCATATGTAACAAGGGTACAACCCATGTAGGGTACAACCCACGGACAACTCGTGTACGCTACCTCATGCGTAACTAGGGTACAACCCGTGATGGGTACAACCCACGGACAACTCGTGCACACTACCTCATGTGTAACTAGGGTACAACCCATATAGGGTACAACCCATGGGCAACTCGTGTACACCACCTCATGTGTAACTAGGGTACAATCCATATAGGGTACAACCTACATAGGTCAAGTAGCTCATGTGTTGGGTTATGCATGTTCACAACTATGGTACAACCCATACACACCCTATGTAATGGGGCGGGGAGGCTGGACAGCGAATCCCCCTCCCCTCCCCCCGCCTCCACACACACTTTTAGTGGTGTAGGGTCAGTGTCGAGGTGAGCCGATTCGGGCTGTTCAGGGTTAGAGTGGCGAATGAGACGGCATGAGTTTCAAGGTCACCTACCCCTGGTTCAAGTGGTATATATGTGTATATATATACATATATGTATACTGTATTTGGCTGGGATTTAAAATGTCCTGCGAACATGGTGGGCTTTTTTTAAGGAAAAGAGAGAACAAACAAAAATTCTGCGACCGGACGCGGTGGCCAAATCGATAGAGCGGCAGGCTTCCCGTGCGGAAGGTCGGGAGTTCGAATCCCACCCGAGTAAAACCAATTACTTACTAAATTGATACTTGTCGATATCTAGCCTGGCGCTCAGCATTACTAGGATAGGGCAAGAACTGGTTAGTTCAGTATCAGGATGTTTACTGAGTAGGATATCAGGTCATGGTGCTGATGGCCTGATCTCCCAGTGAGGCAGCACTATAAAGCAGGGATGAAAGATCTCCGCGATTTCGCGGATTTCCGGGATTTTTCAATCCTGCATCACGATTAACATATAGACTCTACTGTTTTACGCTGCAGCACCATCAGCGTATACTAATATGTAGTGCAGATGCCACAGCACTATCAGCATATACTACTAATACATGCTTCAAACGGTGCAGCACTATCAGCGTATACCAATATATATGATACCCAACTTCCGGGAATTTTCCGCGATTCCCTGACAATGCTAAACCTATGGGAGAATATCAGCATTTCCGCTTTTTTTCCCGGACACCACTTTCATCCCTGATAAAGTCACCATGAGTGTGCGCTGTCACAAGTTGAACATAAGATGTTGATAGGACCTGAGGACATAACACCCCAAGAAACAAACAAACATTTTTCTGAGTAGACTATCGATCCTGCTAAGTGGACCCATTTGCAGTTTGGGCTATTTTCCATTCCGACCAGTGGTCCACAACTGGTTCATCAAAGGCTGTGGTATGTGCTGTCCTGTCTGTGGGAAAGTGCATATGAAAGACCCCTTGCTGCTTATCAGAAAGAGTAGCGTATGTGGCGGCAGCAGGTTTCGTCCAAAGAAATATGTCAGAATGACCATATGTTTGGCATCCAAAAGCCGCTGATGAAAATCAATGTGCTCTAGAGGTGTCGTTAAATAAAACAATCTTTTTTCAAGGCTCTTGTACTTTTGTACCTCGCTGGTGGCGCCACCTGTCACCGGCGGCAAAAATGAATACTACCCGACCGCACAAAGTACCCAGGGAGAGGGTGCCGTGCGCACGCTGCACCCTACATTGCACTCTTCTCGTATATATATGTACCAACGAATTGGTAGCGCTATGTGTGTTTTATGCATCAAATATGTGCCGACTTTGCCTGCGAGCATATCCCGTCGTTAAAGGGTAGCCACGCCTGGAAATGGCACCAGGAGGAAATGGGTTAATGAACCCACAAACATATAGTCACATTATCAGTCACATTATCCTGACACTGAGCCAACCAGTCCTTGCCCTATCCTAATAATGCCAAGCGCCTGGCTAGGAAGCGACAAGTATAAATTTTTACGTCATTGGTTTGCCTCAACCAGGGTTCGTACCCGTGGGTTCAAATTCCACGATCTACCAAAAACGGGAGACGGACGCTCAACTCATTCAGCCATCCCGTCTAGTCGTGAGGTATTTTGTGAACATGAGGATAGAGAAGGTTGTGTAAACAAAATGTAAACGAAGTGCGCCATCATAACGCAGCCTGGCCGCCATATAGGTTCCTACCTGTGTTTCTAGGCTGCGTCCTGAGGTTTGAGCCGCTAGGGGGCGGCTACGACCAGGAATAGCGGGTTGCACAGGCTTAATCCGGATGCGGGTTTCCGGTAGGTGGGGCTGTAATCTTGACGCCGTGACGTCACGATGATAACATATCGCCCCGCGCCCAATGTTGTAATGGCCACCCCGGGCCGCCCGGCGCCGCCTTTCGCGCCATGATGGGGGTCACGTGCTCCCCGCGTCAAGACGTGAGTCGGCGCGACTGGAGCCGTCCATCAACCCACCACGCCCTCTGGTGGGCGCAGGGGGAAGTTTGGGCGAAATGTGTAATGCGTTATGTATCGGTGGAACTCTTCACTTCATCTGGGCTCGTGTCAGCCACCTCTCCCTGCCACACTCCATCAGGCTCACTCCATCTGTATGCCTGCTCACTCCATCTACATACATGTCTCACTCCATCTGCACCTGTGGTGCACTCCATATAGTTCACTCCATCTACATACATGTCTCACTCCATCTGCACCTGTGGTGCACTCCATATAGCTCACTCCATCTGCATACATGTCTCACTCCATGTGCATCTCTGGCTTACTCCGTCTGCCTCACTCCATCTTCACCATTGCCCCTCCCTTCACTCTCGCCATTCACCTTCTCGCACTTACTCCATTCACCTCCATGCACTCACTCCATTTGCTTCTCCCTGCAATCCGTCCTCTTTCTGCACTCACTCCAGTCACCTCTTCCAGTAACTACTTGATTCACCTATGTGCTCACTCCATCGTTCTCTCCCTACACTCACTCCATTTGTGTTCCTTCACTCACTCCATCCTCAACTCCCTGAAATCACTCCATTCTATTTGTCTCTCCCTGCACTCACTGCAATTCATCCTCCTCTTCCCTCACTCACTCCATCATCCGCTCCCTTCAGTCACTCCATCCTCCACTCCCTTCAGTCATTCCATCCTCTGCTCACTGCACTCACTCCATCCGCATCTCCCTACACTCACTCCATCCTCTTCTCCCTTCAGTCACTCCATCCTCCTCTCCCTGCACTCACTCCATCATCCACTCCCTTCAGTTACTCCATCCTCTTCTCCCTGCACTCACTACATGCACATGTCCCTACACTCACTCCATCCTCTTCTCCCTACACTCACTCCATCCACATCTCCCTGCACTCTCCATCTTCCGCCACCTCCGCTCCATTCATTCCTCTCTATCAGTATCACCCTTCATTCACCGACTTGATCCACCTCTCACCTGCTGTTCACCACGCACCCTCCATCATCCTTTCTCCGGCCTGCTCTATTTGCCTCACTCCTCTCCGGCATTTCCCCGCACCCCTCATTCCACCCCCAACTCCACTACATGAGTGTGGTGTGATTGTGCGTGGTGTGACTGAGTGGGTGTGATCGGGCTGCTATAAAGGTGGGCGTGGTGTGACTGAGTGGGTGTGATCGGGCTGCTATAAAAGTGGGCATGGTGTGACTGAGTGGGTGTGATCGGGCTGCTATAAAAGTGGGCATGGTGTGACTGAGTGGGTGTGATCGGGCTGCTATAAAAGTGGGCATGGTGTGACTGAGTGGGTGTGATCGGGCTGCTATAAAAGTGGGCGTGGTGTGACTGAGTGGGTGTGATCGGGCTGCTATAAAGGTGGGCGTGGTGTGACTGAGTGGGTGTGATCGGGCTGCTATAAAAGTGGGCGTGGTGTGACTGAGTGGGTGTGATCGGGCTGCTATAAAGGTGGGCGTGGTGTGACTGAGTGGGTGTGATCGGGCTGCTATAAAAGTGGGCGTGGTGTGACTGAGTGGGTGTGATCCGGCTGCTATAAAAGTGGGCATGGTGTGACTGAGTGGGTGTGATCGGGCTGCTATAAAAGTGGGCATGGTGTGACTGAGTGGGTGTGATCGGGCTGCTATAAAAGTGGGCGTGGTGTGACTGAGTGGGTGTGATCGGGCTGCTATAAAAGTGGGCATGGTGTGACTGAGTGGGTGTGATCGGGCTGCTATAAAAGTGGGCATGGTGTGACTGAGTGGGTGTGATCGGGCTGCTATAAAAGTGGGCATGGTGTGACTGAGTGGGTGTGATCGGGCTGCTATAAAAGTGGGCATGGTGTGACTGAGTGGGTGTGATCGGGCTGCTATAAAAGTGGGCGTGGTGTGACTGAGTGGGTGTGATCGGGCTGCTATAAAAGTGGGCATGGTGTGACTGAGTGGGTGTGATCGGGCTGCTATAAAAGTGGGCATGGTGTGACTGAGTGGGTGTGATCGGGCTGCTATAAAAGTGGGCGTGGTGTGACTGAGTGGGTGTGATCGGGCTGCTATAAAAGTGGGCGTGGTGTGACTGAGTGGGTGTGATCGGGTTGCATGTGGAAAGCCCGACCGACTAAGACCTATTTATGTGATCCCTATTTACCTCTCCGTGACCTCTGTGACCTCTGCCTGCAGGGTCAGGCAGGTCACTGAGTTCTAGTAATGTAAGGGCTCATATCACATGATGCATTTCTTATTCTGCTGTATCGCATCTTCTTTGGGACGCAGCTCGCCCAAAATAACCCACCGAATACGAGGACCCTTATTTTCAGAATTGAAGCTTCAGAGAAATCACTACTTTACCCACCTAGTGCTAGCAGTAAGGGTGAGATTGTAAGGAATTCTACGAAATGGTGTTGACTTTGACAGCAGCAGTGTGTGTGACAGTGAGGCGCGTGCCTGAGGCGTGTGGTGTGAGGTGAGGAGACGACCCAGAGCATTGAGGTTATTCATTGACAGTCGGACCCGAGGTGAGGACAAGCTTAGCCTCGTCTTCGATATCTGTTACGTCACACCTAACCCTGTTTCACTAACAGTTTGAGGGACTTTTGAGCCTTTGCCCAGACGGGATACCCCCAGACGGGATGGCCAGATCAATAAGAGCGATGGCTGGCTTAACATGTGATCTATCGTGGGTTCGAACCATAACTGAGTCATAACTTACTTAATTTTGTGAATTCATTCATGAAGTTTAGGGTAGGTAAATCTGCATTGTCCAATGAAAGGATCAAATGTACGAATCCAAAATACTTACCTCGATTTACTCGTACATGTAACGTTGATACTGGTGCACTCATTAAACATGTAGGCCCATTGCTGCAGAGAAGGAATACTACATCTTTTTAATAGAGCCTGTCACTGTTGAGGCCACTGGTGCCCAGCATTTTGACATTTTGTGTATGTGGTGTAGGTGTATTTTGTGCCAGATGCCAGGTGCCGCAGAGTAAGTGCTATTTTCAGCGCCGGCTCGAGCGGCACCCTGAATGTGGTCCGTTTTTTGGCGATCCTGGGTCCCACTCGCGCCACAATCAAAGGAACAGGTGTAGGTGTGTGTGGTGTAGGTTTGGTGTGTGTGTGTGTGTGGTGGGGGTGTATGTGTGTGGTGGGGGTGTAAGTGTGTGGTGGGGGTTTAGGTGTGTGGTGGGGGTGTAAGCGGTACTGGGGGTATAGCCCTGTGTTGTGGGGTGTAGGGGGTATAGGTGTGTGTGGTGGGGTGTATGGTAGGGGTTTAGGGCTGTGGTGGGGGTGTAGGTGTGGTGGGGGTTTAGGGATGCTAAAGATTGTGAGGTGGCGCTCTGCAAGACCCCTACACCTCCACCACAAACCACCTACATCCCCACCACACACACCGTCAACCCCCACCATACATCTACACCCCCATCACATCCCTGAGCCCCACCACACCCATACACCCACCACACCATACCCACTCACCACACACCCCTACATCCCCATACACCCCCACCACACACACAAATCCTCACCACACCCCTACACCTCCACAACACACCCACCACACAAACATATGCCCCCACCACCCACTGACCATACACACCTACACCCCAACCACCACACCATTTCCACTCACCACACACCCCTACCACCCCACCCCCACCACACACACCAAAAACCTCACCACACCCCTACACCTCCACCACACAAATATATGCCCCCCCCCCACACACACACACCCACCATATACACTCACCACACACCAGAGCATACTGAGACCGGCATGGTGGCCATCTGACGAGAGAGTCATGCAAACTGAAAAGTCCCCATTATCTAGATTAGATTTTACATATCTAACTGGACCAGACGGGATGGCCGAATGAGTTAGAGCGTCTGTCTCCCGTGCTGGTAGATCGTGGGGTCGAATCCTGGTCGAGTCAAACCAATGACTTAAAAATTTATACGTGTTGCTTCCTAGCCAGGCGCTCGACATTATGAGGACAAGGCAAGGACTGGTGTGCTCAGTGTCAGGATAATGTGACTGAGTGGGATACCAGGTCATGGTGCCGGCGGCCTGGTTTCCCAGTGGGACAGCACTATAAAGTCGCTATGAGTGCACACTGTCACAAGTTGTTACCCATCCTGATATAACCTTAGATGTTGCTAGGACATAAGACAACAACAAACAAAGAACAAACAAACATATCTAACTTAGATACTGATGCACTTATTAAGCATTTGTTGCCACATAGAAGGGCATACTGAGTCAATTTAATAGAACCTGTTACTGCTGACGCCCATGCTTGCCAAGACTAATTTGACATGCTTGTACTTCAAATATCTCGAAAGTTAGCCATTTAAAATAAACGTTACTTCAAACTAAAGTAAGGTAGATTATAACAATCAATTAATATATTTATTTCAGAAAAATGACAGAAACTCAAAACCATTGGACTATGCCACTTTAATTATCCTGTTTTTGTGTTCCAGCGTGAAAGCAATGACACATTCCAAGGGTTCGTCCGCGTCTATATGAACCTGATGCGCCCGATCAGCATGTCGCTCACCGCGCGCCCTCCGTCCATCTACGATATCCTCACCCCGGATGTCAATGACGATCCGCAAGAGTATGAAAGTGATACGCAACTCACGTCATTCTACCTCCCCAAGGACACCACCAAAGTCATACACATCTCTAGGTAAGGCCATGAAGTCATTCAGCAATGCCATACTCCCATGGTCATTGTCGAGGTCATGCTCATCACTAGGTATGGCCATGATGTCATTCAGCAATGCCACACTCCCAAGGTCATAGTCGAGGTCATACTCATCAATAGGTGTGGCCATCATGTGATTCAAAAATGCCATACTTCCAAGGTCATTGTCGAGGTCATGCTTATCACTAGGTATGGCCATCATGTGATTCATAAATGCCATACTCCCAAGGTCATTGATAAGGTCATACTCATCACTAGTTAAGGCCATGACATCAGATTCCACAGGTCATTCTCAAGGTCAGGCTAATCACTAGGTAATGGTGTGATGTGATTCAGGAATGTCATACTCTCATGGTCATTAATAAGGTCATACTCAACCTCCCCAAGGTCACCATCAAGGCCATATATATCTTTGGTCAAGGGCATGGTATCATTGAACTCCGAGGTTATTGCCAAGGTCATACCCGTATCCAGGTACGCATGACACATAAAATTCTGAGATTGATCTTGAGAATCAAATCCACCTCTACGTAGTCAGGTGACCATGTTCGAGAACCATGCCAGCCAAGAAATCAGAATTGACAATATTTTGAAAGTTAAGGGAGGTCATTTAATTAAGAGTATTATCGCCTTGAATCGAAGAAATAAGATTCTGCTCTCCCTATGTCCAATACGCATCTCAAACACCTTCTGGCCTCCAAGCGCGATTAACCAGACGGGATCGTCGAATGAGTTGAGGGCTCGTCTCCTGTTTTGGTGGAACGTGGGATTCGAATCCATGGGTTCGAACCCCATTCAAGTCAAACAAATGACTTAAATATTTATACTTGTCACTTCCTAGCCAGTCGCTCGGCATTATTAGGATAGGGAAAGGACTGGTTGGCTCAGTGTCATGATAATGTGGTTGAGTGGGATATCAGGTCATATGATGTCACAACTCGGTAGCAGTCCTGATATGACCTTGGATGTTGTCAGGATGTAAAACTCCCAACAACCAAGCGCGATATCGGGCAATAACTGCTTACTGGTGTGTTTTCGGCGAGGGCCGCCTTGTGCTGATGTAGATCAGCATCTACAAAGTGGTGTGGCGCTGTGTAGAGTGCGAGTCATTTCTCACTGATGATAAAAACATCTGCCGGACGCGGGGTCTGCGCAGGTCGCTCAGTCATCTCAGGCGGAAGTTTGCGCTGCTCCCGGCATGCACCTCGCCCCGATGTGAGGAGCGTATCGGCCAGGGGGCGCTGAGTGTGAAGCGCTGGGGCCAGGTTCAGATGGAAGTCAATACTGCTCCCAGCATGCATCTCACCAATCATAATGTATATACCACTTAGACTAGAGTTGCATATTTGTTCATTCTGGAGGGAAAATCATTTTAATTTGTTTGTGTATATATATATGTAAATACATGGCGAGTGCCCATTGGCTAATAATATAATATAATAATACAATATAATATGTAATACTAATAATTCCCTTCCACGCCATTATACTCGCATAATGCTTTTACATCATGTAATATATATACAGTAAAACCTCTCCAAAGCGACCGACCATGGGACCGACTTTAAATGGTCCATTTAGGGAGGTGGAAGGTTTAGGGAGTTAGAATATCTTTATAATTGTATTGTTGGGACCCAAATAAAGTGATCGATATAGGGGAATGGTCGATCTGCGGAGGTGCTCGGTTAGAGAGGTTTTTCTGTATAGTGAACCCCCGTTATAAAGTGATCGTTGGCGTCCATAAAATGCCATCACGAAAACAGCGGGGTCGATCTAAATTGGGGTTCAGTTACCTTTGATTTAAAGTTGCATAGTCAGATGGTTCTGAGTTTCTCTCATTTTCTGAGATCAATATATTAGGTTGATGGTTATAATCTATCTTACTTTAGTTTCAAGTAACTTTTGGATTAGATGGCTAACTTTGGAGGTATTTGAAGTTCAAACATGTAAAAGTAATGTTGGCAAGCACACCAAAACTCTGACACCATAGGCTTCACCAGTAACAGATTATATTAATGAACTCACCATTCCCTTCTATGTGGCAACAAATGCTTAATAAGTGCATCAGTATCTAAGTTAGATATCTAGAATCAAATCTAGATAAATGTTTTGGTTTAGAAAATGTGATGCCTTTATCGGACTATGCAGCTTTAAGGACTTCTGGGTCCAATGAATCAGCGTGTTGTATCTGAATTTGTGTTAAATCTGGGCGCGTTATAATGGGGTTTCACTGTATTGTGTATATATAAATGTCAAGTGAGTTTTCCTCCGATATATTATTATTATTATTATTATTAGTGTGACCACTAAACCTTACTCGACTTTAGATTGAAGTAATAATGTTTGCGATAATTGGTTAACTCTAGGAATATTTGGACTGAAAGCATGCAAAATAATGTGTGTGTGCACTGCACACAAGTTGAAGCCAAACGCACTAGCCATTAGTCATATTGCCACCTGTCAAAGCCAGTGAGTTTTTACATTTTAAGGAGTACCGCACCTCTCCCCACCTCCCCCCTCCCCTAAGAAATGATTAATGAATGTGTCAGTATCTAAGTTTGGTATGTAGGATCAAAGCTAGATCATTTTATGTTTTTGTTCAGAATATGCAACTTTGAAGTGGCTGGATAGACACTATTCTGGTCAAGTCTATCTATACCTCAACAACTGCTTGCTTTTAGATATGTGTATAACTTTATGCCTAAGTAAAATCTGGAACCTTCTGAAAATAATTTTGCAGTATCACTAGTTATAAATGCGTTATAAATGTGGAATGAATTAGACGTGCAGCTGCATTGTGATTCTCACGGCTGGTTCCTGTGATTTCTCACAGCAACACAACAGCAGCTTGTGAACATGTTATAAATGTGGAATGAATTAGACGTGCAGCACTATTGTGATTCTAATGGTTGGTTCCTGTGATTTCTCACAGCAACACAACAGCAGTTTTTGAACGTGTTATAAATGTGGAATGAATTAGACATGTGGCACCATTGTGATTCTAATGGCTGGTTCCCGTGATTTCTCACAGCAACACAACAGCAGCTTGTGCACATGTTATAAATGTGGAATGAATTAGACGTGCGGCACCATTGTGATTCTAATGACTGGTTCTCATGATTTCTCACAGCAACATGACATTACTTTGTGAACACATTACAAATGTGGAATGAATTAGATATGCGGCACCATTGTGATTCTAACGGCCGGTTCCCGTGATTTCTCACAGCAACACGACAACAGTGTGTGAATGTGTTATAAATGTGGAATGAATTAGACATGTGGCACCATTGTGATTCTAATGGCTGGTTCTTCTCACAGCAACATGACAACAGCGTATGAACGTGTTATAAATGTGGAATGAATTAGACATGCAGCACCTTTGTGATTCTAATGGCTGGTTCCCGTGATTTCTCACAGCAACACAACGGCACAGGAAGTGATCCGCGCACTGCTACAGAAGTTCCGCATCACCGACAACCCACGAAAGTTCGCTCTGTATGAGCGCACCGACGACGGCTCCAGTAAATGTAAGTACCCGCCGCGCGCCTCGGGCAAAATACTCATTTCTTGCAATAACCGATTTAGCGCTTACCTCACCGCCTCAGGAGGTTTCCTCATCCGGGCACCAGGCGGCGTGAAATGTAGGTAATCCTGGCTAGCAGTGGGTTAGTTGTCGGAGTTTAACGTCCTGGGTCATAACAGAACGGGGCCTGGCTAGCATGGATGACTGAAAGTTCCAGTGTGCAAGTAGGAGAATGCCTGCTGTACATCTAAGTCTACGATGCAAAGAATTTAATTAATTTTAATTTTTTTTAATTTAAAGGTAGGAAAATGTTTGTTCAACATATGTGTACAATACTCAATTGGAGCAAGCAAAAAACAATAAATGGTGTGTGAGGGTTCTTTTTATTATATATATATATATAATCTATTTGTGTAATTTTAATACAATTTGTTTTTTAATATAAATGTCGGAAAATGTTTGTTCAATGTAAAATACTGCATTGGAGCAAACAAAAAACATTAGATGGTGTGTGACAATTAAAAAAAAATTATATATAATCTATTTGTGTATATCAGTCATCTCCAGTCAGCGTCAGTAAATTTAAAAAAAATTCTTCGTGTGTTACATTTGTTGATTAATCAATGGAAATTTCAATCGCAGACAATTGGTCTTCATCATTCCAATGCCCTTTGCCATAACCTAATAATGCCAAGTCCCAGGCTAGGTAGCGACAAGTATACAAAGTGTAAGTCATTAGTTTGAATTTGCCTGCAACCCCATGACCTGCCAAAAACGAGAAGCGGGTGCTCAACTCATTTGGCCAACCGCTGGTTGTTGCCGAGATTGCTGACGTAGCTGGGCGCGTTGCGAGTTTGACGCCGCCTTTGCGCATACAGCCAAACCGACATGCCAATGGCGGGTTGTTGCGCTGATCCACCCATCTCACTCTACTGTTTCAGATGTTCACCCCAGGCGGTCATACTCCCGCTACCATCCATGTACGACAACTCTCTGCAGCTGCATTTGTTTAGCCCCACTTTCTGTCCCCCTTTCTTCAAATTCACCAACACTCAAGTCCAACAAGACCCAGTATTGTATCCAATGAATGCCTCAAACCTGCTTTCCAAATCCAAGTCTATTTGTGTATATGTGCGCTATTGTTTTAGATATATATTTCCTTTTTATGAAAAATTACCTAATATTACTCTATATTGGGGGATATGCATTTCCCATTGGCTATTTATTACCTCATTACTGCTACACACCAATAATCCAGTTTGCATATTCGATGTTGGGGTCTAATTATTTACTTTGCATGTGGTGTATTTTACTGGGATTGGGTTGGAGGGGGGTGTTAATTGAAATTATGATTTACATAAGTATTATATATGGCGTAAGAACCATGTAGGTAGTCACTGCTTGTGTCTTTACCCCTTACCAGATCTTCCACTTGACCCCTTCAAGGTCACAGTCATGCGCAGTTGCATTGTTTCGCTTGCATTCGTTCGCATGTCCATGCGCAATCTTCTAAAGTGTTCCAAACTTGTGTCCCTCTGATTTTTTTAAAAGACATATTCTAAGGGTTTAAGATAAATAAATACACGGCTACCCACAAGGTGTCAGTGACATTTGGTTATATGAAGAGATTTACTCAAGTCAGTCACCACATTTGGTGATGATAAATAAACGTAGTAACTATTAACTGTTTGTTGGCTATATTTTACCCCCAGTGTCAAATTATCTTTAAAATAATTTTTCATTTCGCCAAAATATTAAGATTAATTCGCCAACTTTATTTTGAAGATGTTAAAATAGCGTTTAAAGCTTTTTGCTGTGCGTACTAGTACAGCCAATTCAACATTCACAAAAAGTATATTCAAAATATTTAATGTTCATAAAAAGTGGCTATGATTATGAAGGTAATTTCTTACCATGAAAAAAAAAAGAAGAGAAAAATGCATTGTACCACCCGCTCTATATAGCGATAATCACTCTACATTCCTTTGCCGATAGGGAGAGGGGTCGCTAAACTCCATCAGGGGCTGCCCAAAGTTGTCGACATTTTCATGGTCATCCAAAGAGTACTACTTTTCCAGATCCCCCCCCCCCCCCCCCGCAAAAAAAAACAACTGTAGTACACATCAACATTTTACATTTTACATAAATACAAGAATGTGTACGTCTTGAATAATTTATTAAAGTGGTATTAAACTTTTCATAGGGTGTACACATGCATATCTGTTCAACATGTATGATCTTGGCAATTCTTTCAACAATCATATACTGGAACCAGGCCTTCCTTTCTTTACTTTGTGTTGAGTGACTGGCTGGTGTTTTCTAAGCCGATGTCAACATTTTAGTAAACGATAAAAGTCGTACATGACTGACACCCCCTCCCCCATCCCCCTGTCGTACGCTTTGTACGACCATGAAAATGTTGACAACTTTGGACAACCCTTAAAATGGTTGCTATAGCGATGTTTGATGTTAACCCTGGCATGTGGTTAGTTGGCGCCTCGGCTTGCCTCCATTGACTGCTACCTAGGTGTGACGGTGTGTCGTGTCCTTTTGCAGCGACGATGCGGCGGTTACGAGATGACGAGTGCCCGCTGCCGCTGTGCCTCTGCTGGACCGCCGAAGGACTCAACTTCCATCGGTTCATCCTGCAGGAGAACGACACTGGCGAGATCATGGTGCGAAGCGCTCTGTTACACAGACTTCTGTACCAGGCCTGAACAGCCAATGAGGCATTGCATAATCTGATGCTTTTCAGATTTTGCCATCTCTTTAGTTTTCTTTAAATAGATAAATATAGTAGCGTGATCATTTTAATCTACTTTACTTGAGTTTCAAGTAACCTTCTATTTTCTTATCCTTTTTTTTAAAGGGGCTAACTTTGGAGATATTTTGAAGTGACAACATGCCAAATCAATTTTGGTGTGCACACCGAAATGCTGGACATAGGCTTTGTTTGCCCATTTTCGAGCATAGGAATCTAGCACAAAACTGCAATAAAGGTTGAATGAATACACCAATCTCTAAATTGGAATCAAATCTGGGTAGGCCTATATGTTTTGCTTTTGAAAATTTGATGCTTTCATCGGATTATGTGCCCTATCTGTCCCAAAGTAAGAAAAATGCATCAGCCCTGAAAAATTATTTCGCATGTGCCGAGTTTGTGACGTGATGACATCACGAGGTGCCTGACCTGTAGGGGCTATTCTGCATTTGGCAAGACTCTGAGGATAAAAGAGTTTGCTCAATGTTAAACTAGTCTAAGTTATTTCAAATTGTTATTAATGATTAGTTATACAATTAAATACAGTTAGCACTTGTATTCAAATGACAATTCTGTATTCAGACCAATGCTGTCCTTAAGTAGCAGCAGGTGTCCTGTCATCGGATGGACAATTAAAAGGAGACAAATTACAGTTTACACATTGGAAAGAAAAAAAGTTTGCTCATGATGGGGATTGTGAAGACGGGTACCACTGTCTAGTAAGGAGAGGCTTCCATGTCCTTTCGGCACTAACCCATATCGCACCTTGCCTCGATTATTTATTTCACTTCCGGTGTCGCAGTTTCAGCGTCCGGTCAGTTTCAGCGCCCGGTCGTGGCTTCTGCGCATGCGCGGATTTTAAGAGGCCCTGCAAACTGCAGCATGTCGCCGGCGAGCACTGCTATTTGTTTAGTTTACACTCGGCGATTCGACGCCGATCTAGCTGCTACGTTAATATCGCTTGGAATTTAAGGTTAATTTAATTAAATTTCATTATTTGAGTATGTAATTCTATTAAATATGATCGCATTCAATAGATTTCGGCCTAATCGGTCCCTAACACTGCCGGGCACCAGCGATAGTTACAGCTGAGCTTGTAGCCGGCGAGGCCACGGGTGTTTTGACGCTCTTAAAATCCGCGCATACGCAGAAGTCACGACCAGGCGCTGAAACTGACTGGGCGCTGAAACTGCGACACCGGTATGAGCAGCGCAGTAAACGCGGTTTCGGAAGTGTCTTCCACGCATGCACCGTGTGTGAGCGGTGTCCAGTGATTGATTAATAAATCAATAATTTTAAGTAACTAAATTTGCGACTGGCTGAAAAACGAGTTTGTCGCTGCTGTAGAGAACTTTAAACAAAAATTTATTATTTACTAATCACTGGCCATCGTTTGGGATAAAGACCTGCATATATTGGGGATAAATAAATCTACAATGAATTCTTTTATCGTCTTGTTTTTCAGTGGGATGCATTCTCTGTTCCCGAACTGGACAACTTTCTGCGTATATTGGATAGAGAAGAAGAAGAATACGTAGAGCAGGTGAGCACGGGCCGAGGTCACGTGACCAGACGTCACAGGATTTAACAGCGAGCTGGTTAATGAATATTAATAAATTAATAAATAAATAAAGCCCACAGAACCATAAGTATAACAGCTACAATTGTTGAAGCGATCTGTGAAAATATAGACTAAATACAGGAAAGAAAAAATGAAAATAAAATAAAATAAAATAAACATTCCGGTGAATTTTAAATAACATGTTTCTAAATGCATGTAGCTTATTTTCAGTGGCAAATGCATTGAATGTACTGAATCTGAGCGTGAGAAGGAGGTCAATATTCTCTGTCACTGGGTTTGTCCAATACTTCCAAAGTATTGCTATTAAATAAATATAGCCTACAAATCCCCAACTAATGCCCAACTACAAGAAATCTATGGCAATGCTAGTCCTATCGCCTATGCTCACTAGATACTTTTGTGAACCAGACATTGTGCATGTGCATGAAATCTAAATTGTAAACAACAAAACTCAATGTGTCTATATGTTACCCATATGCACATCTGATATAGTGTCATATTCAAAGAGTGTTCTGTGACTGGCTGCATGCCATGATATTTCTGTCACTGTTGTATTCAATACGTAAGTTTACCCATATGACACATCTGACTGTTATTTACGACGAGTTTACCCACGTAACACATCTGACGCATTCAATACCTGAGTTTATCCACATGACACTTCTGAAATGGTTTACCCATATTACACATCTGATAGTGTCATTTCAGTGCGTAAGTTTACCCATATGACACATCTGACGGTCATATTTAATATGTGGGTTTACCTATGTAAAGGCCCTGTCACATCATGACGCATCTCGCAAGCGCACGGCCAACGTGTAAAATCACTTTTTTACGTCGAAAAGCGTCAAACTTTTCGGCGCAGGGGTCAAAGTTGGACGTATACATTCCGTATACATAGCGAATGGCCAACGTATGACCAACTTATGGCTAACGCGCTTCCGGGCGAAAAATGCTCAAATTACGTTCACAGAATGCCAGTGAATGTTATATACGTTATTCGATCAGCAAGACTATGCCTCATACATTACATATGTCAAGAAATGCTGGATAAATGCTAAACATACGTTAGACGTATGTTAGATGTATGTTAGACGTGCGCTATCCATACGTTGTCAGCACGCAGACTACGTTGCCACTGCCTTTAACATAGGTCAACGTAGTGAACAACGTTTGTCTAATGTACGTCCAACGTACATCGACGTATGCCTAATGTATACATAGCATACAGCCGATGTAAAATCCACACGTTGTCGAAGTTGTCGTACATCGAAAGTTGTGTGCATGCCCAAGACTTTGCCGACGCACGATGCCGTATCTCAATGAACGTCGACGTACATTGATGTATGCCAACGAGTGCCTAACGCACGCGTAACGCATAACGACGTATCCTGACATAGCAGCCAAAGATCACATACGTCACCATACGTTGGTGTGATGCATCGTAATGTGACAGCCCCTTAACACATCTGACAGTATTGTATTCAATACATGAGTTTACCCATATAACACAACTGACCTTGTCGTATTCAATATATGAGTTTACACATATAGCAAATCTGACAGTGTCGTATTCAATATATGAGTTTACACATATAGCACATCTGACAGTGTCGTATTGAATATATGAGTTTACCCAACTAACACATCTGACAGTGTCATATTTAGTATGTGAGTTTACCTATATGACACATCTGACAGGACCGTATTCCACATATGGTTTACCCATATGACACACCCGACCATACAACTATTATTAACACGCACACCTTGCCTTGCAGGTGAAGGCCAAGTTCAGCATGATGAAGTTGCAGATGATACAACACATGAAGCACCTGGACCAGCGCCGCCTTCCCAACAAGGACCAGCGCACTCCTGTCTTTGTATGACGTCCGCCCCGGGCATCGTCCATCCACGGCCGTCTGTGACGTCACGTGCGCGCAGTGACACCTAGGGAGTATCGCTGTGGTCAGGAGGGAGTCGCCAACTCTCGTCTCAAGGCGAAGTCTCGCATGATGTTGACACGTTGCCCAGCGGTTCTTGCCACATCGCCATGTCCTGGGGCCGGACGACTGATCTGCGGACGACTTGAGTGTTTTTCACGTCTGACTGGCTGGCATGTCACATGACCGAACGGTATTCTGCATGGTCAAACACCAACCACTATGTCGTATTGCTGACTTATTGGAGACAACATTATCTAACGACGTGCCAGTGCGGCTTAAAATGTGTGTCAACGCTCACTAAGCATTCATTAATGCCTGTCGCCGATCCGCAGATATAACATGGTGTGTTTTTTCTGTGAAGAGCCTGTAAACTCACGCTGCACAACAGAACCGCGGGGAACAGTATTTCTAAATTGCTACACGTGGATCTCAAAATTTCTCCTACACTCACGCTCCAGACGTGACGACAGCACCCACACACGGCGGGTACTGTACATACATGTGGGTGGGTGTGTATGTGGTGCCCCCCACCACCCTGGTGGGACTAGCTGGTACTAAGCGGTTTCGGACATTTCAATGCGACCTATAAATGCTGCGGGTCTCATCATGGCGCCGCAGTGCTGCCGTCTGGTGTCACTCCGCCGTACTGACACCTGGTGGAACCCTGCAGTACTAGCACCTAGTGTCAAACCGCAGGAGGCCCTGGATTGATAGTTGAAGGGGTTTTATATCTGGTGGACTAACGCCATGACGGCACCCCTTGACCTCTACAAACCTGGTTAATAAACCCAAATGTAAATATGTAACAAGATAACGACAGCAGGGAGCTGAGATGAAACGGCTGGGAGGGAAAGCCAACCTGTAAATAGAACTCCATTCGGAAGCCGTGCTTTGATATTTGTGACGTCATAAGATGACGTTCTATCTTCAGCTGATGACGTTACAAAACAGACCATTGTATGTATATGGTGTGTAAGCTATTCTCTCCATAGACAAACCAATTACCAGATTTATATTCATCTAACATGTGACAGTTTATTTAAATGGTGCCGTTAGAAGAAGAATGTCCAGCAGTTACAACCCGACTCAATCCAGCTTAGGAAATTCCTAATTATACAAATCTGAAAAATAGATGAGTAAAATAATTAACCCCCCTTGCTACACACAACATGTTGTTTGATGATATTGGTTAGAATTGTTGAAGGAGACTTGATTTGTTGATGCTAATTTATATAATTAACATTGGAAGAATGGTCATTTGTTTCATAAACTACCTACTCTGGCCGTGAAACTCTATAAAGTTGTGTACCATCATATTTCGTATGTTCTTTTTTAAAGTCAGATTCTTACTTACACCTTACTGTATACAAATTAACAGACTTGGTGCAAGTCACAGTGTTTGCCATACCCACCTTTAACCTACCCGGTGGCGGAAGTCAATTAAAACCGAGGCTTCTGATTGGAGGATATTGCTTTAGTTACTCATGTCAAATTTCAATTCATGCAATTTCATTTATCTACTATGAAGATGGTTGCCTTTTCCAATCTTTAACAAAAAATAAATATTAAAATCTTAATTAAAACTAACAACGAGTTAGCTTCAGCTTGACAAATGTTCAAGATGGTTAATGCAAAATATTATGAATTGAATACTGAAACGAAAAGGCGCGCTATTATTCTAGTGTGGGGAATGTTTACATAAAACTTGTTGAAGATTTTGTGGTGTTTTTGGGGGGGGGAGGGGGGAGGGGGGTTCTTGGAAACTGGTACTTTCAAAAGAGAAATTTGCAAATCATTGTTGTACACATCTATCTCATGTTTTGCATATCGGGGCAAGTGATGTTTGCGTGCTTTTAAAGACCAGTGTTCGACGATGACAATGGTTGGAACAGTGAAGTTGGGTTAATGACACATTACGAACATAGGTGAGGTACAAACACCCATGCACGATTGTTGTAAAACTAGTTGACTGACAAATAAAAGGAATCAGTTTGGCACAACAATGCAATATAGTCTTCCCGAGTTTAATTACCCTGGTGGTGGTGGTTGTTGTTCGTCATAAGCTACCTTATAAGCTTGAAGTAGGTAACTTTGATTATAAAGGGCTAACTGATATGACCTTAGATCTTGCTAGGACATAAAACAACAAAATAAAGGGCTAACTTGAGAGATAATTGACGTGAAAATGACGGGCATCATTAATAACGAGTTCTATTAAATTGACTTTGCGTTCGTTTCTCCGCAGCAATAAATGTCTAATTTGTAAATGGTTTAGATAGAACATGCCAATCTTTATTAAAGAAAAAATAGGTAGAAGTGACTAACCGTATTAAGACAGGAAGCACTTGCTGACCAGCTGCCTCTGCTTACCTGCCCCAACAAGCAACAGGACTCCAAGCCGCTCTAGCTGTACCATAGAACCTTCCAGAATCAGCACACAATAGATTCACCTTCACCGCTTATAGTTAGTATATATAAAATTAAAGTCATTTACTAAACTTCATTCCTCAAAGCAATAGGTAATGATTGCTTTTGTCGAAAAAACATAAATAAAAATCTTCCTGGTATATAAACAAAGAGAAATTTTATTAGAATTCTACAAGTTGATCTCAAGATTCGAGAATGTGTCTAGTTAATAAAACCATACTATAGGCCTATTTCCTATGATGTCAGCATAGGTATTTAGGTCAATGCGCGTGCTGCTTGGCTGCAGGATGACACATCGTCACACTGCAAACGCAATGGCTATGAGTAATCTTCATACAGAAAAAGTGAAATATCTCTAAAACTACACCACCTAGAAAACAAACCACTTGGCACACATAGAAAAAACGTATTCAATGAATAGATTATATTAAATTGATACGGTTAGGGTTCTGCATTTCCATTCATTTTGAATAAAATTGACGTTTTGCACTGCATGTACCGGCAAACTCAATGCATTGTCAATGGCCGTGAGCAATCTTCATACAGAAAAAGTAAAATATCTCTAAAACTACACCACCTAGAAACAAACCGCTTGGCACACATAGAGAAAACATATTCAACGAAACGATTATATTAAATGTATATGGTTAGGGTTCTGCATTTCTATTAATTTTGAAACAAATTGTGTTGCACTGCATGTATTGGCAAACTCAATGGCAGTGTGCCTTCGTTCTGCACGCAATGTGCACGTGCACACACTATGTTTGTAAACATTGAAAGGGGTCTATATCAAACTGTTTGCATGCACATCAGAAAAATATGTCATATATACTTCTTCTTTTTAAATAATTTAAAAGTAGGCACAAACGCAAAGGAACAACCCTGCGGCCATGGAACCATTCCATGGTCGTATTGACAGGATAATGAAATCATTGAGTTTAATTTATCACTGAAGACCATTGTTGATGGAGAGCAGCCAATAACATTGAGTTCATCTTAGTGCTGACGGAGAGTAGCAAAAACTTTGAGTTTGTGTTAATGCTGATGGAGAGTAATACAGACATTGGGTTCATGTTAGTGGTGGTTGTATAGCAAAGACATTGGGTTTGTGTTAGTGGTGGTTGTATAGCGAAGACATTGGGTTCATGTTAGTGGTGGTTGTATAGCGAAGACATTGGGTTCGTGTTAGTGATGGTTGTATAGTGAAGATATTGGGTTCATGTTAGTGGTCGCTATATAGTGAAAACATTGGGTTTCATGTTAGTGGTGGTTGTATAGCAAAGACATTGGGTTTGTGTTAGTGGTGGTTGTATAGCGAAGACATTGGGTTCATGTTAGTGGTGGTTGTATAGCGAAGACATTGGGTTCATGTTAGTGATGGTTGTATAGTGAAGATATTGGGTTCATGTTAGTGGTCGCTATATAGTGAAAACATTGGGTTTCATGTTAGTGGTGGTTGTATAGTGAAAACATTGGATTTCATGTTAGTGGTGGTTGTATGGTGAAGACATTGGGTTCATGTTAGTGGTCGCTGTAGTGAAGATATTGGATTCATGTTAGTGGTGGTTGTATAGTGAATACATTGGGTTTCATGTTAGTGGTGGTTGTATAGTGAAGACATTGGGTTCATGTTAGTGGTCGCTGTAAAGTGAAGATATTGGATTCATGTTTGTGGTGGTTGTATAGTGAAGACATTGGGTCCATGTTAGTGGTCGTTGTATAATGAAGATATTGGGTTCATGTTAGTGGTGGTTCTATAGTGAAGATATTGGGTTCATGTTAGTGGTGGTTGTATAGCAAAGACATTGGGTTCATGTTAGTGGTGGTTCTATAGCGAAGACATGGGTTTCATGTTAGTGGTGGTTGTATAGTGAAGACATTGGGTTCATGTTAGTGGTCGCTGTAGTGAAGACATTGGGTTCATGTTTGTGGTTGTTGTATATTGAAGACATTGGGTTCATGTTAGTGGTGGTTGTATAGTGAAGACATGGGGTTCATGTTTGTGGTGGTTGTATAGCGAAAACATTGCGTTCATGTTTGTGGTGGTTGTATAGCGAAGACATTCAGTTCATGTTAGTGGTGGTTGTATAGTGAAGATGTTGGGTTCATGTTAGTGGTGGTTGTATAGCGAATACATTGGGTTTGTGTTAGTGGTGGTTGTATAGTGAATACATTGGGTTTGTGTTAGTGGTGGTTGTATAGCGAATACATTGGGTTTGTGTTAGTGGTGGTTGTATAGCGAATACATTGGGTTTGTGTTAGTGGTGGTTGTATAGCGAAGACATTGGGTCCATGTTAGTGGTGGTTGTATAGTGAAGATGTTGGGTTCATGTTAGTGGTGGTTGTATAGCGAATACATTGGGTTTGTGTTAGTGGTGGTTGTATAGTGAATACATTGGGTTTGTGTTAGTGGTGGTTGTATAGTGAATACATTGGGTTTGTGTTAGTGGTGGTTGTATAGCGAATACATTGGGTTTGTGTTAGTGGTGGTTGTATAGCGAATACATTGGGTTCATGTTAGTGGTGGTTGTATAGCGAATACATTGGGTTTGTGTTAGTGGTGGTTGTATAGTGAATACATTGGGTTTGTGTTAGTGGTGGTTGTATAGCGAATACATTGGGTTTGTGTTAGTGGTGGTTGTATAGTGAATACATTGGGTTTGTGTTAGTGGTGGTTGTATAGCGAATACATTGGGTTCATGTTAGTGGTGGTTGTATAGCGAAGACATTGGGTTCATGTTAGTGGTGGTTGTATAGCGAAGACATTGGGTTTCATGTTAGTGGTGGTTGTATAGTGAAGACATTGGGTTCATGTTAGTGGTCGCTGTAGTGAAGACATTGGGTTCATGTTAGTGGTGGTTGTATAGTGAAGACATGGGGCTCATGTTTGTGGTGGTTGTATAGCGAAAACATTGGGTTCATGTTAGTGGTGGTTGTATAGCGAAGACATTGGGTTCATGTTAGTGGTGGTTGTATAGCGAAGACATTGGGTTCATGTCAGTGGTGGTTGTACAGCGAATCTTATTGAGTGGAAAAGACATTGAGTTCAACGCTGCTGAAAACCCTCATTAACGAATAGTTGTGAAGACAGTGAATTCAACTCGCTTTAGACCGTCAATGATATCTCAACTTACCAGGCATATAAATTGGAACAATCAAACCGCTCTACAGGAAGAAAGCTTGAACTTAATCACGAAATGGGTCAACGAAAATTCAAGAAACATAATTCCTAGAATTCAACCACAAACTAATAATTGAACTGGTAGCACATTTAGAACTAAATCACAAGCTATGAACAGATGAGATAATTTCAATAATCCAATCACAAGGTATTAAGTGATGAAGTAATGCCTCTAATCCAATCAGAAGCTATTAAGGGATCAGTTAACATGCAGAGAATGCAATTAGTAGACCCAAGCTGATCCTAGAATACAGATAGTCGCTACATACGAGACATCTGGCATGAACACTGCAACACATGTGTCGTCTAAAATAGGAGACACTTTGCCACACTAATCAACTACAAGAATGATTTGACTCGTGCTGTTGTTGTAGTTTGACGTCCTAGCAAGATCTAAGGTCATATCAGGATGGGTAGCAGCTTGTGACAGTGCGCACTCATGGAGACTTTATAGTGCTCCCCCACTAGGAAATCAGGCCACTCAGTCACATTACCCTGACACTGAGCTAACCAGACCTTTCCCTATCCTATTAATGCCGAGCGCCAGGCTAGAAAGCGACAAGTATCAGTTTTTAAGTCATTGGTTTGATACAACTGTGAACCAAACTGCCGACCTTCCACATGCGAGGCCCGCACTCTACAGATTAGGCCACTGCACGCAGTTTTGACTTGTGCAGTTCCTGCTCCATCTACCATGCTTTTAAACGTTCTACACCATGGAGTCGAGTAAATGAGCAGTCGATACTTATCTGCTTACATTGTCTTTGAAATAAACCTTTCACTAGGTTGGTTGGCTGTTGGGAGTTTTACGTCCTGGCAACATCTAAGATTATATCAGGACAGGTACTGACTTGTGACTTGGTCTCCCACTGGGAGACCAAGTCACCAGCACCATGACCTGATATCCCACTCAGTCACATTATCCTGACACTGAGCAAACCATATCCTAACAATGCTGAGCGCCAGGCTAGGAAGTGACAAGTATAAATTGTTACATCATTGGCTTGACTCGACCAGGGTTCAAACTTGTAGGTTCGAATCCCATGATCTACCAAAACCGAGACGCTCAACTCATTCGGCCATCCCATCCGGTACCCCTTCACTGGGTTTTTTTTCTTCATAAAGCCATACTATATCAAATCAACAGCTAGGTGATCTATATAAATGATTTCAAATAAGAACAAAGCGACAGAAAAATTAGTAACTGAAGCCTCGGATTTCCCTCCCGTAAAATTGTCATTATAAGTCAGGGATTTAGCATAAGTCACACAAGCACTTTTAAAATCAGGCCGAATGATACAGAAAAATCTCCAATATAAGATATGCACACCAACTTTGGAACTTTACTACAGACCATATTGGAACCATTTCTTTATTTTAAAAAGCCATGGCTTACAGCAAAAGCTTTACAGTGAGGCATTTTGAGTGAATATATCATAACAAGTGTCCAGTGTTGTAACGTTAAGTTTATTGCAGTAAATTATCAAATGAAAAGCTTGATCCCTATTACCAGTATTCTATGTCAGATAGTCTATGCACACTTTTGGCAATGTATTAAACACATCTTAATCAATCCACACAGCAACTAAATTACCATTCTAGGAGGACAGTTTAGAGACATTTAGAAATAGTTCCCACATCCAAATATAAATTCTTTTCCTTACAATATAGCGCATTTGGATTTCTTTTCACCTGATTGAATAGCTTACATAACGTAACTGGATTAATATAAATGCAGTGAATAGCAAACCTTGATTAATCGCTGTACCAAAATGTTGACTTCCAGATGATTTATGGGTCAGGTGCGCCCTCAAGTTTTGCAGGCTTACAGTCTGGGTACCCCTGAAAGCACCTGCAAATAGTGTAGCACTGTATTTCTGGTATGATCTACAAATTATTCAGAAAATATAGATAGAAAAGCAATTCAATTATAGACGCACCCTGGCTGTAAGTGCGTGTAACTTGCAGGTGCTCCCAGTCACCAAAGCGTTAAACAAAATTAGCTGCATTTACCTTGCTGAGAACGTCACCATGTCCTGCGTTTTCACATTGATAAGACAAAATACGAACCCAATTCATCTTGATACTAACTGAAAGGATATTGCTGCGTTTTTAAGCATGATTTTGAAGAATGGTGTGTAAGAAGAGTATGACACCATCGTATAACACTACAATATGACAGTAAAACACTACCATAACATGTTACAGAGGACACACAAGTCTTTTAGTTGAGAAAGAATATTGGGAATGTACAGGCTTGCTCTACCCACACCTGAAAGGTCAGGTATTGATGCTGATGATTGACCACATGGATGAAATTGAAAGTGGTCTCCAACAAAAAAACGTGGAAATCAAGCCAAGATTATTACACCGGCGACGAATTTCCATGAAAACGCCGATATCCCCCCATAGGATTAGCAGTCAGGAAATTGCGGAAAAATACCGGAAGTCAGTTTCAACTATCCTTGTTGTGCCTATATTATCACCCATACCTAATTCGTTCTTGGTTAGGTTTTATGTCCTAGCAACATCTAAGGTCATATAAGAACAGAATTCAAACTACCCAAGTGTTGTTATATATATCCTGATTCCATTTAATTTTATTTAACGCTAATCGGTAAAAAAAAAATATTAAAAAAAATTAAATAGCGGAAATCCGCGAAATCGCGGAATTCTGTCATCCCTGTTAATAACCTAAATCTAGTAAATGCTGATATTAATGCTACCGAATGACCTAAATGCAGCCAGTTCGCCGCAAGATGCTTCCCCGGGAGCAGTCAACTCCAGAGAACAAGCAATAGTTAAGATGTGTAATTCTACTTAGGATAGTGGCATCTAATATGACACCAAACAGTAGACCACAAGTGAGTGGCGCGCTTCGTCTAGGTTTACTATAACGGTGTGCACATCATAACCTATTTGAAACAATCACTGAAATAGCAATGTAGATCTGTGGTTGTTGCAACCAAGCAGTTAAAAATTGAACACAGCCTTACTTACTCTCTTGTTCAGGGTAAATCCAAGAAAAGTATTAATGCGCATTATAAAACCATCACATACCAACACTACCTATGAAATTCAAGAGCCGTATAGAATTCGAAAATACGCTAGGCTATGTCCATTGTTGAAGAATCAAAAGGTGAGTATTCTACTCACGGTTGACGAGACTCACTGGTAAATAACATACTTCGCCAATGTCTCAGCCATTTGACAATAAATACAAACACTGAGTATATATACAATATTTACATGAGCACTTACAATGTACAAAGAAATGGTTGTAATAATACCCACTTTGTACAGTGTAGCTAACACCCATCAATATAAACCATTCATTCCTCCATCTTCCTAAGTTTTTGGTGACATGCTAAAGAGATCATCATTCGATGAGTCCATAAGACTTCAAACTAATCCTGGTTTTGAATGATTACATTTACTCCTTTTGTTACAGCCTGCCATGCTTATTGTGTTACAACATATTTAATAACACCTTCTATGTGTGCCTTTCAATAAATAGTCTATGTACACTGATATGACATTCAAATCACGAGCGGGTTACATGGAGCGAACATCAATGTGTATAGAACATATCACCCTGCTGCAGGATGCGAGGTATATATATATATACTATTGGCAATCATATCACTACCGCATGATTTGAACCCGCCTGAGCATTCATTCTCACACACTTATAGACAGAAATCTGCGTACTTGTCTTATGGCTCTTACAACCCAAGAATATAGTGCTCAAGAAAATTGCCACAGGTATGCGTGTTTGATGTGCACCTTTAAATTGCCCCCTCTCACTTACTTATTTGGAGGTCAAGGTGGAAGGAGGAAG
The DNA here is from genome assembly GCA_030323885.1 of Branchipolynoe longqiensis. NCBI lineage: Eukaryota > Metazoa > Annelida > Polychaeta > Phyllodocida > Polynoidae > Branchipolynoe > Branchipolynoe longqiensis. The sequence continues at coordinate 113,855,302 of CM059186.1, read as the reverse complement.
GAGGGAACAGATATTACTTAAACATATAAATGTTGGATAGTTTATTTCCCAATTTCAAACATTTGCCAATAAGGACTATATATATTTCAATTTAAAAAAAAGAAGTATACTGCCGATCATGGATAAGTCTGAATACTTGTTTTCACCATTAGACAGCTTAACTTCATTAAATGTACAAAATATGAGACCCAATACGCATATATTGGATTATGCTTTTGCACAGAAGCTTCTGAACAATATATGACCAAGTGTTAGTTAGTAGACAAACCAGGGGCCATATGCATGGAGCAGTGTTAGCAGCATGTGGTGTTAACCCTCTAACACCAGGTAGCTATCACCGGTTATCAGGGACGTCGCGAAGTATGTCACGCGGTATGCATGGTGGCCTAAACGGTTCGTGTTAGCTATACTTGAATTAATTTTACATTATGGAAATCTGTCTGATCCTGTTGCCGGCGAGCACCCGTATTGCACAATATCGCGGCCGATTCGGCAGCAATTTGTTTAGTTTACATTCGTCGATTCGACAATATTAATATTGCCGCCGATGTAGCTGCGGCGTTAATATTGCTTCGCTTTTAGGGTTAATTTGATGAAATTTCACTTATTGCGTATGTTATTCTGTTAAATATGATAGCATGAAGATGCCTAACACCACTAAATCCTGCTGTAAACCTGCGGTGTTGGATCTCCACTAAACTGCGGTGACCTGCTCCATGCATAGCTGGCCTACCGGATTGCTACAGTTACTTCTATGGTCGTAACAGCTCATCCTATGCCCGTGCTACTTCTCTGACACCTCCCCCCCCCCCCCCCCCACCGCTTAAGGAAGCAAAATTTGAATTCAACAAACATGAAAATTCCGCTACATTAGATACAAACAATCAGTCGTATCGAGCAACATGATACCGAGGCGAAATTTAATAATGTAATGAAAATTGAAATAAATCTGTGAAATAAATACTATTCAAGAAAATGATTCGTAAATAGAAGCTAAATTGAGGTAGTCCCTGGCTAGAATTACTATATGGTTATTGGACTAGCACCCATTTTTTTTATGCCAGATTATTTCGCTAACTCAAAGTTTAGTCACAATGGCGGTGGTTAATGTACACAGATGCAACACGCCAAATTCGTATGACAATGGATGTGTATTATAGATAGCTATGACTATTATGTATGGTTTTAATAGATCGCTATGACGATTATGTAAGGTTTTAATCTAACTGTTTGGGGGCTGGGCAGTACGATAAAATAGGTGAGTGCGCACTATACCAGGTTTTTTTTGTTTAAAAAAACAAATGTTTTCACAAACAATGTGAGTTCTAGGTCGCCATACGAAACTAGTAGGAACACCAGTGAGTCTGGTTGGAATGAATTAATCAGAGGAAAGAATTGAAACCAAATCCTGTCAATGGAAATAACTGACATGCATTGACGATAGGTGGCAAATAACGCCATCTATTGCTGTGTTGATGGCATGTCATTTACACAATCAGGCGTGAATTGGCGCTAGGTTGGAATGTACCGAACATGTATCCCAGGTAGATTCCAGAAATACCATCATGCCTTGTTGTATTGATGACATGTCACCTATACAATCAAACATGAATTGACGACAGATCCTTGAATGTACAAAACATGTATCAGTAGTAGATCACAGAAATACCATCATGCCTTGTTGTATTGATGACATGTCACTTATACAATCAGGCATAAATTGACACCGGGGCCGTGTTCAGGCTCGTCTCGGAGGCGCCTCGGCGACGGGCTTGACGTCACGCCAGTCTGAACGACAAAAGCAGTTGGTTGCCTCGAAAATGGCCGCCCCCATAGGCGGCGGCCATTTGCAATGGACAAGCTGCGCTGTAATTGGCTGAAAGCACTGAATGCGGCGGCCATTTTCGAGGCGCTTTTCATCTCCAGTCTGAAAAGAGAGACGTCTCCGAGACGTCGCCAAGACGCACTCTGAACGGTATTAGGCCAAAAAGCATCGCCGAAACGTCTCTCACGGCACCTCCGAGACGGACCCTGAACGCAGCCCAGGTCCCAAATGTAACAGGCAACAGGCATATGTTGCTATATTGATGATGGATCATTTATACAAATCAGGAATGCATTGAGGACAGGTCCTGAATGTACCAAACAGGTATCAGTGGTAGATTCCAGAAAATACCATCATGCATTATTGTATTGATGACATGTCATTTATTCAATCAGGTATGAAATGACACCAGGTCCCAAATGTAACAGGCCTGAATTGGTGGTCGATTCTTGAAAAAGAATATATCATATATTGCTATATTGACAGTATGTCGTTTATATATCAGTCATATATTGACATTAGGTCGTGAATGGATAAATTAATTGATAAATCCAAATTAAAGAAAAATATTAGGTAAAGCATTGGCAGAGCATCCTGAACCCCCGCCACGACAATCATCAAGTTACTGTGAGTAAATAACACGCTTGGATAATTCAAGCCGATGCATATGCCAACTGTGACCATTGAAATGCCGAAGACCATCTCGTAGGGCCGCATGCTTGCATGAACCACCACTGCGACATTTAGACTAGATGATCCTGTCTGGGAAAGTGCATATGAAAGACCCCTTGCTGCTTATCAGAAAAAGTAGCCTATTTATGTGGCGGCAGCGGGTTTCCTCCAAAGAAATATGTCAGAATGACCATATGTTTGATGCCCAATAGCTGATGATACAAAAATCAATGTACTCTAGAGGCGTCATTAAATATAACATGTTTTTTCTTTTCTTTTTTTAGACTAGATGATTATCATCAGGGAGAGGGCGGGAGGTGTGGAATGAATCTTTTCAGAGGTCGAGGAATTCAAAAAATGTCCATACAGTTAGTGAAAAAGTCACCCGTAACATAAATTAAGAATCAGAATTGATTGGGGTTTTACATTCTAGCAATATTTGGGGTAGCACCAGGACTGGGTCTGTTACATTATAAACTTCTACCAGGTTTGTTTCATTTTTTTACCCAAAATATATTTCCATTCGCCAAAATTAGGATTAAATCGCTATACTATATTGAATACGTTGGTTAAAATGTAATTTATTTTTTACATACGCAATTTATATGCATAGATTTTTTTCAAATAAGGTAGTGTCGAGCGAAATCGAGCGACTCGAACATGAAGGAAGTAGCTATGGAAACCTTTGAAACAAAACCGGGTTGCAACATCGACATAGCAACGGCTAAAGCAATGACATCCTCATGTGGCACATTGTGATAAACTGTAGTGACAAAGGTAACAGCTGAGCTGATGTCCATGTACAGATGAACCTCGATCCAACGGACACCGATGCAACAGATTCCGGATCCAACGGACACAATCCGCTAGAGCTAGGCTCCCACACATGTGCATACTCATTCACACATACAAACATACCCACATAGTGCCATGCAGACATAGAGCCGTGCAGGTTTGTTTGTTAAAATTGAACATCCTAGCAACATCTAAGGTCATATACCTGTAGATAAGGCAATTTCGTCACTGCAACGGACAAACGGCTTTAAGGGACAACTGCTCCCCCCTATTAGTCTGTTGGATCGAGGTTCATCTGTATATACGCACAGGCGCATCTATGAATAGAGTTCTGTGGAAGGTAATTTGCGCAGCATACGCGGTTACATTGTTAACCAAGTACCATATTGTTGCGAAAATGCAGCCAGGATCTCTCCTTTTCTTCTCTCACTTTTATATATATTATATATATATGTATATTTTATATAAATAAAGCTCCATACACACTCGGCTACTGACACACTAACGCTCACTCCCACAGGCTAAAATTATGCAAGAACAATATTGCAGTTATCACCCCACGCCCCCTCTTATAATTTTTGTAATTCACTACAACTATCCTAAAATGAATGTAAATCATCAGCACATGCCAAGGGAGGCGTGTGGTGGGGGGAATTGTTGACCTGGGTGCCAAACCAGCAGTTCACGTGGTGAGCATGCGCACTGAAGTAACAGGCACATAATATCAGCTTCTAATCGCAGACGGGGGTGCTTATTTGATTAGAGGTATCTGTTTACCTCAGGTGCTGTTTCGCAACACTACGACATGTATGTAAAACAGTCGGCAAAGCCCATTTTGTGAGACCTCAATGATAAAGAGGCGCCTTACAACTTAATACAAGTGGCTTCCTTCGCCGCCCAACCAGCTCTCTAAATAACCGAATGGAGGAGACCTGCTGTATACATGATTTTAGTGGGATTACCCCAAAATATTGTTCCCCAAACAGTATTTTGATGAAGAACATTGTATTTCAGTAGGAATATTGAAATTTATTATCAAATTCAGTGCTATGTTTGCAAACAGGGATGAAAGTGGTATCCGGCAAAAAAACGGAAATCAAGCCGAAATTATTACACCGATAGCGAATTTCCGTGAAAACGCGGAGTTTCCCTCATAGGATTAGCACCTTCAGGGAATTGCGGGAAAATGCTGGAAGTCAGGTTTCAACTATCCTTGTTGTGGCTACATTATTGCCCCATCCTAACTCTATCTTGCTTGGGTTTTATATTCTAGCAACATCTAAGGTCATAAGAAAGGGAGGCAAATGAACCGATTCTTGTCACGTACATCCTGGTTCCTTGGCATTTAATATAAAAGATCGCGGAAATCCGCGAAATCGCGGAAGATCTTTTATCCTTGAATAAAGTAACTGAAAATAAAAATACCATGATATCCTAGTGGTATGTCTAAAGCAGGGGTGGCAAATATAGTAATGTGAATGTACATTCGACTTCGTATTCTGCTGACTTCAAGTTTCAATAACCACAGTAACATAACAATTATTAAATATTCTTTTGGCTCATCATGCAGACTCTAAGTAAAAGCAGGATATACACATTGCAGAAGCCATGCCAACTGGCCCGCTTCGCTTGACCACACACACTTTATACACCGGCCTTCACACAGTTTCTGATATGAAGTTCCTCTAGCTCGGACAGCTCTTGTCAGCTCTGAGGCGTTTCGCACAGAACGATTGGGAAGTCTACGTGTAACCGGGGATGTGGGAAGTTTACGTCTCCCTGCAAACAAAACAACGTTTACAGTGTCATGCAGTGTGTGCTCAGAGTGACAGAATAGCTAATTGTCAAAACCAGACCGCAAGCTTAAACTGGATTAATCAGCGAACAGCAAAAAGGTTTTTTTAAGGAGGGGAAAGGCACTGATATTTGGATAGTGCGATGGTTTTGAGCTTGTCATTTTCTGAGATAAATATATCAAATTAATTGCTATAATCTACCCTCCTTAAGTTTAAAGTAACTTATCTTAAATGGTTAACTTTTGAGATATTTGAAGTGCAGACATGCTAAATTAACTTTGAAAAGCACGCCAAGACTCTGACATCATAGACTTAAATGCAGTAACAGGTTCTGTTAAATTGATTTAGCATGCCGCTCTATGTGGCAACAAATGCTTAATAAGTGCACCGGTATCTAAGTTAGATATATATAGACCGGGATGAAAGTGGTCTACGGGGGGGAAAAAAAGCGGAAATGCTGATATTCTCTCATTGGTTTAGCATTGTATGGGAATCGTGGAAAATTCCTGCAAGTCTGGTTTCATACAAATATCTTTGAAGCACGTATTAGTAGTGTAAAACAACGTATCAGTATACACTTATAGTGCTGGGGCGTTTGAACAACGTATTAGTATGCACTTATAGCTACAGAAAAAATCACGGAAATCCGCGAAATCGCAGAGATCTTTCATCCGTATATATAGAATTAAATCTAGGAGAGTGCTTTGGTTTTGAAATTTTGATGCTTCATCGGACCGTTGCAGCTTTAATAATTATAACAGGTTTGGGTACGACTAGCTATACCTATATTTGTTTACCTTAGACTTAGTTCTGCTTTAGCATTCGTATTTCAATAAGACAGGCTATGATTTAATAACTATATATATATAGTATAGTTATACGAATCTTACCTAGGTACAGATGATGGAAAACTGGTGTTTTCCCGAGGTACTAGCCTAGGATAGTCGTTGGTCAGGGAGAAGGAAGCAAATCCGGGTCCAGCAATCTTTTACATACTTTTTAGGATAAAAAATGATTTAAACTTTATATGGATACTTATTGTGTTTTCGATTTGGTTCCAGCGAAACATGGTAGTTGTGGTAGGGTAGGGTAGGGTAGGGTAGGGTAGGGTAGGGTAGGGTAGGGTAGGGTAGGGTAGGGCCCTGACCCACGACTATCCGAGGCTAGTGCCTCGGGAAAACAACAGTTGTCCATCATCTGTACCCAGGTAAGATTAGTATAACTATACTATTTTACCTCGGTACTACGCCTCTGGCTACTCGTAGCCGAGGGAGATTTTTACGTAATCTCATTTTTTATCCTGTTATACTTTAATGTTGTAACCATACTATGTATAATTGAGTACATAATTTAATTCTGTTTCTCACCTGTCTTTAGTTGATGAGTAGGTGTCATCAGGCCGCTTGATTTTTCTAGTCGTTTGTTGTAATGTTTTGCAAACGATCTACCCATCTTCTACCAAGCATGTGCCAGGATTGTCTTGGCCGAGATTCCTAATTGTCTTGCCTTGGAGACCATGGCTCCAAGCATTGAGTGAGACGCATAGCATCCAGTGTTGACTCCTGCTTGTTTAAGCACCTTGATAGTCCACCTAGCGAGCGTGTCTCTCGAGATAGCTTCATGTAGCTTTATCAAACTGATTAGTAGTTGTCTGGAATTCCTAATGGCTGAAACTATATGAATTCGTTTATCCTCCGGAAAACTATTTACATGTACTCTGGACAGTGGGTCCTCTGTGCGATTTGATTTTTAGCAATGTCTCTAAATCAACTGTCGCTTCATCCTTATCTATTTCTAATCCATCCAGTGAGAGTGCCACAATGGTGTGTCCTGTAACTAGCAGTAATAAAACTGCTAATTTAAATCCTAGTTCCTTCATTGATGAATGTCTATTGCTAGGCCATGACTTAAATAACTTGAATAATATTGACACATCCCAAAACCTATTGGATTTCGGTTTGGGTGGGTTTCTTTCATACAGCGATCTAATGAACCAGTGTACCAACTTATGTTTTCCAATCGTTTGTCCATCTATTCTTGGTAGAATAATTGATAACTCACATCTCGCTCTGTTAATTGTACCAAATCCTAATCCTTCATCTTCTAAAATTCTTAGAAAACTTAACACTTGAGCTATTGTAGGTTTTAAGGATTTGACTCCTTTGAGAAGACAATGAAGTCCCCATTTCTTTAAATAACTTGTGCATAATTTCACTGTTCCATTCCTCCAGGCATGTGATATAAGCATGTCTTTTGTTATTTTGTCGAAACCAAATTGTTCTAAATGTTTTCTTAGAAAAGGAATGCCAAAAGGGGTGTTGTCGACACATCTCCATGGACTGTTAGTGGTCCTTGATGTTGAAGGTTGTTCCTTTCCCTTGGGAAGGTGATCACATCTTTTGCTGCTGATGTTATCGCCCCTAGCCATGGTTGTGTTTCCCATGCTGGTACTATGAGTACTACGCGAGTGTGATCCAGTTTGATCTTCCTGTCCACTCTGCTGATAATGCTGAATGGAGGGAATATGTAATAGAACTTTTGTTGTTTATTCCAAATTAGTGAGAATGCATCTACTCTCCAGGCTTCTGGCTCTGGATGCCAAGACACATATTTTGGTCACTTTTTGTTATTGCGTGCGAAGAGATCAATGCTTCGCTTGTCCCAATTGTGACAAATGCCTTCGAAAATATTGTGATTCAATGACAATTCTGTCTGCTTTTCCTGTCAGACAAAGTGTTTTGGCTGGCTGGAATATGTGCTACTGTTAGCCATATTTGGGGTTTCTCTGCCCAATCCTAAATGAGCTTAGTCAGATTGTCCCTCCCATATTACAAATGTAAGCCATAGCTGTTGTGTTATGTTAGAACTCTTACATGATTTTTAGGAATGTGAATCAGACTGTGGAGTCCTAGATAAACGGCTCTAAGCTCTAATACATTGATGTGGTCGGAGATTTCATCTTCCATCCAACAGCCACCTGTTGCCTGTTGGTCTCTATGGGCCCCCCAGCCTTCCAATGAAGCGTCTGTTGTAACCGTAGTGTTACACTCTCCCATCCTAATAGGGTTGGGTGAGTTGTTAATGTGTGAAAGCCACCAGATTATATCATTTTGGCCTCCTGTCAAAATTGTCATGTTAGGCATTGTTGTGTTTGCGTGACAATAAATGAATCATCAATGTATGGAAACATGATATGTCCTTTCCTAGCCATCATGGAAAAAATTGGTTTAAGTAATCTTGTGAAAATGTGTGGCCGCAGGCCAGTCCAATCGGCATACAAGTGAACTCATAAAGTTTGTCGTTCCAACAGAATCTTAGATACTTTCGATCATGTTTGTAGATGGGTACTGTGTAGTATGCATTTTTAAGATCAATGCTGGCTAGCCAGGCGTCTTGTGTGACTAAGTCTCTTGCTGTGTCTAACGAGAACATTTTAAATTGTTTGTATTCTACAAATTTGTTAAATAAAGTTAGATCTAAAATTAGCCTAACATCTCCATTTGGTTTCGGTCCTACTGAATTCCCCAGCAATGTGTAGTGCTGGTTCTATAATGCATTTTTCGCAAAACTTAAGTACTTGATGATCTAATGCTTCGCGTTCTGAACCGTGAAATCGGTATGGGAAAGGTATACTAATCTGAATAGATTCTTCTATTCCATTCCGAAAGACAGTTATTGAGATTACTAGCTTGGAATGTATTACTTACTGGTGTTTGAGTCGCGACTTCTATTTGTTCCCTGGGCAGGGGAACGGCTTCTGGGCGTTGAACTCCCTCTTGAAGGGAACTGAATGACTTCCTCTGGCCCCTTCCCCTGACCTGGAAGCTGAAGTTTGTCCCGAACCAGCCTCCTCATTGGCTAGTTTGTCGGTTTCGAAAATCCTGTCTCAGCTTCTTGAAAGCGGCTGGGATTGGCATCTGACGACTTCTTTTTGCCCGTTTCCATGTGTTTGCCGCACTTGGAACTGGTCTCCACTTACATAAACAAGTACTGGAGCTGACCACCAAACATCTTGGTTTTGTCTAGTGGCTTTCCTTTGATGGGCGTTGATGCAAGGAATAGTGTGTATTCCTTCCCATCGTTGTCTGTGATTTTCTTGGACCAAGCCACCTCTTTGCATGCGTCAGTGCAGACCGCCTTGAAAACATTCTCGAACATCCTGTAGGAGAGAAAGTTGCTTGTTGCTGTAAGTAAAGCAATCCCCACATTCATGTCATCACGAAGTGATGAGAACAAGTTTTCTGCTATCATCCTGTTCGCTATGGGCACAATGGGTGTCAGCACTGAGAGTACCACTTTGGTGTACTGTAGGCAGAGCCACCTCAAACTTTTTACACTCCTCGCTGAGCTTCACCTCCGGATCCATCTCCTTTATGGCAGATTCCGGGATCCCTTTGATCCCCATGAATTTCTTGGCCATCTTGATGATTACCTCGGCCGGCTTTAAGGTGTTGAAGTGCCCCTGAATGGTGTTTCTCATAAGTGTCGTAATGTGGATCTTTTTGCGCCTCTGCACTTCGTTTCCTTTCCACACAATTTAGCGTATTTGCCCGTGTGTTTGGTATTTGAGTCACAGCTCGCCGTTGAAGATTCCGACGAAGAGTGAGAGGAGGAGATTTGTGTTTCCTCCTCTTCTTAGTCTTCTTCTTGCTCTTCTTTTTGCGGGCCCTCATGTACTCATCACCTTCGGAAGAGTGGTCTCCCTTCTTGTGCTTGTGCTTTCGTGCCGACACAAACACCTCCTCCTCTGACTTGTCATCAGTTGAGGCCTGATCCTCTGACAGATCCTCCCAATCAGATTCGTCTGAGTCCAGCGAGACCTTAGTCCGCTTTTTCTTGGAGGAAGCCGCTCTTGAAGGTAACATTTCCTCCATTTTCTGTTGAACCATTCTAGCGACATGTTCGCCTAGATCTAGCGACCTGTTCGCCTAGCGACCTGTTTGTCTAGATCAGCCGGGCCAGGGCCGGTATTGCACCCCTCTGCCTCCTCAGAATCTTTGTTCTGGTGATGACGACCGTTGAACCCGTGCCGGCGGTGTGCCATCTTCATCAGCACTGAGCGCATGAGATGCCTCTGCCTTACTCCACTTCGTAGTCATGGCTCTGAGACTGTGAGTAAAAATGAAAACAATGATTAGGCATTGTCTTAGGCTGAATAGCACACTGATAATTAAGAGTTTAATTATACTAGGTGTGTATTTATGGCATTAAAAAGGTTTTTAATGCAGGCGTATGGGTAATAGACCGTAGCAGGATGATGGTATGGTTAACCAACCGATCCAAATGAGAGGTAGGGACCAGTGTAGCGCTACCCTCCCACACTCCTATAATAAATTTCTCCCACCTGTGGCTTTTTTCGCCAACAAGTTGTAGAAAATACTATTGGACTCGGAGGTACGCCTTAATGAGAATAACAAATGGGGAATCTTAAAGAAACCCAGGGAATAAATCCCTAGCGATGTAACTGGCTCCTGCCAAACATCTCTCCGTTGGGCAATGGGCGGCTTATTTATTAAACGAACAATCGAAGCATTGTTCTAACGATCATGTCAGAAACGATCGAAACTATGCTGTAAACAGAAATAACTTATCAAAAAGTTTCGAAAAAACTTTGTGAGTGCTAACATGAACTGAACCAACATATCGAGTTGGAAAGATACTAACCTGTCTGGTTTTGTAGTAAATGTAGAAAAACTGCTGGAGCTGCTCACAAGACGTTCTCCTGCTGTGAACTGATTATGCTAATTGCTGGACCCGAATGTGCTTCCTTCTCCCTGGGCTAAGTATGTAAAGGTAAATAAATTCATCACACACACACAAAAAAAAGATGGAAAAGGGAGGCTATTGCAGAAAACCTCTACCTACCTGCGGTCTGAGGTTTTTTCTCTTACGCTGCATTGCGCTACGTGGGCACCCACCCCCAATAATAACCTCCTCGTAGAACTCATGTGCCAGGTCTCCATCTTCATCAAAGTACATAGACCTGTAAATAGAACAACCATGGTCAAGGATGAGTATTATTTGTGTGAGCGCTAATCAAACAAAGCCCTAAGTTAGAAAGTCACAACATGACAAAGAAGCAAGCTGGAGCCTAGCTTGGGTATCTTCTTTGTTGAGCTACTAAACTAACTGTACTCAAATCTCCAAAAGAAGCAAGCTTATCTCACTGTTGAACTAGTGGTACCAAACTGTCACTACATACATGACAAGCCGGGTTTCAAATACACATGTAGTCCGTACAGCTAAACTACTATCTAAGTGTACCCAATTGTTAGAGCATAATAAGGAAGCGGCCTATGGCACAGTGTATCTTCACTGTTGAACTACTAAGCCAGTTATATCCTGCTGCTACACCCAGGGTTCATAGAAAAGGCTGGCCACCAGATTCAAGAACATTTTCAAGGAGATACAACTTTTTGATACCAATATTTTATACAATCTACTCAAAAGTATATAAATATTACAAACAATTGTGGTTTGCATAATTACTTAATCAACACTTCCAGGTCCACCTCCAAACATATATTTGAGTCGTTCTCAGAAACTGTGTACCATTTGAGGCAGTCTACTTGAAATGCATATTTCAAAGAAACCCATTATTGGAGTTTCAATATTTAGATTTCATCATTTAGCCCAATAATGTGGGAGATATTTCAGATCAAAAGTAAATATTAATATTGTGTATTATGTATCTTATTGGGGTGGATCTAATGAAATCAGTCTTTGTCGCATCGCATCGTGACTGACAGCATGATGATGATGGGGTGTATGTAGCTAAATAAATAGAACCATGCTTAGATCATATTCATAGTTAGAGACTTGCAGAAAAAATTCAAATAGCAGATAGCTGTACAAAATAATATATTCTGTTAAAATACACCAAACCCTTTAATTTAATATATGGCTCATATATAAATGGGTCGTTCTCAGAAGTTGTGTACCAATACCGTGACATCAGTACCACAAAATCAAAATGCAGTCAAAGTCCTATATATACAATGTGTATGTCTGTTGACAATGTCACAAATTAGTGATGTAATTTTCTATTTATTTAGTGACATCCATCCCAATAAGATACATAATACACAATATTAACATTTACTTTTGATCTAAAATATCTCCCACATTGGGCTAAATGATGAAATCTAAATATTGACACTCCAATAATGGGTTCCTTTGAAATATGCATTTCAAGTAAACTACCTCAAGTGGTACACCGTTTCTGAGAACGACCCATATATTAAATTAAAGGGTTTGGTGTATTTTAACAGAATACATTATTTTGTACAGCTATCTGCTATTTGAATTTTTTCTGCAAGTCTCTAACTATGAATATGATCTAAGCATGGTACATCACATGAAAATTTTTAAATTGTTGCACAGTACTGAAAATTGGTAGACAGACAGAGCTCACTGAATAGATTAAAGGGGTTTTTAATTCGAGTAATTATGATTAGTTGTTCCAAAGTTATCTACGATTTAGTTTTCTTAGAAATCAAAATTTTGTCCTATTGGTTATAGCTAATAAGTTGTGACCACTGGCACTGACACGCAGAATATCCCAACTTTCACTATTATCTCTGCTTTTAAATCCTTTCACACAAATTTGCTCTTAGGTTAAATTATATATTTAAGATCTTCCTCTTCAATTGCCTAGTAAGATCTTTTTAATCGACCCAATGAAAGCTTTTTAATTATTTTGCAAAAATAAATGCTCCACATAGACATAGCATTGCGCGACATTTAGCGCGAGCAGCTAGTGTTGAGCTGCCACCGCGGCCGATCCCGCCGATTTAAACATGTGTTTAAAAGTGCTCTAGTGTCTCTCCGAAATGACAGAAATACACAATATAGGTGTCAAATGAAAGACAAATAACTAACTATTTAGGATTGACAGAGTATTAGAAGAGTTTAGTAATGTTACTTATCTGTTCGATGACTTTTTCAACAGTGGTTGACTTCAACAGCTTGTAAAGCCATGAAAGGTATCCCAGAATGCACTAGAATCTTCCCCAGATGTAAACAAGGTTGTGATTGGTCAACTGTGATGACATCATGTATGGCAAATCATTTGCATAGTATTTGTGAATGGTTTTACACTGCACCTCTGAATATAGGCATATAGAAACCAGGTCACAGAGTTCAGATGCTGCAGTGGAGACAGATATACCGCAGCGTCCCAAGCGGGATTTGATGTACCTATCTTTAGCTTTTACTCGGATCAAACTATCATTTTACTATGTCACAGTATGTGAATGCACGCGTGCTTGTGTGCCTGAAACAGAAAAGCAATCATTGAAAATATAACTTACCCTCGACGTGTCAGGACAAATGGGTTTGCTCCATACCACGATATGGTGCCCTTGTTGGCGACCCCCTCGGGCGAAGACGGCTGTGATCCCCAGAGTGATGTTCCCAGTTTCTTCACTACGCTTGATCCCGTCTGACCCATGACTGGATCCGGGATTACTTAAATCCTTGCGGAGTGAGTGCAGCTTCGCAAAGCTGGCTTATCAAATGAAGACACAGTGTCGTCACTTCAGATAGTTGCACAAAATATTGCGATGAAATGCAAAATTGGAATTAGGAAAGATTCAGATTGCTGTTTTATAACGCCGAACGGTACTCGGTAGTCCAGTTGACACGTGAAGCGTAGTCACTGCGCAACTGTCATATCCACGGGGTCACAGATAAACTAAACAATAAAGGAGGTCAGATGTCACTCGTCACACAGTATGCTATTGCCAATAAATCAAACAAATAACAAACCATGCGAACACATCGTCAGTGCGTGATAAAGACTAAAAGTGGCTAGTTCGAGAAAGAACTGCGCGTTGTCGTTGTCGTCGTTGAGCGAAGGGAGATTCATTTCCAGCCAATTATTGTCTCTCAACTTACCCAATACACAGTATCAGTGCTGACAGTCATTCAAATGACGTCAAAAAATACGCCCAAGCACATAACGGGTTATCCGTTAGTTATTATCACAGCAACATTATATTATTGTTAAAAGGATTCGCTACTGGCAGGGTTATTCGGTGGAGCCTACCGGAAGTGTTGAATGTTTGTGAGTAAAGGTAAACACCATAGTGGGAGCCGTTACAACGATAATGTACAGGTATCGCCCCCTTACGTATCGTTTTTGAACTATCACGCGAGTCTGGTGTAGACGCGCTCAGTGGTTTCGGCAAAGAACCTATAACCATATGCCTATAACAGTGTTATATGGTCTTTGGTATAGGGCCTACATAGGCCAACGCGCATAAAATCCATCTACTTAATTTCATTTGATGGTCCATAAACCATCACTCGATAATTCTTCAATATGGAATGTTCATTTTATTTATTTGAGTCGTTTCACAGGTATTACTAGGCTTACGATGGTTATGATGGGACTTCCATTAGACCTCGCCAGGCTATCACAACCATTTTGTTCTATACACATTCTCTGCCCATACCCATCTACATTCACATTCACATACCAATCCGTTTATGTAGGTCTATCAGGTCGGGGCCTTCATGCATATATTTCGAATTTTTCTTTTAAGATAAATGGCAAGTCTGTCTCGAGGACAAGCTATAATCGTTCTCAATACAAATATAAAAATTAGTGAGCTTTGTTCCAAATGTGCAATATCAGTAATTGAATAATAGACCCCCTACTCTTCTGGTGGAATGAACATCACAACACACATAAGAAGCTCCGAAGTACCATCTCATGTATCATGTATTACCCTAGACTGTAGTCCAATACTTTACCTCTGGCAAATAGATATATTAATAAATGTGTCCCTAATCCACTAACTAAAGCTGGAAATAGGCAAATAATAGACTACATCACGGTTTCAGCGGTGCAGTGCATTGTGGGATGCATCAGAGCAAAACAAAGCCGTGAGAAGCACATGGCACATGCTAATACACTGGGTGCAGCTATGAAATGTGCTAGTTTCAGCTCATCTCAGCTCTTGTTTGAAACATAGAATACCAACTAAAAAAATATATATAATAAATTAAGATATTAATCTTGTATCCAGCATTGCATTTCCATCAATATACTCAGCACATCTTGTGCCATGTGCATTTAGATTTAGACAAATCTAGGCACTCAGACTACTAGTGTTAAAGGCATAGTCAGAGTCAGTTTTATTTATTTTATTCATGTTTTTATTTTTTTCCCATGGTTAATGACATATGTAGAAATAGAAAATCAGTAGGGTTAATCAGATATTGGTTATATATTTCTTTTTTTTGACACATTTGACATTTTAATATTTAGAACAGGAATTACTTCTGGCTAATCAATGGTGATGTAAACATCAGCCTTTTAAGTGACTGAAATTGTATGTTTCTTAGCTCAAAATGCTTAATTATGGAGAGTTGTGTCTTAAACATATTGATTATATTATTATATTTCATCCTTCCATCCACGTTTGTGACAAATTGTAATTTTTATTTTTTGTCAATTCTTTATTTCAGACTCAGGATTATGGTAGTTACATAATTTGGTCCATAGTAGGTAGATATAAAAATTAATGTGAATAGGATATAAGTAATAGTTATGTATTTCTATTTATTTTGAATAAACTGCCACTTTTGCCCTACGCGTATCGGTAAACTCAATGGCAGTACGCCTTTGCTTTGCTCCCAACGCCGTTTACAGCGCATGCGCAGTCGGAACCGTGATGTAGTCTATTCCATCAATAGATCATTACACATTTTTCAGTTTCATTGGAGATGTCTTGGTGGCGCCATCTAATGACGTCCGTGAGCTTACTTTTATACATATGTATTGTAGCAATATCTCGTTAGGTGGCAGCAGTTGAAATAGAATGTAACGGGACCATATAGTTGTCCGATCATCATCATCATGCTGTCGGTCGCGATGCGACAAAGACTGCTTTCATTACTTGACTGCCGCTCTCCATTTAGCTCTCTGCTGTGAGAGTTGTGTCCATGAGTCGGTCTTAATGTCTCTCAGCTTCAGGTTTCTCTTGATGGTATCTTTGAACCGGGGCGGGGGCGCCCTCTCTTTCTGTAGCCAAAAGACAGTTGAGAATAGAGGATCTGCTTTGGTAGCCTGTCTGATGACATCCTCATGAGGTGTCCAGTCCACCGGAGATTCTTTTTGATCAGAAGATCTTCCATAGAGGGCAGCCCCATCCGTTCGAGTATTTCCTTATTCGTCACTTTGTCCTTCCAGGTTAGCCTCATGATTGAACGCAGATGTCGCATCATGAAGGCATGCAGCTTTTTCACCTGCTGTCTGTACACTGTCCAGGCCTCGGCTCCGTATAGTAGGGTGGATAGCACGATTGCGCGGTAGATCTTACCTTTGACCCGAATGGACACATGGTGGTTGTTCCAGAGTCTCTGGCGTAGTCGGCCGAAAGATGCGCTAGCCTTGGCCATCCTCCTCTGTATCTCAGCATCAATGCGTCCATCACTTGATATTGTGCATCCGAGATAGGTGAATTCCGGAACAGAGTTCAGCTTGTTTCCGTCAACCATGATCTCCTCCTCTCGGGTTCTTGTAGAGTTGGGTTGGTACAGCACCTCCGTCTTCTTGATGTTAATTTTCAGGCCAAACTTCTTTGATGCATCGGAGAAAGCGTCCACTATTTTCTGGGTCTCTTCAGCAGAGTGGGCAACCAGTGCACTGTCATCTGCGAATAGTAGCTCTCTCACCAGTATCTGAGTAGTCTTGGTCTTCGCTCTGAAGTGTGCGACATTGAATAGGTCAGCGCTCTGTCTGGACTGTATATAGATGCCATCCCCCATGTCTCGGAAAGCCTCGTCTAGCATTGCTGATAGGAAGATGGAGAAGAGCGTGGGGGCCAGTACACAACCTTGCTTGACCCCATTGGTAACCCCAAACGATTCCGAGACTTCCCCTCCAGCACTAACGTTCGCCATCATTCCTGTATGTAGAGCCTCGATCATAGTTGTGAACTTCTCTGGGCATCCGTACTTCCTCAGTAGCTGCCATAGCCCGGTCCTCCCGACTGTATCAAATGCCTTAGTGAAATCGACAAATACCATGTACAGTGGTCGGTCCTGCTCAATGCACTTTTCTTGTAGCTGTCGGAGACAAAATATCATATCCACAGTGCTCCGGTTACCTCTGAAGCTACACTGTGACTCTGGAACCACACCAGGTGTTATGTGAATAGATAGTCTGTTGAGTAGGATCCTGGCGAAGATCTTCCCTGCTATGGAAAGAAGAGAGATTCCTCTATAGTTCCCACAGTCTGTTCGATCACCTTTCTTGTAGATGGTTACAATGCTGGCATCCTTCCATGCTTGGGGTACAGAACCCTCCTCCCAGGCATTGGTGATTAGTTGGTGCAGTCTTTTGAGCAGATTGTCTCCTCCATGCTTCCATACCTCGGCAGGAATTCCATCACCCCCAGGTGCTTTGCCATCTTTCAGGCTGGCGATTGCTCTAGCCATCTCATCCATGGTTGGAATCTCATCGAGGCATGTTTTGGTAATGCGCTGCTGGATGTTGTTCAGAGCTTCGTGATCTATGTCACCAGGGACGTTGAGTAGCTTCTGGAAGTGTTCGCTCCATCTTGCCACAACTCTCTTGCTGTCGGAAAAGGTCTCCGTTCCATCTGTTGATTTCAGGTGAACAGCTCCCTTCTTCACGGGTCCCCACACTTCCTTCAGTCCGCTGTAGAAGCCCTTCATGTTGTTTCTGTCTGCAGCTCTCTGCAGCTCCTCTGCCTTCATTTCCCACCAGTCTGACTTCAATGCACGGGTGCATTTTTGTAGCAATCTGCAGGCATCTTTGTATGCTGCAGTGGTGGATCTAGTGTTCCTGGTCTGCAACACTCTCTGGTGGGCTTGGTCTCTTCTGCTCATAAGATTCTGTAGCTCCTGATTGTTGGGGTCGAACCAGTCCTGATGTTTTCTGTCTGGCTTGCCGAGATAAGTTTTAGCTGTGTTGTATACAACCTGCTGCAACGCTGCCCATTCCTCATCTGGTGTTGGGCTTTCCTTCTCCTCCCATTGTGCGAGAGCGCTGTCCATCTCCCGCTTGAAGCTCTCCCTGTGACTGATGGTACTTAATTTTGCTGTGTTGAGCTTTGTCGGTTTATTTGTCCCTTGCCTGCTGTGTTTTTCTCGTATTCTGAATGCCACTTTTGACCTTAGCATCTGGTGATCGGTCCAGCAGTTAGCTCCACGCATGGCTCGAGTACTGTGGATGTCCATCTTATCCCGGCACCTTGTGATGATGAAGTCGATCATATGCCAGTGCCTGGAACGAGGATGCATCCAAGTGGTCTTGCGTTCATCCTTCTGCTTGAACATGGTGTTTGTTACTATCAGTTCGAACTCAGAGCACAAAGCCAGTAGGAGCTCACCATTGGAGTTGCATTTCCCGATTCCATGTTTGCCCATGACCAAGGGCCACTTGTCATTGTCTCTTCCTATCCTTGCATTGAAGTCTCCTATCAGCAGTAGCTTATCCGTGTGAGGGATGTCACTGAGCGTACTTGCCAGCTGGTTGTAGAAGGCCTCCTTGTTATCATCTGGGTTTGTCATTGTTGGAGCGTACACACTGATAATTGTAGCAAAGTTGTCCTTGCTCAAAGGTAGTCTCATCGTCATGATTCTGTCACTTACTGGCCGTGGCATTTCTGTCAGCTTTGTGACGATGTCCTTTTTGATAGCAAAGCCCACTCCTGCCTCCCTTCTCTCTCCTTCGGGTTTGCCACTCCAGAAGAAAGAGTATTCCAGGTCATTGAGACTACCAGACTCTGAGAACCTTGTTTCGCATAGGGCGGCAATGTCGATGTTGTATTTTGCCAGTTCCATTGCTACTAGTGCCGTACGTCTTTCTGGTCGGTCAGCTGCTTCTCGGTCGAGAAGAGTCCTGACGTTCCATTGGGCAATTGTCAGTAGTTGTGTTGTGTTGCGTTGTGTTCCTCCTAGCTGATTTTCCGCTGTCAACGGAAGA
Organism: Branchipolynoe longqiensis; assembly: GCA_030323885.1. Taxonomy (NCBI): domain Eukaryota; kingdom Metazoa; phylum Annelida; class Polychaeta; order Phyllodocida; family Polynoidae; genus Branchipolynoe; species Branchipolynoe longqiensis. The sequence goes on along the minus strand of CM059186.1, from coordinate 113,836,251 downwards.
TGAGCTCGAGCAGCGCGGTCCTTGATAACCCGGGCGACGACCGAGCCGGTATGGTGTTTTGTGCGGTTGTACATTTCATGAAAGCTGCCTGCAAAAGTGATGAAGTGCTGCTGGCTTTTGCAAGTTACCAGTGGCACTCTCTCGGGGAGCAAATAGAGGTTTCACACCGGCAAGAACATGTCAAGACAGGCGCAAATCTATTTGTCCCTGCAGTGGCTGGTCGGGAGATGTTGGGAGTTCCATACATCAACCGCCCATAATGCTGCCACAGTGACATGGTTTTCTGTTTAGGGTTTGCTCCCTTAGCCTTCGGTTCTGTCAAGGACCTGTACCACAAGGCAGTGGTTTAGAACTCTGCAAGGCAGGGGCGTCAAACTCCCTGAGGTATTGCTATACCTGCATACACCATAAGAAGTAGCCCAAAGACCCTATAATACTATATATTATAGGGTCTTTGAGTAGCCCTATCCTTTCCGGATTTACACCTCAAATTATATTATAATGTAATTTACTTGACAAAAATACCTGTTCTGATTGCAATAACATGCTTCGTGTGTGTTTTTAATTGTATGGGTGTTTCCCCCCTAACCCTATATTGTTATGTTGATGTGAGCAAAATATGTTCTATCATGTAATGGTGGTGGGGCGGGGGTAGACCCGGTGTTGTGGTTTCCGCGGCACACCAGTTTGTGAGGGACACATACATTCAAATGGATTATATTAAATTTATAAGGTTAGGCTTCTGCACTTCTATTAATTTTGAATAAAACTATTGTTTTGCACTGCGCGTACCGTTAAAGTCAAGGCATTGTCAATGGTCATGAGCAATCTTCATACAGAAAATACAGAAAAAGTGAAACATCTCTAAAACCACACCACCTAGAAACAAATCGCTTGGTACACATATAGAAAACATCTTTACCAAAAACATTATATTAAATTTATCAGGTTAGTGACGATGCTGTTCGATTTTGACGCATGCGCAGAAGCGATGTGTCCCTCGCAAACTGGTGTGCCGCGGAAACTGCAACACCGGTATCCCCCCCCCATATGTCTTAAAATGGTTGCTTTATGCTATATTTCGCTGTATGAAATTAGATCAAGTGTAAAATGTCTTGTTAGGCCTATATAATGCCGGCGCTTTTGAACCTCTAAGGTAACAACAAAATATATGCCTGAATATCTAATTAATTTGAATTCCTGGCTCAGAGATTTCACTGCCACTATTATAGTAGATAATTTCCTAGCTGTAGAGATTTCACTGTCACTATTATAGTAGATAATTTCCTAGCTGTAGAGATTTCACTGCCACTATTATAGTAGATAATGTCCTAGCTGTAGGGATTTCACTGCCACTATTATAGTAGATAATTTCCTAGCTGTAGAGATTTCACTGCCACTATTATAGTAGATAATTTCCTAGCTGTAGAGATTTCACTGCCACTATTATAGTAGATAATTTCCTAGATGTAGAGATTGCACTGCCACTATTATAGTAGATAGTGTCCTAGCTGTAGGGATTTCACTACCACTATTATAGTAGATAATTTCCTAGCTGTAGAGATTTCACTGCCACTATTATAGTAGATAATTTCCTAGATGTACAGATTTCACTGCCACTATTATAGATAATTTCCTAGCTGTAGAGATTTCACTGCCACTATTATAGTAGGTAAGAAGCAGAGGCTAGAAATAATAAGGGCGACATCAGTTTATTCATGCTTAGACACAATGCATGGTGAAGCCATGTAGGCAATATCGCATAATTCATCTTAACAGTAAGTTGAGCAACAGCTCCATAATCAATTCTCAATCAATGTAAGTGGGTCCTATGACCATCAACTGACATCTGGCTGGCCACTGCCTACCGTAAAAAAAAAAAAACGCACAGTAGTTGTTCGGGTGGAGCCGGGGGAGCGAGTGGCAGCTCTGCAGGCAGCGGCAGGCCAGCGGTGCAGACAGCGCCAATAGTCCCCTGGTGCCAGATCCGGGAACTAGAGTAGTACCAAGAAGTAGTATAGCCGGAGCCTGCTTGGCCTTACAGCCGTATACAGTCTTGTATACGAGTTATAATTTCCTAGATGTAGAGATTTCACTGCCACTATTATAGTAGATAATGTCCTAGCTGTAGGGATTTCACTGCCACTATTATAGTAGATAATTTCCTAGATGTAGGGATTTCACTGCCACTATTATAGTAGATAATTTCCTAGATGTAGAGATTTCACTGCCACTATTATAGTAGATAATGTCCTAGCTGTAGGGATTTCACTGCCACTATTATAGTAGATCATTTCCTAGCTGTAGAGATTTCACTGCCACTATTATAGTAGATAATTTCCTAGATGTAGAGATTTCACTGCCACTATTATAGTAGATAATGTCCTAGCTGTAGGGATTTCACTGCCACTATTATAGTAGATAATTTCCTAGATGTAGGGATTTCACTGCCACTATTATAGTAGATAATTTCCTAGATGTAGAGATTTCACTGCCACTATTATAGTAGATAATTTCCTAGCTGTAGAGATTTCACTGCCACTATTATAGTGAATAATTTCCTAGCTGTAGAGATGTCACAGCCACTATTATAGTAGATAATTTCCTAGATGTAAAGATTTCACTGCCACTATTATATAGGGTATTCACGTGATGTCATCAACCGGATGCGTGGCCATTGTGGCGATATCAACCAGTAAACATCCCATAGAGTTTGCCTGTATGCGCACTGCAAAACATATATTTCATTCAAAATTAATAGAAATGCAGAACCCTAACCTTATGAATGTAATATAATCTTGTTGTTAAACATGTTTTCTATACGTGTACCAAGCGATTTCTTTCTAGGTCGTGTGGTTTTAGAGATATTTCACTTTTTCTGTATGAAGATTGCTCACAGCCATTGACAATGCACTGAGTTCGCCGGTACATGCAATGAAAAACGTCAGTCTTAGTCAAAATTAATAGAAATCCAGAACCCTAACCTTATAAATTTAATATAATCTTGTTGTTAAACATGTTTTCTATATGTGTACCAAGCGATTTGTTTCTAGATCGTGTGGTTTTAGAGATATTTCATTTTTTTTGTATGAAGATTGCTCACGGCCATTGACAATGCATTGAGTTCGCCGGTATGCGCAACGAAAAACGTCAGTTTTAGTCAAAATTAATAGAAATCCAGAACCCTAACCCTATAAATTTAATATAATCTTGTTGTTAAACATGTTTTCTATATGTATCCCAAGCCGTTTGTGTTTAGGTCGTGTGGCTTTAGAGATATTTCACTTTTTCTGTATGAAGATTGCTCACTGCCATGGAGTGCATTGATCAGGTTGGGTTTGTTATTGTGGTTGTATCTCCACAATGGCCGCACTTCCGCTTAGCGTGACGTTAGTGCATACCCTATATAGTAGATAATTTCCTCGCTGTAGATATTTCACTGCCACTATTATAGTCGATAATTATAAGCAGAACTCGTGTCATTATCCCCACCATAACCCCTATCGTAGAATACCTGAGACAGATGGTGTGAATCAGATTTAAAGCCGCTGGGAATATAACTAACATAAACCCGTGGTTTATGTAGATAATGGTAGTTAACACAGCATGCTTCGTTGACCTACTTATTTTATACCTGCCGGTTTTATTACACATGCATGACGTGAGACACATAAAAAGGACGACCGTTCTGATGTATGTATTATGTGTGTATGTATGTATGTATGTAGGCATGCATGCATGTATGTATGTATGTATGTATGTATGTATGTATGTATGTATGTATGTATGTACGTACGTATGTATGTATGTATGTATGTATGTATGTATGTGTAATATATATATATATATATATATATATATACATATATATCTGTGTGTGGATTAAACCCCTAATAGCTGATTTCAGATAGGGTAACACAATAATTGTAGGCCTCCCCACCGGCGCCCATTGACGCACACACCATCAGCTCACCTACCAAGAAATCAATACAGTATAACCCCGTTAAACCAAACTTGAAGGGACCCTAGAAATTTGTTTGGATTAACCGATCATTGGTTTAACGAAGCTTTGGCTTTGACTTTGACTTTGAGTAAGCATGTATTGCACATGTAATATACATATATGTGGACACTTTGATTATTGTTTTTTTTAAATGTATATACAGTATAACCTCATTAAACCAAGCTCGGTTAAACTAAAAGGATCGGTTGATCCTAACTTTTTTCAGCAGCCCGGCAAAATACTACCATTTATCATATCAAAAAGTTGGTTAAACCAAAGTCGGTTAACTCAAAAGTTAGCCATTCAAAATAACATAACCTCAAACTGAAGTTAAAAGTAAGGTAGATTACAATAATCAATTTAATATATTTACCTCAGAAAAATTATAGTAAATTAAAACCATCGGACTATGCCACTTAAATATTTTTTTATTACATTCATTGATTAGCAGAGGAAATGTTATTCGAAAGCAATGGGGTTTCCTCATTCCACAGCTCATTGCCGTATTCTAGTAATGCCGAGCCACAGGCTAGGTAGGGACAGCTATCAATTTTTAAGTCATTGGTTCAACCCGGCCAGGGTTTGAACCCCACAAGTTCGAATGGGAAGCGGGCGGCCAAATAAAACAATTACTTTCAATGTTGGTAATTACATGCACGATAAATATACATTGTTTATTCAATACCTGCTATAACAATCTATAAAGGGGTGTGGGTTTATTTACCCCTGCTACTGCAACCACTACACTGGCAACCAAAGCGGCGTTAGGTTACTTTACGTCACGCTTGGCTGGCGCTCCAGGTGCGTCCTTTGAGAGTGGCGTTATCGGGGTTTCATCGGGTGTTGCTTCTAACTAGGGTGCCAACCCACAGTGTGCGCATGCTTGTACGGTGGGTGGGTGAGGTGGGTGGGGTGGGTGAGAGGGTGGGTAAGATTGGAGGCGCCCCCTGGTGGTTCTCAAAGCGTGCGTGCGTGTCTGGCATGCGCCGGGCACGTCCATATTGGTACAATGTGAGGGGTGGCCGCCATGGAGCTCAAATTGATTTTTTTCTATTAAACTGTCTTAATTCCGCTCCAAAGGAAGCATTAGAAGTAATAATTGAAATAATAGGTCTTTATCAGTGAATGTGCGCAGGAAGTAATAAAATTTACTCGCGCTAGTAAGCTGTAAGGACCACTGCATATTTGCAATGCACCCCTCTCTTTGTGATTGTGATTTTCTGTCTGGGTTTCTCTGACCGCGATGGCTATGTCGGGGGGGGGGGGGGGGGGGGGGGCTTAGGTTGGGGTAACAGATGGTCCCGTGAGGGGGGCGGGGAAGCGCCGCACTAGGGCCGTGGGAAAGCGCAGCAACCATGGAGCGCCCAAGTCGATGTGCTGTGATTGGTTTAGCCTTGCATGGAGACATAAGGGTGTATTATTTTGTTTATAAGACGAATTCTACGGGAGGGAGGGGGGGGGGGATGCCATAGGATGATTTTTTTTTCATCAAGAGAATTAGCATGGTACATTTACTTAGGTTTATTGTGCCCCCGCCCCCCATGGTTGTAAAAGAATGGGAATCGCATAGCGGTGTGTTCGGCTTATTACCTGTTTTGTTGACGCTACAGCTGCTACTAAAACCCACCATCTACGTTAGCTTGCAATTTATATATGTAAATGCCTAAGGGATGAAGAATGTGTAGTCCTTACAACATCGGTTTGCAAATTATGGGACGGTCACATTATCTGTGTGTGTGTTTGTGTGTGACCTTCCTATATATCGAGGCAGAGAGGGGGTGAGAGAGACAGAGACACACAGAGAGAGAGAGAGAGAGAGAGAGAGAGAGAGAGAGATAGAGAGAGAGAGAGAGAGGAAGAAGATCATATACCAATATGTTGATAAAAATGGAAAATAAACGGCATTTGCGACGTTTTCGTCTATATTATTCATTGTATTCCATAATGTTGAAATTCTTCACTGGACTACATATATGTGTGTACAAAGGATACAAAGTGATTTGTATTCTTATTCCATTGACATTTTGTTATATCACCTTGAATTGTGTACTGCAAATTGTAGCCAATAAATAAAGGTGGAACAAGAACACAAATCGCAATTGTGTACGGTCGTATACCACAGGTGGGTTGAAACATCCATTTGCATTGCATACTCTCAGTGATGTGTATTTAATCACTTATACCAGTTGTCTGCCCATAAAACCCACTGGCTATCGGGAACAACGAAACTAATGGTTCCTTGCTTATACCACACAAGAATCCTCCAGTGAAAACACTACGACGCCACACCACTGAATTGGATATTCGAGTCGGGGAGGTAGTAAGTTCGTGCGGGAGATAGTAAGTTCCACCCCGGGTCAAGTCAAGCCAAAGACTTTCAAGATATAACGTCAGCTATCGCTAGACATAAAACAACATGCACAGAGTATTTTCGATACCATTTTTTTTAGTGGGATTACCCCCCCCCCCCGACCCCCCACCTCCATGATACCCCCGGAAATTCTGTGGCCATTCACTATTTTACAGTCATTATACTGCCCTCTATCTGGAACCAAGCGGGGTGAATGGTAGGTTTGGGGGAAATTCCTACGTATGTGTAACAACAATAGTCCACTTGCTGTCTGGACCCGGCGTGGTCCACATCTCTTCTATCAACTCTCCGCTGCGCCGTGCTCCTCCTTGATTATGTCTGAAAAGAGTTGCATGAGGGGGAGCCGGGCAGCATTTCACTTTCTACCTCTTACTCCGTCTCTGTCTCCCGCTTGCCGACTAGTCACCACAGGGCAAGGAGGCATCGGCCTTTGATTCAACTCTCCTCAGTTCTCTTTCCTCTATTCTACCTTCTTTTTTTCTCTCCCGGGCTTACTTCTCCCCCTGATCAAGGGAGTTGTTTGCTTGGGTGAGGCTCTGTTCCCTTTTCACTGTTTCACTTTGTTCTTGCCTTCAGATCCCACCTTTTCCCGTCCCTTCCTCCTGAACCATCGGCTACTGAATGCGAATGCACAGCTACAATTGGACCGGTGATCCGGTACCGCTCCAATGACTTAGTGTTATTGTTGTAAAGTCTACTCTGCTTCTACAACCACCCAAAGAACAGACCGATTTATCAGGGCCGTTCTCTATTGCTGCAGAGCTGCAGCCTGTAACTGTCAAGGTTATGAACCACCCAAGAGTCAACAATAGCAACAACAATAAAAAGGAGGAGGGGGAAGCCGAATTGCCACAAATAAAGGGAGCAAGGGGTGTAATGACACAAGGGACCAGACCACATGAAATACTTGTCAGTGTATTTTCTTTATGGTAGTCGATCATAAGTGAGTATGTATCATTGAATGTATACTTATATTTCAATGTATGCATGTCAATGTGATTGACAAGACTGACAGCAATTCTGAATGGATATCACTATAGCTTTTCGCCCTGAATTATGACCCTTGCTCTCGACACGTCGCTAAACAATCATTATATACATAAATACATAAATACACAAACACACAAATACATACCAACCAAACATCGTTTAAATAGGTTTTCTTGGCTGAGCAAAATGGTCTTCTCTCGGTGTTGTTGTTATTGATTAAAACATAATTAAATACAAACTAAACTAACGGCTTCCAATCTGAACTTGGCATATATAAGGTTGCTCTGTACTCAGTATGCCCAACAAAGTGGCCTGTTACAGCTGGCGTGCTTCCTGAAATACAATATATTCATTTGCATTCGCTTGATATATCAAGGGTTTGCTATGTCAGTGGGTTAATTCCGGTAAATACAATGTGAATTGTTAGTGCAGCAGGCCGTGTCGCCTAACACACGCCCCAAGCCCCCTCCCACGCGCTGTGTTTTTGTCAACACAGCCCATGTAGACGTGCGAGTGTCCAATTGTATTGTGAAATTATAACATACTAGTGCCCAACTATTCTAAAATACACGACTTGAGCCGTAAGATAACATTTCATTCTATGCAGCTGAAATATTTTATTCCATATTATTGACAAATTCTTTCCCAGTGCATATGCATTAAAAACCCCACAAAAGATTACTCACTAGTGACTAGATAAACTGAGTTTAAAATAGTGTGGACTCGTTACCAGTCTACACTCGAATCTAGGTCTCCTGAACATCAGTGACCCACAGTCTGGTGGAAAGGCCACTCCCCCATCGTCGCAAAGCAAAAGCTCAAAAGTTCGTGTTATATTGCGTTGGAATTTACAAAAGCATCAGAACACTGTAAAGATATATGCATAATCTTTATTTGGTGGGTGGGAAAAGCTGAATCTAGCGGTTTGAATACCTGGGAGGCTGGATCCTTTGTGTTCGAGACGGCGACCGACGCGTGCTCTAAATATTCAGCTCATGCAGATGAGGGGAGTGTTGACATGTTCTGACCTAGAAAAGGCGGCCCGCGGGTTGGTCACGTGGGCTATGTAGGTTACAAGCCCACAGGGGTTGTGTGAGTGGAGGGTGGATGTTGATGTTGTATCAGATAGTAGGTGTAGGTGTAGGTGTAGGTGTAGGTGTAGGTGTAGGTGTAGGTGTAGGTGTAGGTGTAGGTGTAGGTGTAGGTGTAGGTGTAGGTGTAGGTGTAGGTGTAGGTGTAGGTGTAGGTGTAGGTGTAGGTGTAGGTGTAGGTGTAGGTGTAGGTGTAGGTGTAGGTGTAGGTGTAGGTGTAAGTGGTTGGTGGTTGGTGTAGGTGGTTGGTGTAGGTGGTTGGTGTAGGTGGTTGGCGTGGGCGTGGGTGTTGGTGTTGGATGAAAGAGAGATAGGGATATTACAAATTAAAATGCAGCTAGGATTTGTACACTTACCTAAGCCCTAATTTAGGTAGCCATGCCCCTAAGTGTTGTTCTTGGTGATTAGTCTCTAAACGATACGTACTGGAAAATGCTGTGAAGTTAACACAACCAGTCTATACCAATACCATAGGATCAGTATTGTTGTTCTAAATTGTTATTTTTTAGTAGTCCATCATTGTTCAGTTAATCTTTTGTCTTGAAAAAGGGTTATACTTTTATATATATATATATATATATATATATATATATATATATATATATATATATATATATATATATGTGGCGCGGTTATTAAAGCTGCATAGCTACATCAAATTGTCAAAACCAAAACAATTGTCTAGATTTGATTCTACATATATCTAATTTAGATACTGCATGGTGCATTGATTAAATTAGATATATGTAGAATCAAATCTAATAGAAACTGTTACTGCAGAAGCCTATGGTTTCAGAGGTTGGACGTGCTTGCCAAATTTAATTGAGCATATTTGCACTTCAAATATCTATAATAAAACAAATTGTCATTTAAAATAAAAGTTACTCCAAACTAAAGTAAGGTAGATCATAACGTTCAACACAATATATTTATCTCAGAAACACAAAACAATCGGACTGTACAACTTTAAATAAACAGGCAAAGCTCAGTGTGTGGTTTTCTCTTGGAGTTGGAGCATCTGTCTCCAATCATATGTTGCGTGTGATACCATAACCATACGTCATCAGATCTAGCTACCACGGACCCTGCTCATCCCTTATCGCACATTGGAGCATTACTCATGATAGTGCGAATTAATAATATATTACTTATTTTTCTTAGTAAACTATGCACACCGAGTAAAGGTCTATTTAGTCTGCCTATTTCTATCACTGTCTCATCACGATAAATTGAATAGCCAATAGGGTCACCTACACAATAAATCCCGTAGTAATTATGGGTACTATGAATAGAACCTTTATCGGGCCATGTAGTTTTCAAATCGTCAGCATTGTATTCCAGAAGAGACCCTTCCAGATTGTTTGTTACTTTTTAATACTTTCAGAAAAATTACCAGCAGATTAAAACATTGACGTAGTTTCAACAACATATTTATTTACAACACAACAAATGATGGGTTATATGCTCTATATCATCCTGTTCCATTTTATATAAGTACTTGGTCATCATAAAAGCTAGTCTTGTCATAGGTCGCGGTCGAGTGGTTATGTTTGGCAGTCATGCCACTTTTGGCATGTAGTGGATATGCGAGAGGAGGGTGAGGAGAAGTTGGGGTGGGGAGGGGATACAGGAGAGGCGGTCCATCCGCTTTTACTACGCCGAAGCCCACACACCTCTGCACGCCACACCTCCATCCCTCCACGGAGTTAATCACATGCAACTGGGAACCACAGACACCCGCTAAAAATAGCACTACCAAATAAGGCAATGTTGGGCCGGAGACAGGAGCTGATTGGATGAGCGCTGCGGGCACCTGCGTGACGTAGCACCCACGTCAGAGCTTGTGTACGGCTACACACACACTGCAAGCACTCGCAGCAGCTGCTTGCACTACATAGAGTTTGCCTTGAGCGTGCCAGAGCGGTGCAGTTTGAGCTAAGCACACAAACATGACAAAGGCCAACGCGATATAAGACCGAGGGGTGTGGCACTACACGGAGCAGTCGCTTTTCGTCTTCTGAAGCATCGCATCGGCTTCTAACCACCAGAAGCTCTACAAATGGTGCTATAAGAACACTATCTCTACCAGTTAACAAGTGAAACGAATGGGGCATTAGTCTGGAAGAGCCTGATACACGCCGCAGAAGTTGGGGAGAACGAAGCCACTGACCTACTACGAGATCGGAGTGACGCCATTTTAGTTCTACGTGTTCTACGTTGTGCGCCGTGTGATTGTGATTTACGCGGCTGCGACTTTTGTGCCGTTTGAGCCGAGCCATTCCAACTTTAGCGACGACTCCCTCGTGCCAAACGAAATATGAGGAACGAACTCCAAAGTGCCGTGGATTTCCTGACTGACCTGTTGGCTAAAAAGGTGCATGTGAAAAAGTCTGAAGTCTTCCGGCAGACCCTGCACCGCGTCCTCGTGTCCCACTACCAGAACCATTGGTTCCCCGAGAAGCCATTCAAAGGGAGCGCCTACAGGTGCATCCGCATCAACCACAAAATGGACCCACTCATCCGCCAGGCCGGCACAGCGTGCGGTTTCACGGAATCGCACCTTTTCGAGCTCCTGCCCAACGAATTCACAATGTGGATCGACCCACGAGAGGTTTCGTACCGGATTGGCGAGGAGGGCAGCATTGGGCTGATTTACGAGAGTTCCACCGACTCGTCGGCGCCCAACGCGGTCGAGTCGGACTCCAACAACCAAAACAACAACATCCAAATGCAGCGGGAGCAGCGGCAACAAGAGCACTCACAACTCCAACAGGAGCACCAAAGGCAGCATCAACAAGACTTTATCCGTTCCTGTAAGGACCAACTCCGATACATCTTGCCTGACCAGTCCGAGTCGGCCGTCTCGACCATGAATCTGGAGTATTTGTCGTCGTTCGTTGCCAGTTGATGAGGTGGATGGGAGCCCCCCTCTTCTGCCGTCCCCATTGGATCTCAAGAACTTCTAGTTTACCAGGCATATTCCATGAACTGCAGGTACAACATGTTACTGATCTTGTGTTCATGAAAATATAAAAACAACAACAAATCAGGTTTTGGAGCATTTTACGGTATAGCGACCACATTTCTACGACGAACGGACCAAGTGTTCACTTATTTTACACAAAATATGACAAATGTTCCAGTATTTTTCGGAATGCTTGTTGAATAATAATGTAAAAAGGAGAACTGTATAAAGAGATGCCTGAATGTCTAATGCTATTGAATAATTCGGATGCTGTAAGTAATGATGACTGAATGGATTAATATATGTAAATTGGGTGAGGCTTGGAAGTGTGAGCTTAAAACTTCTGGTGTTTGGGAGTGATTCTTGACGATACAGTCACAATGGAGTCGATCGAATCATGTCCTATTGTCAGAGTGTCTATAAGACATTGAAACAAAGTAAAGGTTCTTTAGGGATGCAACTATGTCAGTACCAGCGCGTTTTATGTGTGATGTGAATGCGCCATCAAATGTTCACATTCCCGGATGTATGGGACCTGTACTGTGTACAAGTCGGTGAAGAAAGGGCAGTAGAATTAATTCTACAAAAAACGATACTCGAAGAGATTGCGGTCTTTCAAAAATTGTTACCCGATAGAAAATACTGCTTTGTGTTCATCCTTTTTTTTTTGTTTGTCCAGTTTTGTTTTGTATGTATGTCTGTAAATTTTAGAATGTATAATTGTACAGAAGTGTATTTTTGCATGTTTGACTGAATTTGTAAGAAAACCAAGTCGAAAGAAAAACATGTCAAATCTATAAATAAATACAACCTATTGAAAGCATAAGATTTTGTCGCCAACCCTTTTGTCTTGCTTTCAATGCGGCGTTAGGCCTGTGTTTGTGGAACACCCCGCTGGGTTAGGGGTTCGATGCCGCCCTTTTGTTGCTAAGTAGGTCAGGACGCTTCAGCGGTTGGTAGTGGGTGGGGGCAGGGGGGCAGGTCCCTCTTTTTACAATGGTATATTATTAACATCACAGTTCTCTGTGACGGATTAAACGTGCATTTTGAGAGTGCCAAGCCAGGCGGACATTAGGCTTGGTGCTAGAGTGTGGCTGCTAAGGATACGGGCGGCCATTTTGTCCCACATCAGTAAGAGAAAAATATCCTATGCTTTGGGGCGCCTGAGTGGAAGCAAGTCGTGAACCCGCCTACCCTAATAGCGAGGCGCCTCCAGCCAACTGGCAATCCGGGCATGGGGTTTGCTGACTGGGGAACACGACAAAATAGACCATCTGAGAGCCGGTTGGATTCTACCTGAGGACTACGTACAAACCACCTGAAAGCAGGATGAGTATAGGTAACCATGGCAATGCAACTTCTGCACCAGCACTAAGGATTTCGACCAGGAATGTCATTTGTAACAGTTCCGCTTCATATATGTGCTTTCTTCTGCTTAATTAATTAGTTTGCAATTTTTTTTATTTTTGCTATTAGAAATAACATTTAGTTTGCCATCTATGGATACGTAGACATTTACAGACAGAAAGTGGATCAAATATATGTGCTTACTATCGATTTTAGTTTACAAGAACAGTCAACATATGGACACATTATTTTTTATCTGGATCGCTTTTAGTTTAACATTTATGACATTATATCCCTTCGTTGATTTACAACCCAACACAATCTTGCTTTCGTTTTAGAACAATCATTAAGAATAAATCCAGCCATTTTAAATTCTGCACACTATAGAAAGCGTATGCACATTACTGGAAATAGCTTTCCGTTTTTAATGTCTGGGACAAGAACAATTTAATAGAAATATATATTATGGTTTTACACCATGCGCTTAGAACTTGAAAATACAGAACTCAGTCTTAGGAGTAATCGTTTCAGAAAGCCAAAAAAACATTTCAGTGTATATCATAATGCAAAGTGTACAACTTATGTGCATTCAATCTTAACGTATGCAGACATTATCATTTTATTTACAACATTTGCACATGTATTTCAATTTACAACATTTGCACAAAGTATATAAATTTACAACATATGCACAAGTATATAAATTTACAACATATGCACAGAAATAAGAATGTATTTAATTTTACAAATGCACAAAACCTAGCATTGACATGCAGGCTAAACCCAGGGGACATGTTTGTGCGTTTTGTCCGCTGGTTTCCCAGTGGCCACTAATTGGTGGCTGGGTTTTTCGCCGTCTCCGACGTCAGCTGTTTGGGCCGGTGACGACGTGGAGCCAAGCCGGCGTTTTGAGTCATCGCTTCCGCCAACTACCACCACCTCAGCCAGCCATGACGCACGCACACCAGCGCCCAGCCAAGTCGGGCCCCCTTTTTTATCCACCGTAATTTAAACCAGAAAAACCCCCACATAAAAATAAGTATTGTTATTTAGCTGGTGTAAATATATGGTGGAAAGTCCGTCCCATTTCAAGGCCTTGAATTTAACCTATTTTTGGTAATTAGTCTTTAAAAGTCTTGGAATTTCAACAAACTGTCCACACTGATCTAAATTAGTCCCAAGTCGCCATTCCGAATGGTGTTTTCAGATTGAATCCAAATGGAAATAGTTTAAATGGCCTTTTCAGATTGAATCCAAATGGAAATAGTGTCTCAAAAACCGCCTTGAATTCCATAGCTTCACATGTATACGCTATGAGTGTACTGTAATTTAACACTTGGAACCACCACGTTCAGTAAGGCTTAATTTATTCATTTGATCAAACATCTAAAATGTGCCAGGTAAAAAAAAAACACCAAAAAGATTGAATGAAGAAAATTCATTTTGCATCGCTTCATTTATTAAATTACAGAAGTGTTCATTTATATTTAGTTAAAGCTCTAATTTATGCCCTTCCTGTTCTTTCTTTATCGATAGAATTTGCTAGTTAAAATTGTTTGGTTCGTTATAATCGTTGATTAAAGTTGCAGTCTCATTGATTTGAGCTTCTGCCGTTTCTTTTTTAAAGCAGATACATATGTTAGGCTTATTATTATAATCTGTCATGTATTACTTTGAGGTAACTCATTATAAATTACAAATTTTAGAGATGTTCGAAGTAAAAACATGCAAAGTTAGTTGTAGCAGGACCAAATCTAGTTAGGTGTTTTGAGTTTGGAAAATTGTATGCTTTCCTTGGCCTCTCCACTTTTAAGCAACTGAAATTTCACTCACACAATTGGTCTTCCTCATTCCATTGCTCCCTGCCCTTTCCTGGTAATGCTAATTAAGTGTTGTGAAAAGAAGCCTATACATTTTAAAGCTCAAACCAGCTGTGGTTCGAATATCACGATCTGCCACATGGGTATGTGGGCACACATCCCGTCTAGTCTGTATTCATCAAAGTAACCATTATTCCTTTACTTTCTCTTTTGCGACTTATTTAGTTTGATCCCTTCCAACCCAAACATTTCTGTATTCAAAAACTCTACTGACTATGAATTTCACTAACCTAAAACTACAATAAAGGGACTAGAGGTAATTTTCTAAGAACAAAGGCTGCGAGGTCGTCTGATGTACTACGCATGCTCTGACAACCATCACTCAAGACCTAACAATTCTTCAAATGACCTCATACCCCGACCTCACAAAGTCACAGTGTAAACTGAGTATCCCTACACTAGTGCATGGGGTAGGTATATACCCAAATATTGCGAATGTAGCACCAAAAAAACTAACAACCATGAAAATTAACAGCTAAGATAAGGCTGCTACCAAATTTAGACTTTTGCTGTTCAGCTGTGAAAAGAAGCCGCGATGCGACTTAGTCGTTATGGACAGGGTAAATAAACCATCACCCCTCCCCGAAAAAATATTTAGATAGTAATTTTTCTGTTTCCAAAAGAATTCACCATTCAAACCAATGACTTAAAAATTTATGTTTGATGCTTCCTAACCAGGGTCTCTGCATTATTAGAATAGGGCAAGGACTGTTTGGCTCACTCAGGATAATGTGAGTGAGTGGGATATCAGGTCATGGTGCTAGCATCCAGGTCTCCCAGTGGGGCAGCACTGTCACAAATTGGTTCCCGTCCTGATATGACCATATATGTTCCCAGGAGGTAAAACTCCAACAACTAACCTTCAACTTCCAGCGAACAAAATGACATTTACTTCTGCAATCGAATGGAAATAAGATAACACAATTAACAGGTAATTCAACGGCGCTGGCAACCTGGTTCTAATTTTATCTTGAGCCGAGTTTTTATGCCATTTAATTCATTCCTTTATTCTAACGTAGCAAACTAACGTCGCATTCGCTTTTTTTCTTTTAAGAAAGTCACTCAAATTTAGCCCGGACAAAAGATTCAAGCGTGTGCAATAAGTTAGTTACCTTTGATCTGGGAGAGGTGCGTAGGTTAACAGGTTATCTAGGCTGCAGTCGAGAACATTGTCTTGTCATCTTTAAGATACGGCATAGTGCCACGTTGTCATGTACACATTCTGCCCGTCGTGTTATATTTCCAGGACGTAAAATTCAAAACAATCAACCTGTTATATTTCACTAGTCCAAAGTAGGTCAGCTTTTTCTGAAATTCGTAACCGCATACAATTACGATTAGTTACTCCTGCAGCCCTGTGGCAGGAAGCTGGGTTCGGTCACATTAAAAAAACAAAAAAACTTGTTTTGCATCCACCCATTTCAATCTTCCAGGTCGGATGGGAGGTTTTGATTTTGTTTAAATAAGTAGACTAGAAGAAGAAAACTAACGATGATATTCATGGTCAGAAGGCATGATAGGAAGGTAGAGAAGACCATAGACATTTTCTAGCTAGAAATTGAACATTAATATAAAATCTTTGAAATTAATCTTTATTTAACTGAAAGCTGGTCATTGCACAATCATTATACTAGACAGGAAAGCGTTGTTTTAATATTTTATTTGAAAGGTTTTTGACAAATAGGGCGGGCAGGGACGCTAACCAGTTTTGTTTTTGTATCGTGAATTTGCAATCTAATACTGTAATAGTCCAGATATATTATTGAAATTCTTTATCTATCATAGCTTGCGACATTATGACCTTAGATGTTGCTAGTATGTAAAACAACAACAAACATTTGGAGTTGAAGACATTATGAAATCATGTTTTGCTTTTGTTAGTTTGTTTGTTTTATCTCCTAGCAACATCTAAGGTCATATCAGGACGGGTACTGACTTGTGACAGTGCACACTCATGGCAACATTATAGTGGTGTCCCACTGGGAAACCCAGGCTGCCGGCACCATGACCTGGTATCCCACTAAGTCACATTATCCTGACACTGAGCACACCAGTCCTTGCCCTCTCCTAATAATGCTGAGCACCTGGCTAGGAAGCAACAAGTATCAATTTTTACATCATTGGTTTGACTCGAGCAAGGTTCAAACTCACCAGCACGGGAGACGGACGCTCTAAAGGGCGCATTCCTTACACGCGTAATGTGTAATGCGAATGCGACAAAAAATCGAAACGCCTTGAAACCTATGAGCTACATTCCTTACACGCGTAATGCGACTGCGAATGTGAATGCATTATCCCGATCGGTCCATGTAGCGATCGGTGCGTAATGCGTCAAGCTGGTGCGAATAGAAAAGCATCAGTCGCATTTGTCCATTGATATAAGGCTGGAGGAAGCGACTGATAATTACGGACAGCCGGGACAAGGTGGTGCGAACAGAAAAGCATCAGTCGCATTTGTCCATTGATATAAGGCTGGAGGAGGCGACTGATAATTACGGACAGCCGGGACAAGGTGGTGCGAATAGAAAAGCATCAGTCGCATTTGTCCATTGATATAAGGCTGGAGGAGGCGACTGATAATTACGGACAGCCGGGAGAAGGACGGTTGTAGAAGATTGGCAGCAAAGAGTCTTTTAAACTCATAACGCATAACACGTGTAAGGAATGATGGCATACGCATTACGCATGTAAAGAATGCCCGCTTAACTCATTCGGCCATCCCGTATGGTATGAAATCATGTAGATTGATAGTCAAATCCAGAGCATCAGTGGCCGCCATGCTGTTTATTTACATCCTCTCCCATGTCACCATACTTCAAAATAGATAATACGTTGGACGGCAGCACCATCTCTTATTTACAAATTACAGTTGATTCATACCAAAGAAGCTTTTTCTTAGGGCCCCTACTGTCGGTAGGGGTGAATATTTTATCTAGGCCCATTCCTAATACAACTTAAAATGTTGCCAGGATGTAAAACTCAAACATAGTTCTTCTAGGTCATGATAATTTGCGGTCGGGGCGCCAACACATTTAGGAGTGGGTACAGGCAGTGAAATTTAAAAATATGCTCCAATATTTGTATTCCTTCCTGTAGACATTGAAATTAGAAACCCAAATCCAAAAACAGTTGGGCTATATACAGTATTGTTATGGAGATAATAATTTGTTAAGATTAAATATATAAAAATGTATTAATTTTGAATTAAAGGTGAATCTTTGTCTAAGTATAATAAAAAGTGGAAGGATGTGAGGGGCTGGCTTTCTGCTAGCCAATTTCCATTCTACATATATAAAGGAATTTAAATTGTCAATTGCTAAATCAACTAGTAAAGCAGATTGTTAATAAGACTGTCAAAAAGTGCAATTCATAACAAAAAAAAATCATTCTGATTTGGCCAAATAGCTATTTTCAAAGCATGATATTTTCTTGGAAAACTGCAACAAGACTGAATAAATGCTAAATAGTTCACATATTCAACAGTGTACGACCCTATTTTCTTTCAGAGCTCTATATTCAGAGAATCAAGAGATATTTGCATTCTAAAATGTCAAAAAGTGTAATTGTTTGCCTGTAAACAGCATCTGTAAGTGAATATTATTCAACATTTCAATCTTTGAAAGGTTATTGGAGCAAAACAGTCTTTTGAATATTCCTCATATTTGGCACAGTATTACAATAACCATGCACTGAGACTAATAGATATTATTGATATCAATATTATATCCAAAAGTATGGAAAATATTGAACTTTGATTGAACATATAAAGACAGATTGTCAGAAAACCAAATATATCAATTTAATGAATCTTTAAATGTTCATTGTAGCTTAACCAGTTGGTTAAACTTCCGATAGATTGACAGTGCCCATCATCTGCAGGTAATACACATAATCATATTAATATTCAGTCTAGAAATACAAAAAGTGCATTTTGATTGTACTTACAAAATAAAAAATTTAGATTTGTTCATGAAGCTTTGAACACTCATTGTGGCTCACTGAGGCTATGACAATAATTTAGCTAATAATATCAAAAGCTGCATTTTGATGGCAAATACAAATTAAAAGCGTCTGAAACCAAAAATATTGATTGAAATAAACCTTTAAATATTCACTGTGGCTAGAGCAATGGTTGGATCTTTTCCAAATTTGGCCCAATATTAGATCATATATTCTCTGATATATCTCAATAGACATCAATGTCATGTACATGTTTCTACATGGTTATCACCATTGTGAAACTAGTGTGCTCAGCAAAGACCCAAACAGGTTGGTGTCAATATTCTGTCTGTGGCTCCTTGCACTACACTAAGATTTGTATTATTGGAAAGGGAATAAAATTTTCTATATATATACGTACCAAATCTTATTAGGTTTCAAACATTTTTTAATTCAGTAGATGGGTTTTAAACTTTCAAAATTATTTAAATTGCAGAATTTGACCTAGGGCAACCCGTATATGGTTAGAGAGCTGAGGTCATTGCGCTTCTTCTGGTACCATCCATGACTTTCTAGGAGGTAGTGCAAGGAATTGCAAGCCCATTAAAGATACCCTGTTTTCAGTGGTTTTCATTTACATCAGTAATGAAGGAATATTCACTAAATACACTCATCATACAATGGAGTTTACTGAAGTAGAAACTTACTATATATTCTATCCAACAATACCATCGGATAGAACATGTTGATGTTCTAGGTCCTGTAATTTCATCTAAATAATATTCATACAGAAATAGTTACAAGCATGTGAATATTGATGAAAAAAGCACCATTCGTGGACTTTTAATGGGCGCTGCCGGTACCTATTAGGAGACTTCGAGACTACATATTTGTGGTAGAATTAATTTGGCTCTTTTCTTTCTTTTAAAGTGACTCATGGGTCCGTCTACATTCATAATTACCAGGTTATTGCACTTGGTGTGTATTTAGAGGTCGTTCACAATATAATATATTTTTTGCTCAAATCAGTACCAGTTCCCCATCCAACCCCAATTTATACTGTATTATGTTGATATTGAGATTGACTTGGTTGGTTGTTGGAGTTTTACATCCTGGCAACATCTAAGATCATACCAGGATGGGTACTGACTTGTGACAGTGCACACTCATGGTGACTTTATAGTGCTGCCCCACTGGGAAATTAGGCCATGAACCAACATCCCACTTTCACATTATCCTGACACTGAGCTACCGGTAACCAGTCCTTGCCCTATCCTATTAATGCCCAGCGCCAGGCTAGGTAATAACAAGTATCAATTTTGTAAGTCATTGGTTTAACGCGACCGGGAACCAAACTCCTGACCTTCCGCATGCGAGGACCATGCCATTCCGATTCGACCACTGTGCCCAGTGGATACTGGGTTGCTGTAAGCTCTGTTGAATGACAGTGTGCCATATGCTATCAATGTGTGTGTGTGCGTCTGTGTACATTTCAGTGATAATTGTGGCATGCTGTTGGCGGCCGCCTATCTATTGGCAGGCTGTTGCTTTTCTCAGGCTTCCAACTAACACAATTAGTTGGAATCTTGGTAAATTCAGTATAGGTTCCCTCGGTTTAAACCAGTATGAACTGGACCATTGACACATCCTGATGTGTGTTGTGTAGGGCTCGGTTTACCGAGGCTGCCTGACTACCTGGCGACCTCATAGTTTCACATGACTTTAGCAGTTAATAACATTGCTTAAAGCTGCATAGTCCGATGAAGCATCACATTTTCTAAACCAAAGCAATTATCTAGATTTGATCTTACATATCAACTTAGATACTGGTGCACTTATTAAGCATTTGTTACCACATTGAAGGGAATACTGAGGCAATTTGATAGAACCTGTCACTGCAGAAACCTACGGTGTCAGAGTGTTGACGTGCTTGCCAAAATTGCATTGTTGTACTTCAAATATCCCAGAGGTTTGCCATTTAAAATAAAAGTCACTTCAAACTAAAGTAAGGTAGGTTATAACGATCAATTTAATATATTTATCTCAGAAAATGGCTGAAAATCTAAATATCTGACTCTGCAACTTTAAGTGATAAGTGACTTGTATTTTGACCAAATAATATATGGTTGAATAATATGAATAAGTAACTATAACTTTCTCTCCCACAACTAGGGGGACATAACTAATCTGTCAACTACTGGTAATAAACAATATTCCATTAAATAGGACCAGTTTCATTTGAGCTGGTTGACCCATGTGTACAAAATGGCTGCTGTAGCAGGCCGAAGTGACTGTCGGGTGCAGTAATGTCTCCACGGAATTGCCCCAGGTGAAGAGGTGTGGGTTAGACAAACACCCTATAATACTAAGACGGCTCACTCCCTGTCTCTCCAATGGTAATGTAAATTTCGTAGTGCCACCTTGTGGTGGGTTTGATCAGCCGGCTGCTGGTTGGTTTTTCACATGTAAACACATACAATTATATTATACATGAGATAGGGAAGTATGAATACACATCAATATGAAATTGTTATGAACAAATACACATCATCATCAGCATCGCCATCATCACACAGCTTTCACATTCATATATACATTTATACATATAATATAGCACCTGTTTAACCAAGAGAACAGCCAGCGCACGGAGTGGTGGGTTTGATAATTTTGATTACGCAGTACAGGCTGAGTGAGCTGTCTTAGTATTATAGGGTCTTTGGGTTAGAGTTGAAAGTGTCTGTGGTTAATCCGCAAACTACCAACTTTGAAGCCTTACCACTGGGACCGGCCGGATACCGCTGTCCGCTGGTTACCTGCCTACCTAGCGGCAGGACGTGACAGGACGTCATCACCTGCCAACAACCAGCGGGGGGTCACGGCGCCGGTCACTTAACAATCCGCCGACCTTCATCAACGAGTTGTCTAATTAATGTAAACATCTTTGCTAAACTTGGATCAACAACCGTGTCTTGCTGCAATGAGTAGATGGAGCTTGTGTTATTTCGTTTCTATTAGTTGATTGGGGTTTTCATGGTTCACTACTGTGAATGATGTTGCTGTGAGAAGCGCGATTCTGTCGATGTTTCTTTAGTCGCCCGGACCTTGCCCTCGACAGATGCCAGCCACTGTTCACGTAGGACTCATTACGCACTGCGCCACATAGAGCGCCGACACTTTTATAACGCAAATGTAATTTGCATCCCTTCCCCACTTGACTGCGCTTTGATATTGAACAGTTATTGCCGGATATGGGGTTCCAGGCCCCAGGCCGTGAGATGAGTATCGGTCGATACGGATATCGCATCGGATAGTATATAAACGCGTAAAACCATCGAACCCCTTATTTAAAGTTGCATAGTTCGATGGGCTTCAGTTTGACATTTCTTTTAAAGATAAACATATTAGGTTGATATTGATAGTTATACCTTATTTAGTTTGAAATTAACCAGACGGGATGGCCGAATGAGTTAGGGCGTTCGTCTCCCGTGCTGGTAGATCGTGGGTTTGAACTCTGGTCGAGTCAAACCAATGACTTAAAAATTGATACTTGTCGATTCCTAGCCAGGCGCTCGGCATTATTAGGATACGGCAAGGAGCAGTGGAATGAGGATGACCAATCATCCACGATTGAAATTTCCCCTGCTTAAACAACTAATCTACCACAAACAAAACCATTTATTTTTATATATAGGTAAGTTTGTAGATATTCGAAGTGAAAGCAATTAATATTGGTGCGCACATTAAAATGTTAACACCATTGGGTTTAGCAGTAACACTAACAGGTTCTATTAAATTGACTAAGTATTCCCTTCTATGTCGCAAGAAATGTTTAAGAAGTGTGCCATTATCTAAGTTGGATATATAGAACAAATCTACATAAGAGGTTTAAATTATATATTTGTTAATTTATGCTCTCATTGGATTAGGTAGCTTTAATGCGATATGGCGTTTAACTTTCAAACATAAAAGCTGAGCCTGTCAGCAGATAAAAATTAAAAATATAGGAAAGAACCCATTGTGAACCCGAACGGGGTGTTAGGATCGGAACGAGCGCAGGTTGTCTGTGGCAGGTCGTGGTTTCGTATCCCCGCCATATCAGAACAATGATTTACAACATGGCGTTCTCTGTGGCGGAGTGGTTAGAGTGTCTGACTTTTTTCTAGGTCAGACTCCTAATCTGAGGGTCGGCGGTTCGATTCCCCATGCCCCCAGCTCTGCCAATTTGGATTTCCACCGCTGTGTATAACTTACAGCATCATCAAAGGCCGGTTGCTCTCATACCATGTCTATGTGGTGTGGGAGGTTAAAAATCCCTTGGGTCAGTAAAAGTGTAGGCTCAGGCTTTCTATCGACCAGCAGTGGAATGAGGAAGACCAGTCATCTATGACTGAAATTTCCCCTGCTTAAACAACTAATGGACCAAAAAACATTGATTCTTGCCACTACCAACCCTAGGCTGGTAGTCGGCAATAACAGGGTATATAGTGGGTGTTCGAGTCTGTGGCTATGCAGGTATGCTACAGTGAAAAACAATACAGACAGAGAGAAAGTAAAGCAAAAGTAAGAGTGTAAGACTAAGAGAGTCCCATCCCCTCTGGTTTATTATATATAGTACATGGATTCTTGGTATAGGATCATGCCATTTACTTCAACCAATAGGGACGCAGCATTATCAGTTCCGCCAATAGGGATTCAGCATTTCTGGTTACCATGAGCACCAGTGGTCTGCCCACCACCAGAGCTGGTTGACCTGTAGCCACCACCAACCTTGACCCCTGTGTGCATTGACCCCTACCTCAGCAGAGAGCCAAGCCCTGAGTGCACTCACACCCAGACCTGCCAATCATCCCTATGTCTATAAAAGGCTACTATAATACACAATATTCACACGCATGCGCTGTGGCAATGGTCCCACAACCGTAGTGTTCGTCGTCAGATGTTGCACGCATTGTGAATATTGTGTATTAATAGTGACTGACTAGTTTGGTACCCTCCTAAAATGTTCCAAATGGTCCAAACATGCCCATTTGATTTTTGTTGGTAGCTCCAATGGCCCAAAAGCTATATACTTTTGGAATTTAAAAAATATTCCAAAATTTGACTGGCATACATGCATTTTAAAGTTAGTAATTTCCATAGCTTTTGAATGCGCTGTGGCAATGGTCCCATAACCGTAGTGTTTGTCGTCGCCATCAGATGTTGCATGCATTGTGAATATTGTGTATTACCTGCCCTCAAGCATGAGCTAAGCCATATATATATATATATATATATATATATATATATATACACACACACAACATACATATACACACACCCTTGGCCGGCCACACAGACTAATAATAGAGGATTTCCATTTCCCCATCTGCTGATTATCGGAATATTTTACGAGGATATGGTATGGGCTGGTTTACACAGTACCAGGATAATGCAACTTAGTGGGATATCAGGTCATAGTGCTGGCGGCCTGTGGGACATCACTATAAAGCCACCATTAGTGATCGTTGTCACAAGTCGGCACATACCGTAATTTCACCTTAGATGTTGCTAGGACAACGCTTCAACAAATCAGTACAAATCAACGGATTATGAGAAATAATATGGGATGAGTTACCTGGCTAATCCAATATCGGTTTTTATAACACTGGCCTTGTTGCAATCTATGTAATCATATAGAATATGCTATCAACCTAATACTCCATGTATGTAGTACTAGTAAGTAATAAGACTCAACGACACCATCTCTCGGGGCGTAATCGATTAATCAACTCGGGTCACCCGAGACACTTTTTGGCGCATGCGCACATCCTACAGATTCGGGTCGAATAATCGAATACGCCTCTCCGCGCTCGGGGTGGAACAAATAATTTCTTTTTTAATAACCGATAAAACTACAGCAAAATAGGATTTAAAGTATTTTATGATGGCCTAGTTTAGCTATATTTCCATTTCATTAATCTAAGTTATTCTTTTAAAAAAAACATGTATGACTGGTACTGGTGGTTGTTATCCTGCAGGATGGTACCAGCACAAATGTTACGTCATCGCTCGTAGCCAACCCCAGCTATGAGGTGGGTTACTTGGATCGGATCGTTTTGCACACGGCACGTGTATTTGCGGTGTTCGATTTGAAATTCTGACGACTTGGGTCACCCGGGTAGTGTTAATCGATTACGGCCATAATGATGCTCGTGGTCAGCATAGACTATCAGACCATTACCAGTAGGCCCTGTTACTATTAGTTCAACAATCAGTCTAGGCGGCCGACAAAACTTGCCGATTGCATGTATCCTGTCCTAAATAGGCACCTAAAAACTCACCATTTTTTGTTTGTTTTGTATTAAAATGTAATATTCTAAGGTTGATTTCGCATTGAGTGCTTGGTCCTATAAACCATGTTCTATGCACACACGGCTGCTGACTCGGCTGACGTCAGAGCATATGAACACCTGGGTTACATCCACTTCAGGAGGCACAGTGATTCATGTCAGGCGCACTCCAGCTGGTACCCGGCGTGTGTTCACAACAGCTCCAGGTTCCACTGCGCCTGTACATCCAGCTAAGTTATAAGTTATCACAATTCTTCTTCTTTAAAAAAAAAGTTATATTTAAAGTTCAACACACAACCAGCGCGCATGCTGTGAAATGTATGAGGAACTTATAATTAGAATTCCATGTAACCATACCTGTCAAGTACTACGATTTGGCCGTAAAGACTACAGTTTTACATGTAAAATTACAGATTGAAATTTCCCCTGCTTAAACAACTAATCTACCACAAACAAAACCATTTATTTTTATATAGGTAAGTTTGTAGATATTCGAAGTGAAAGCAATTAATATTGATGCGCACATTAAAATGTTAACACCATTGGGTTTAGCAGTAACACTAACAGGTTCTATTAAATTGACTAAGTATTCCCTTCTATGTCGCAAGAAATGTTTAAGAAGTGCGCAACTATCTAAGTTGGATATATAGAACAAATCTACATAAGAGGTTTAAATTATATATTTGTTAATTTATGCTCTCAGTGGATTAGGTAGCTTTAATGCGATATGGCGTTTAACTTTCAAACATAAAAGCTGAGCTTGTCAGCAGATAAAACTCAAACATATAGGAAAAACCCATTGTGAACCTGCCGTAGGTGAGCAAACCCTAAGGTTTTCAGGTCATCTCAAGACGTGTAATAAAAACTAATATAACATGTTTTTGCTGAAGCCTATAGAGGGAGTGCACGTGACGTCATCACCAGCAGTCAGCTGTCAGCGGCCAGCCATCTTGGATTATGAGCACCCTCCCTAGCCATGCTGTGAATGCATGCAGATGCATTAAAAACTGAGTCTTCTTGTGTTCTGGGAGGTTCTGGGCAGTTTACATCCAATGTGTTTACTTACAGCACTTCAGCAACAACTTCTGAGGCCAAACTGCTCAAAACAGTGACAAATAAACCAACAAATCAGTAAATAAGCACAGTGTAGGCAGTTGCATGCCTTTTGTATGTAATCCAATATGGCTACCAAAAGTTGTCTTGTGACATCATTACACCCCCTCAAAAGGTGTCAAAGTGTTGGCTTGCTTGCCAAAACTAATTTTACATGTGTGCACATTCAAATATCCTACCACCAGACCATCACAACACAACCATCATTTTCCCAACTATAGTTGTACCTCCATCTTCCTCCACCCATTTAGGTTACTCTCTCACTGCGCCCTCCTCCATGCCTCCACTCCTCTCCTCCCCACCCCCACACACCCGCCCCGCCCCGATCATTACTCATACCTGTCAAGTACTATGTGTTGGCCGTAAAGACTACGGTTTTCACAATCTTAGACTACTGTTTTCATTCTTGGGGGTTGACACCTATGTGTAACAGAATTGTTTTCCGATTAGAATGGTTATAATATAATGTCAGGTGCATTTTTTTAAATTGTATTTGGGGTTTTACGTCCTAGCAACAGCTAAGGCCATATCAGGACAATATCTCGCCCAGAGAGACTTGATAAAATGTCAGTTACAGTGGTAATCCTAAGTTGAATAGAGGGACATTAGTCAACTGTACAGTGTAAACCGAATTCTCAAATTGTTCTGTCTTAAAAAAGAAGAGCGAGCTTTCAAACGACAACAGCACCTGCACTCTTGGGACTAGGACATTTTGCGCTATATTATGAACTTTTCTGGCCGACGAAAATCAATGCAAATAACCGAAGTGTGACCATTTAAACAAGATTGTAGCATCAATAAATGTGACATCAAAAATGTATGGGAATCTCATTGTCGATAAATCGCCACTTTTAGGTGTCTAGTGGCCATTGGACTCAACTTCAAATTCTATGCATTAATGCTTACTGAGCCAAATTTTTACCATCTGAGGTCATACTAGGTTGCTTATATATCGTGCTGCCAGGACTATGAGCATGAGACCCCACCCCTACCCCCAACTCGCCCACACACACATTCACTCAGACTATCTCTAGTCTGAGGCAGGAGCATTCAGCCCGAATCAAGGTGGCGAGAAGTAATAGTTTTGTACATCTTTGATTGGACAGTGTTTGGGGGGGAATCGATCCCATAACTTGCAACATGGAAAGCAGAAGCTCTAACCACTGAGGCACCCCACCTGGTCCAATACACACTGACAACTTGCAGCTGTCTCACCAGTCCAGGTGGCGGTATGACTGAGAATATGGTTGGTTGTTGGAGTTTTATGTCCTGGCAACATCTCAGGTCATATCAGGACGGGTACCGACTTGTGACAGTATGCACTCATGGGTACTTTATAGTGCTGCCCCACTGGGAAACCAGGCCTTCAGCACCATGACCTGATATCCCACTCAGTCACATTATCCTGACACTGAGCCAACCAGTCCTTACCATATCCTATTAATGCTGAGCGTCTGGCTAGGAAGCGACAAGTATCAATTCTTAAATCATTGGTTAGACTCGACCAGGGTTCGAACCCATGGGTTTCGAATATGCCAGGTGAGTTAGGCCAAGCATTTGATTCCGAAAATCGCCATGGTCCATAGTGTAGAGCTGCACTAATTCTGCAGATAATGGTGACCAACTGGTTTCCGGTCTCGGGCTACTGGCATCCGGTTTGCCGCCTGAGCGCTAAGAACATTGACTATCGAGAAGAGAGCACATTCAGAAATCTGCACACTGCGAGCTATTTAATAATGAGCATTTCAAAACCCCACAGTCACCTTACCTTGCTCTTGATGTATCAACATATATCTTCTGTTGTGTCGAATGGTACTTGTACCATTTGAAGTCACAGTGAATGATAACATATATTACTTATTAGTTCATGGATAATCAAAACAGAAATATCAAACATTACTTAGGTGTAGTATATAATATTAATAGTCCCAGTTGGTGGGCAGTGACTACAAATGAACAAATACCCTAAAACAAAGAGCCCCCCCCCCCACACACACACACACATACATAATTATATATCAGTGGGTTGGGAACATTGCTAGTGAAGTGGGGTTGGGGTGGCATTCTTACTACGCTGTCATATATATATATATATATATATATATGTATATATATATATATATATATATATAGTGATCTCATCCTGGTACGCCAACCATTATATATATAATGTATATATATATATATGTGTATATATATATATATATATATATATATATATAATATATACATGCTGGTGCAACAGGATGACGTCAGTAATACCTTTCACCAAATGCACGCACACACTTAGTCTTTTCTCTCAATACTAATACTGGCAATAGTAATCGTCTCGGAAGGTGCCTGTGGACACTATAGCTGCGTACACAAAAGGTGTCCAGTGTGCACTATACTTCATGAATCCCACACAATTTTCAGTCACAAATAACAAGGACAACCACACACACAATCTTTCGCCACACTCACAAGTCACATACAGGGGCTTGCGAGATATAGCCGATTCAACGGGATTCATGCAATATTTACGAGAGGTGTATAGCGGGCATTAATTGACTCACTCACACACTCACACGCGCATGCGCACGCAGCGCCCTACATACTCTGCACTACCTGGCCGCCATAGTTATTGATCGTTTATAAATATTCCACGCGCAGAACAATGAGCTGTCAGATGCACTCCAACCGGGTGTGTGAAAACGGAAAGAACGCTGCCGCTAGGTGGCGCAAGTTGTCGGTAGTTTGGGTGCGCGGGGGTGGGATGTGTGTGTGTGTGCGATTGAGAGAAAGTGTGTTACACGCCCTCACAAAAGGTCACGCGTTCTCGAGAGGAAGGAGAGAGTGAGTGTGGTGGTGGCAGCATTCATAGTGTGTGTATGTGGGGGGGAGGGGGGGGGGGCATTCTTAGTATGCTGTCACAATTAATGTTATTTATACACAAATCATTTTCAATGTCCTTTTCCCCTCATATACACACACACACTCTCTCTCTATTTCGCTTTCTCTATTTTGCTTTCTCTATTTCGCTTTCTCTATTTCTCTCGGGCTCTATCTCGAGCTCTTTTCTCTCTTTCTCCATTCCATTCTCGTATTTCTTTTTTTCGTTCCTTTCTTTTTGTTTGTTTGTTTCTTTCTTTCCTCCTTGCTCTTGCTTTCTTGTAGACCGTGGGGTTCAAACCCTGGTCGAGTCAAACAAATGACTTAAAAATTGATACTTGTCACTTCCTAGCCAGACGCTCGGGATTATTAGGATAGGGCAAGGACTGGTTAGCTCAGTGTCAGGATAATGTGACTGAGTGGGATTTCAGGTCATGGTGCTGGCGGCCTGATTTCCCAGTGGGGCAGCATTATAAAGTTGCCATGAGTGTGCACTGTCACAGGTCGGTACCCATCCTGATAGGACCTTAGATGTTGCTAGGGAGTAAAACAATAACAAACAAATCCTCTTGCTTTCTTTCTGTCTTTCTTTCCTTCCTCTTCTCTTTATTAACGAACCATGAAATATATCCACACATTCATTATTCACACCGACATAGAGTATATATTTAAACAGACATTTAATTATATTTCTACTAACGAACATCCCTATCATTTCAGAAACCAACATTTATCTACCATTCTGTAAACCTATAATAACGTAACAAGACGTATTGGTAGATCATGGGATTAGAACCGATGGGTTCGAACCCTGGTCGAGCCAAACCAATGTCTTATCAAATTTATACTTGTTGCTACCTAGCCTGGTGCTCGGCATTATTAGGATAGGGCAAGGACTGGTTGTCTCAGTGTCAGAATAATGTGACTGAGTGGGATATCAGGTCATGGTGCTGGCAGCCTGGTCTCCCAGTGGAGCAGCACGATGAAGTCACCATCAGTGTGCACTTTCTCTTTCTTTCTTTCCGTCCTTCCTCTTGCTTTCTGGTAGACCGTGTGTTCAAACCCTCGTCAAGTCAAATGACTTAAAAATTGATACTTGTCCCAACCCACTACAAACCACATACCCCGAGAGACCTGTGAGGTCCCGGACACTGCACCAACACCGGGAGCCCTGTGCATCCCGGATACACCGGGTGTGACAGCCTCGACCCCCGCACCCACAACGTCAGTTCCCGCTTCGATCACTGATGGAG
The DNA here is from genome assembly GCA_030323885.1 of Branchipolynoe longqiensis. Lineage (NCBI taxonomy): Eukaryota > Metazoa > Annelida > Polychaeta > Phyllodocida > Polynoidae > Branchipolynoe > Branchipolynoe longqiensis. The sequence continues at coordinate 113,806,099 of CM059186.1, read as the reverse complement.
TGGGTGCTGGGGCCACGGACACCAAGTCACACCCACCAACCAAACCCCGGTCCAGGAGCTCTGTTGGCCCTGGATCACCCACCCTGCAATGGGGGCCTGGAGGACCAATGCACCGCCCATGGCCCTGTTGCCAACGACACCGGATCCCGCTTTGCTCTCTGGTCGAGGTACAGGACCGTGGGACCCAATAACGTATTGCCACCTGCCGGGCCACCGCCGCACCACGCCACCACCGCACTGATGCCATGAAGAGCACCCCAGCCCCCCTGCCACACCATAAGTAGAAGAGCTGGAAGAGAAGAAGGTAGAAAAAAACCCACAAAAAACTACCAAAAACGGGCCGTTTTAACGGCGCCGTTTAAACAATGCTGCAGTCTTGCAGCCAGTGACCACTAGGTCACGAACCCCCCATAAGCAAGCAAGCACTGTCACAGCGCGGTATTCGTCCTGATAATACCTGAAATGTTACCAGGATGTAAAACTCCAACAACCAACTAACATTTCCTATTTGCATAATACAATAATCACGGAGCATGGCGAACACTGCAGAACACTTGCCTCCAAGTCTATTTTTTTTGTTCAAGTGTTTTTATTCCCCTGAATAAGATGTTGTCAGTGCTAATGCGCTGGTCTTCCAGCCCTAATGACAATTGCCTCTACATAGTAAACAAATCTACAACAATATATAGATAGACAATTACAGGGAAATAAGCAAAACATTGGTACATGAATGATAGGTAAAGAACAAGATAAGAGAAAAAAGAAACATATACGGGGAGGTAACTATGTTAGACTAGTATGGTAAGCGTTAGTAAGGGCTGGGGTATAACTGATTATCTTTCTGGTAGTAACATACTCATTGAAAAGGTGATGGTGGGATGTAGGGTGGGCCTTTGTGATTGGACTGGTATTCATGGTAATCTCAGGTGGGGCCTAATGAGTTAGTAAGTAGGTTAATATTGATTAAAGCTGCATAGTACGATGAAGCATCACATTTTCAAAACAAAAACATTCACTTAGATTTTATTCTACATATCTAACTTAGATATTGGTGCACTTATTAAACATTTGTTGCCACATAGAAGGGAATGCTGAGTCAATTTAACAGAACCTGTTACTGCCCAAGCCTATGGTGAGAGTTTTGGCAAGCTTGCCATAATCAATTTAGGATGTTTGCACTTCAAATATCTCAAAAGTTAGCCATTCAAAATGAAAATTACTTCAAACTAAAGTAAGGTAGGTTATAACAACCAATTAAATATATTTATCTAAAAAAACTGGCAGAAATTCAAAACCATCGGACTATGCACCTTTAATCATGTACCTCAGTAGGATCCAATTAGAATCATTTCTAGGCTCATTCCATTGTAGATGGTTTTTTTGGTCTAGTTGCCCACTACTGGTTGAGTTTACAGTGTTTCTTTGGGGGTGTTTGGGGGGGGGGGGGGGGGAGCAGGGGGACAGGGAAAGGAATGGCAACTCCAACCCCAGTGTGGCATTGATCTGCTTTGGCCTAGGCTGGTTGATTTAAATGTGCATGGAGGTTTATCTTGAAAGTTTTGTAACAATCACTGTTCCTGACATGTGCTGGTTGTTGGTTCCAGAGTGCTCCCCCCAGAACAACCGGTGACCTTTTAATTTTACTAGTTTTAACATGTGGCACTTTCAGGAGGGTGGCTTGTGCTGCATTTGTGGCTTGTGTGAGTGTGTCTATGTAATATGGGTCTTTCGTGCTGTGGTACATTAGGCCTAATAGGTGCTTGTCTCTGCAAATATTTAGGGCATCTAGTTTAGCTTTGTCTCGGAAGTTACAGCGCCCGTCTCCTGTGCCACTGGTAACTTGCAAAAGCCAGCAGCACTTCAACACTTTTGCAGGCAGCTTTCATGAAATGTAATCGTGCTATCCACCCTACTATACGGAGCCGAGGCCTGGACAGTGTACAGACGACAGGTGAAAAAGCTGCATGCCTTCATGATGCGACATCTGCATTCAATCATGAGGCTAACCTGGAAGGACAAAGTGACAAATAAGGAAATACTCGAACGGACGGGGCTGCCCTCTATGGAAGATCTTCTGATCAAAAAGAATCTCCGGTGGACTGGACACCTCATAAGGATGTCATCAGACAGGCTACCAAAGCAGATCCTCTACTCGCACTGTCTTCTGGTTACAGAAAGTGAGGGCGACCTCGTCTCCGGTTCAAGGATACCATCAAGAGAAACCTGAAGCTGAGAGACATTAAGACCGACTCATGGACATCACTCTCACAGCAGAAAGCTAGATGGAGAGCGGCAGTCAAGTAATGAAAGCAGTCTTTGTCGCATCGTGACCGACAGCATGATGATGAGTTTAGCTTATTGTGCATCTCAATGGTATGTAGTTTTTTCCTTTAAATACTGTGTGCAACCCTCTATTTTGTATAGTTTGGAGCTTTGTTTGCTGCTTTTTAGTTAGTATATTATATATTATGTCATTATAATCAATGATGGGCAGTATTGTGGTTTTGCACAATAGAAGAGCAGTCTCTTCACTCATATAATGCCTTATTTTCATGAAGGTGTTCATTTTAGCTGCCAATGTTCTGTTAATCCTATTTAATTTAATGGTTCCTGTCAGTGTAGGGTCAAGTGTAGTACCTAAATATTTATAACTTAGAGCCTCCTTAAGTGTACTCTCTCCTATTTTTATACTGACAATTGGTGAGATGGAATGTTTAGTTTTAGTTGCAAATATTACATATTCAGTTTTTATAATATTTATTGAGAGTTTATTTTCCTTTTTCCAATGGTTTACTCTTTCTAAATCATGATTCATTTTGGTTTCAGCCACTTTTATATCAGCGTCTGTAGCTACCAGTGCCACATCATCAGCAAATATGCTTCCCTTTACTTTTTTAAGTACTAGTGGGAGGTCGTTGATATAGATTAAGAATAATGGTGGGCCCAGGGTAGATCCCTGTGGTACCCCTGTCTTCACTTCTCTCAGTGAGGAATAAACCCCTTTAAGTCTAGTGTACTGTGAATGATTTAGTAGGTAACTTTTTAGCAGTTTAGTTGTCCCTGTTCCCAGACCACTATTTGCCACTTCTTTTATTAAAAGTTTATCGTCTACAGTATCAAATGCTTTACGAAAGTCTATGAAGACAGCAATAGATAATCTTCCTTGATCCATCCCAGTCATTAGTGTGTCTCACACACATGCCACTGCTTTGGTTGTGGAGTGGTTCTTCCTGAAACCATTTTGCTCTATTGCTAGGTAACATGTACTTTCAAAAAAATCTGTTATTTGGTCATGGATTAGTTGCTCTACTATTTTGCCTGGTATTGAAAGAAGTGATATAGGTCTTAGTTCATTACACCCTTTAGGGTTCAACGTTTTCGGGATTGGCACAATCATTGCCCTTAACCATGCATCTGGGTAGATACCTGTATCAATAATTAGATTAGTTATATATGTGAATTCAGTAGCCAGTTGTGAAAATATACGGATATTTGGTTTGGAATTGTATATTGGCAGAGAGCATTATTATTCTCGTGCGACGGAGTGGGGACCAAGGTTATGTAATAGAAAAGCGATGGGTGCCCCACTCGCTGTGTGACAAATCAGGCTATGTGAAAAATATGTTAATACATAGTGCACAAGATTATGATGAGCTGTTCCTATATCAGAGACAGTTAATGTTTGGTGAAATGTTCCCTCTATGCAGCAGTAAGGGTGCAAGTGGAGGAGAAGGACATTTTTAATATATACATTTATTGTAACTGTCTGCAACTACCTGTTACCACAGGACCGATGGGCAAGCACACCCAGCCACTCTGCATACATTATGGACACCACCTGCAGCTGGGGTTGAGTGACATCAGCCCCTATTAGGGCGTCGCCCCCCAGCTGTAGAGGGTGTCTGATTGGCTGGACGTGGGAGGCCCAGTCACCTGCACCCCTTTGCCCCACCTGACCACACAAGCCTCATTCTGAGATAGATTATTCTATATACCTTTCACCAGACACTCTGGAGGGGGACTTCTGGATGTACTCTTGAAGTGAACACACTCTTCTCTTGGCCAAGAACCCAAACACTCTGTCTGAGGCTCCACCTTTCATATACAAGCTGAGCTGTGTGCAACAACCATGATTCCTATACATACTAAAGAGAGTAATGAAGCTCTGTGTGGACAGAAGGTAAGGAATGAGCATGATAGGTCGCTAGTAGGTGAACAGGAGTTGATGCCAATAAAGCACAACTTCTTCACTGTCAATCTTGCGCGACTTGTCTTCCCTTTCTTGCTTATGAGTTTGTTGGAGAGGGGCATCACGTGTGAACTGACCGACAGTGGTCAGAACGCACCTGGGAAGATTAAGTAGTATTTCTGGGCCTCAGACAGCCGGGCATTCCAGTGAATATTAGACAGTGCTAGCATGGCATCTTTGATGAGCCTGGAACTTAGGTCTTGTATCGCTGATGACTTGTATTCAGAGAGTAACTGCACTTTCTTAATAATTTCTTGCTCTGTGACTGGGTGCAGTTCAAATTGGTGAGTAATAACTTTGGGGTGGTATATTTTGTCATTCAGTGGTGTATCCTCTAATTGAGTTGCTAGTTTTTCACCAATGTCAACAAAGTAGTTATCTATGAAAGTTGCTGGCCCAACTTCACCACCCTTGGCCGATCTACACTGTCACTGCCTCTACACGCCTCGACGTGCCTCTACATGCAGTTTCTGCCTCCCTGGGCCTATCTTCACCGTCAGTGGCTGACCTGCACTATCCTTGGCCCCGCTCACCTGCTGATGTTGTCCTGGTCGCCGGCCCTGGCAGTGCCTCTGACACTGACACCGGCACAGCTCCTGGCATAGTGCCGGTCTCTGGGCCTCCCACTGACAATCACGGCGACACCGCTTCAGCTGCTCATGTCATTCTGGTGACTGGATCTAACAGTGACCCTGACCCCGGCACACCTCCTGACATAGCTCCCTGCATTTGACACTCACGGTGACACCCGCTCACCTGCTCATGTCATCCTGGTCGCTGGACCTATCGGTGACTGACACCCTGACACTACCTCACCTCATCCCGGCCATCATCCACAGGGCACATAGACTTCCGAGGCGGTCCCTGCTACCTTCTCCGCATCGCACCCTCAGCCGCCCCTCAAGCCCTCTCCTTTCTTTTTCGTGGAGGGCTCCTTGGGGCTGCCTCAACCTCACTGACTCTGTTTAGCCTCTAGCCTCCTTACGAGCTCTCTCCTTATTATCATTCCTGTATTATCCTGTTGTGCCTGTTATTATCCTGTTTCTCATTTATCCTGTATTATCCTGTTCTCATGATCCTTTGTCTCATTGCCTCCCACTTCATAAATAAAGTGCTTTTTCTCCACCCATGCCTCCTCGTTCCTTCCTCGTCGCGTATCGGTCGTAATGTGTGCATTGTGTTTGATTCGCGGTGGGGAAGGGACCCCCCCCCTCACGATGGTTATCCTGTTACATAATCTCCCATGCTCCCCTGCCTTTAACCCTGCCCTCCTGCTCCCTCCAGCCACTCTCTCTTTGAGCCCTGCCACATGCTCTCCTGCCTCCACGCCTTTTCTCCACCCACCCACCCAAACTTCATCATCTTCTTCCTAAGGTGGAGGGCTCTTCAGGGCTGCCTCAACCTCACTGACTCTTGTTTAGCCCCTAGCCTCCTTATGAGCTCTCACCTTATTATCATTCCAGTATTATCCTGTTGTGCCTGTTATTATCCTGTTTCTCATTTATCCTGTATTATCCTGTTCTCATGATCCTTTGTCTCATTGCCTCGCACTTCCTAAATAAAGTGCTTTTTCTCCACCCATGCCTCCTCGTTCCTTCCTCGACCAGTGTCTCATCATCCACATCAATGTTCGATTTGGATACTTATGTGGCAAGCAGAGGCAGTAAAGCATTCTCCTTACGGCAAGAAGGGCGAGATGGCGGACGATAGCAGCGGCAGGCCAATTCTTCATTTTAACTGCAGATAAGCAGGAGCTCTGCTATGCGGGTACTTCACTTTCTGATGACATCGACCCAGTTTCCATTCGTCCCTGTGATGCAGACCCCCATAATCAGCACACACACACACACACACACACACACACACACACACACACACACACACACACACACACACACACACACACGCCGCCGTCGCCCGTCCACCCCCCTGCTCATGCTCTCTCCACCTCCATTCCCTCTCCATATTTATCACATCGTCGAATAGGGATGGCAGCGGGGGAGGAGGGGAGTTGGGTGGGAGGGGGAGGGGCGTTTCTCCAGGTCACCGATGATTCAGACAAAGGCTGACGAGGCTTCAGTCTCCGTTTTATCAACATATATCCATCCATACACCCCACACACACAAAAAACACCCGACTAATTCAAAGCAGCACTGCCTAATAGGCTTCTGCTACACATAAGACAGTCGAACGGTGATGGAGTTCCACGTTTATATTCAATGGCAGTGAACCAACCACATGGCTCTGTAGAAGACGACCCGTTCACACTAAAGAAGTTGCGATCCGTGATGCATTGTGGGTGATCGATGACGTGTTCATATTACGAGCCCTGGAATGGAACGCCGCCTGGGCATGCCCCCCCCCCCTCCCCTCCTCTCCCCTCCCCTTCCAACTCCCCCCACCCCCTCCCCCCGATCTTCCTCCTTCGCCTCCGCTTCTCTCCCCTCCTTCAGCCCCGGATCCAGGCCCACCAGGCATACCCGGATCCAGACCCCGAGATCCAACCCCCAACTCCACCCCTCCACCCCCACACACACGCCTGCCTAGATGGTCATTGGGTACGCGCCATGGAGGCTTTTTGATGATTATTGGCGGCGGGAGGTGTGCGGGGGAGGAGGGGGGGTGCATATCACATCAAGCCGCATGCACACGTGTATTGATTAGGTTCTTGGTGCTGCATATGACTCAGGATGGTGTTTATTGATGACACTCACACGCAACGAAAAGCACACAAAGTAACAAACACACAAACACCATACAAACGAAGTAATGCACATAACAACCGATGATAGGGGTTTTACTTCATGTGTAAATACATTGTTCGTACCCCCCCCCCCCCCACACTTACTTCCCCTGGATCCCCCAATACAACGAAAATCACACAAAGTAACAAACACACAAACACCATACAAACGAAGTAATGCACATAACAACCAATGATAGGGGTTTTACTTCGTGTGTAAATACATTGTTTGTACCCCCCCCCACACTTACTTCCCCTGGATCCCCCAATACAACGAAAATCACCCAAAGTAACAAACACACAAACACCATACAAACGAACTAATGCACATAACAACCGATGATAGGGGTTTTACTTCGTGTGTAAATACATTGTTTGTACCCCCCCCCCACACTTACTTCCCCTGGATCCCCCAATACAACGAAAATTACCCAAAGTAACAAACACACAAACACCATACAAACGAACTAATGCACATAACAACCGATGATAGGGGTTTACTTTGTTTGCTTTTACTTAGTGTGCAAATGTATTGTTATTACCCCTCCCCCCTCCCTCCCCTCTCTCCCCTCCCTCTATTCCCTCCCCTCCCTCCCCCCTGGATCTCCCACTTTGTGTTTGAAACATTGGACTAGTATGTTTCTATAGTGATCATTAGTGATCACGAATAGGTTTCTAGAGTGATCATGAGTATGTTTCTATAGTGATCATGAGTAGGTTTCTAGAGTGATCATTTGTGATCACGAGTAGGTTTCTAGAGCGATCATGAGTAGGTTTCTATAGTGATCATTTGTGATCATGAGTAGGTTTCTATAGTGATCATTAGTGAACACGAGTAGGTTTCTATAGTGATCATTTGTGATCACGAGTAGGTTTCTATAGTGATCATTAGTGAACACAAGTAGGTTTCTATAGTGATCATTAGTGAACACGAGTAGGTTTCTATAGTGATCATTAGTGAACATGAGTAGGTTTCTATAGTGATCATTAGTGAACACGAGTAGGTTTCTATAGTGATCATTAGTGAACACGAGTGGGTTTCTATAGTGATCATTAGTGAATACGAGTAGGTTTCTATAGTGATCATTTGTGATCACGAGTAGGTTTCTATATAGTGATCATTAGTGAACACGAGTAGGTTTCTATAGTGATCATTAGTGAACACGAGTGGGTTTCTATAGTGATCATTAGTGAATACGAGTAGGTTTCTATAGTGATCATTTGTGATCACGAGTAGGTTTCTATAGTGACCATTAGTGAACACGAGTAGGTTTCTATAGTGATCATTAGTGAACACGAGTAGGTTTCTATAGTGATCATTAGTGAATATGAGTAGGTGTCTATAGTGATCATTAGTGAATACGAGTAGGTTTCTATAGTGATCATTAGTGAACACAAATAGGTTTCTATCGTGATCATTAGTGAACACGAGTAGGTTTCTATAGTGATCATTAGTGAACACGAGTAGGTTATTATAGTGATCATTAGTGAAAACGGGTATATTTCTATGATGCTCATTAATAACAACAATTATGTGTCTATACTGATTATTAATGATCACAAATAGGTTTCTATTGTGATCATTCGTGATCACAAGTAGGTTTCTATGGTGATTATTAGCGATCACAAGTAAGTTTCTCTGCACTGCTTATGTGGTAATTCAGGGTTTGATTCATGGCCAAACAAAAGCCATTTGCTGGGCCTGCCCCAGCCAGCCTCAACACGACGATACTGGACATTACCAGGATAGGGCTATGACTCGGCTTGTTGCTTAGTTTCGTGATAATGATGAAAGCAATGGTATCTCAGTGAGGCAGCACCATAAAGATGTGCACACCGTCATGAATCGATACTAATTTTGATAGGACCCCAGCGGTTGATAGGATATAAATCCCCAATCTCTCAACCTTTCTTCAAAACCAGTTTGTTGTAAAATATTCGCAGAATTTCCCCCTCGGGAAAGACCACATAATGAACGATTTGTGTTCACTTTCAACTCTAGTTCGTTATCTGTTATTCCATGCTTAAAATGTAAATTACCTTTGTTTATATACCTAAATTATCTTACCGCCAGTCCTTTTTAAACAGCATATATGGTTTAAAAAAGTTAAATAAAAATACTTTATTTTATGCGTAAATGCAAATTTATTTATATGTAATGACTATTCATATGCATGCATTTGAACAACACCTTGTTACCACTCTACCGGAAGTTAACAAACGGATACAGGGTAAGCAAAGGTAAATTAATCATATTACTTGCACTAAATTTGCAGTTGCATAGTCCGATAAAAGCATCTCATTTTCGAAAGCAAAACACTTATCTAGATTTGCACCAACATATATAATTTAGATACTCTTGCAGTTATTAAGTACTTATTGGTGCATAGATGGGAATATTAAGGTAATTTAGGAGACCCTGCTACTGCTAAAGCCTATATATGGCTATGGGGTCCGAAGTATGCCTAAATTAATTTTGCATGTTAAACATCTCCACAGTTACTCATTTACTCAAAGTTACTTTCAAACTACAGTAAAGTAGTCTATAGCCGTGTTTACACGGGCAATTGTGAAGCGAATTAGGCAAATCGATTTATATGAAGCGATGTAGTGGCGCGTTTACACGGAGCGAGTTTGAAAGTGTTTTGGCGCCGGGAACCAGCAGCCTTAGTGTTCCGCCTGTAGCCAGCGAGCACTGCTATTTGCTTAGTTTACACTCGTCGATTCCATGCCGATGTAGTTGCTATGTTAATATCGCTTGGAATTTAGGGTTAATTTAATTAAATTTCATTATTTGAGTATGTAATTCTGTTAAATATGATCGCATTCAATAGTTTTCGGCCTAATCGGTCCCTAACACGGCCGGGTACCAGTGTATAATTACAGCTGAGCCTGTAGCCGGCGAGCACCGCTATGTTACACTATTGCCGCCCGGGAACCAGCGGAATCGCTTCATATAAACCACCTCGCAAGGTGGTTTACATAAAGTGAATCATATGAAGCGAATCAGCCCTAAACCGCCTCAGAGTCGCGTTTACACGGCGAATGTGAGGCGAACTAGGCAAGGCGATTTATATGAAGCGACTTAACTCGCCCGTGTAAACACGGCTTATAACGATTAACCTGATATATTTTAACTCAGAACCATCGGACTGTGCAACTTTAACACACATTGTAATGATTGTTTCTAAACTACACATATGTCTCTCAATATAGGGTATTCACGTGACGTCAGCAACCGGATGTGCGGCCATTGTGGCGATATCAACTAGTAAACAACCCATAGAGGTTGCTGGTAAGCGCAGTGCAAAACGTCTATTTCATTCAAGATTAATAGAAATGCAGAACCCTAACCTTATCAATTTAATATAATCTTTTTGGTAAACATGTTTTCTATATCTGTACCAAGCGATTTGTTTCTAGGTGGTGTGGTTGTAGAGATATTTAACTTTTTCTATATGAAGATTGCTCACGGCCATTGACAATGCATTGAGTTTGCCGGTATGCGCAGTGCAAAATCTCTATTTTTTTCAAAATTAATAGAAATGCAGAACCCTAACTTTATAAATTTAATATAATCTGTTTGTTGAATGTGTTTTCTATATGTAATCCAAGTGGTGTGTGTCTCGGTGTGTGTCTCGGTGGTGTGGTTTTAGAGATATTTAACTTTTTCTGTATGAAGATTGCTCACAGCCATTGACAGTTCATTGAGTTTGCTGGTACGTGCAGTGCAAAACGTCAGTTTTATTCAAAATTAATAGAAATCCAGAACCCTAATCTTATCAATTTAATATAATCTCTTTGTTAAACACGTTTTCTATGTGTATTCCAATCAGTTTGTTTCTAGGTGGTGTGGTTTTAGAGATATTTCACTTTTTCTGTATGAAGATTGCTCATAGCCATTGAGTTTGCAGTGCGACAGCCTTTATAAGTTTATTATTATGGTTACTATCGCCACAATAGCCACACTTCCGTTTAGCGTGACGTCAGTGCATACCCTATATATTCACCCAGAGGTCAATGTGCAACTAACGAGAACTGAAAACTACTAAAAGTACTATATTAAAAAACCGACTGGTCATTCACTAGGGCTCTAGCTACTCTGTCAGTGTGAAGATGACATCAGCTTGGTAACCCTTTGTTATTGTTGTTGTGCCTCCACCCTGAAGCCCGTGCCCTGGGCAGAGCTCGTGTGCCTCCCTGCCACCACCCGAACCCTGCCTGTCGACTTAGGACTCAGTGGTGGGTGTGGGGAGGTCATGGCGCATGCGCTCGGAGGCGTCCCCCCCAACCCCCCACCCCCCACCCCACCCCACCCCCACTTTGAACCCCCTCCTACTCTGCTTCCCCAACTCCCTTATCGCCTCACCTCTCAACCCCTGCACCTCCTGTTCGCCTGCGGGCCTTCATTCATATCACAACAGGACACATGCATGATTAGACCATTTCTACGTATGACTGCATTTATTATGCGCTCTCATGGGGACTTTATAGTGCTACCCCACTGGAAGACCAGGCTGCCAGCACCATGACCTGATATCTCACTCAGTCACATTATCATGACACCGAGCCAACCAGTCCTTGCCCTATTCTAATAATGGCGATCGTCTAGCTATGAACCGACAAGTATAAATTTTGTAAGTCATTCACAGCTAGCCTAAAGCTAAGATTCCATAGACGGGCTATGCGTCATGCAAATGCAAATAACCATAATGATGTTGCTAGGACGTAAAACAACAAACAAAATCACGTACGGATATACATATATATATATATGATTATAATATATTATGCGGATATTAATAGGCGGAGTGTAGCATTCGCACCAATCAGTCCATGGGTCGATCCATTTGCTGCATTCGCATTCACATTCACAATCTTAATCACATTCGGACATGTGGAAGCACTACTATGCCTTTACGTGACCAGACGGGATGGCCGAATGAGTTAGAGTGCCCATCTCCCTTGCTGGTAGATCATGGGGTCATGGGTTTGAACCCTGGTCGAGTCAAACCAATGACTTAAAAATTGATACTTGTCACTTCCTAGCCAGGTGCTCATCATTATTAGGACAGGGCAAGGACTGGTGTGCTCAATGTCAGGATAATTTGACTGAGTGGGATACCAGGTCATGGTGCCAGTGGCCTGGTTTCCCAGTGGGACAGTACTATAAAGTCGCCATGAGTGCGCACTGTCACAAGTTGGTACCTGTCCTGATATGACCTTAGATGTTGCAAGATCGTAAAATAACAACAAACTATGCCTTTACATGTTTTTCGATTTTTTGCCACATTCGCATTCGCAAACCGATTATATATATGGAATATGAGTTAACTTCAAGGACCTACGATAATATCACCTTCACCACTAGATAAAGGATTCACCCGGTACTCGCAGTACACGGGTGAATACCAGCCCTATATAAAAACGGTTGAAAAAGCGGGGAAATGAAATGAGAGCCTAATTTCACAATCTAAGAAGCAACAATTATTCTTTGTATATGTCTTCATATTTCCCCGCTACCTTTGAGTTGAAAAATATAATAAAATATCTAGTTTAATAAGATTTAAAAGTGAAATCGACGGCGTTCTATGGCTGCCATCTTGTCTTTTTGCATTCTCTCCCATTTCACCAACTCTGTGCCTATATAAGTACTGGAGGCAGGCATTCTACTTCCTGTTCTCCCCCATCCTGATATGACCTTAGATGTTGCTAGGATGTAAAACAACAACAAACAAACTTCCTGTTCTATACTAAAGCTATTTTCGCCCGTATTTACACTACGTTGTCGTTCACCCGTGTACCAAAAGTACCGGGTGAATCTTTTATCTACTTCGCCACAAGCCCGCAAGCAGTTAACTTTCAGAAGCTATCTGAAGAACCCACCAACAACTCAATTACATTAGATATTAAATAAATACTTGCAAGATCGGAAGAACAAGACTTCGACATTGAAAACAAAACAAAAATGGAATGAATAACAGAAAGAGAACAAATCTCCTTCTCAGCGCCGACATATTCAAAATTGTACCTCGAGTGAATAGTTTGAAGTAAAACTTCCAAGAAGAAAACAATGAGCTGATGATTCATGTGTGGAATGGAATTACCTGTGGAACCCTTTGTTATTGTTGTAGCGTCAGCCCTCCACCCTGACTGGGAGTGACGCCCGTGTCGCGGGCAGGGCTCTCCCGCGCCCACGTCCCTCGCAGCGTCAGCAGACTCGGGAGAACCCTGCCCGCCCACCGAGTTAGATCTCACTTCTCAGAGTGGGTGCGGAGGGGCGTGTGTCTCTCGAGAGCAGGGGAAGAAGGGGGAGGGGGAGAGCCGAGGTCTAGGATCCTTCTGGGCCAGCAGAGGATTAGGTACCTTGCATTTATAAACAGACATAGGATTTAATACACGCCTTAAAAGGACATAATGGGTTAAAGCGACTGCCTTCAGCTCTGATACTCAGCCCTATGTCAAGTGGAAAAGGACATGCCATCTCCCGCGACTACTTAAAAGTTAAATCAAACTCCTGTTTTATTTTATTGGTATTGACAGGAACGTGCATAGAAAATAACACATTGGATCGAATCTCAATTAAAAACCATTAATTAGCCTCTTACAAATTATGTGTTAAAGGCCCAGTCACACCTCACCGGATTGGGGTACCGGATAGAAAACGGACACTGTCCGGTGAAATACGGCAATGTACGGTTTATATACGGTTGGCATCCGGCGTTTTCGTTCTCTGTCCGGTGGTGTCCGGTGTTTACGGTGGGAATTTTTGAACATGCACAAAACTTGTACCGTACACCGCCGGACTGACGTGTAGGCCCTATGGTTGGTGTCCGTTTAGTCCATTTTGTCCGATTCATGTCCGTTACCCATCCATTACGTCTCTCGTTTGCTTCCTGCAGAGTCCGTTGACGGTGTTGCGGGAATTCGGTCAGTATATGTTTCCGGCACGTCCGTGACATTCCGGTACGTGTCTGTTTGACATTCAGTTGTCGCCCGGTTATCATCCGGTGGCTATCCGTTCATATCCGTTTCATGTCTGTTTCATGTCCATTCGTCCAGCATCCATTGACCCGAAAGTGCAACATTTCGACACATTTTGATACATTATGATACCGAACACCACCAGACTAGAAAATTCTTTGTCCGGTTTATGTCCGTTGCTCAATCGGTAAGGTGTGACAGGCACTTAAGCAAAATATATTCTTTTCCCCCTCGCGTTTACCAAGATAGAAAGATGACAAATTGTGATTGTAAGTGAGTAACTTCGATATATAGACCCCTTTCAATGTTTATAAACATTGTGTATGTGCGCACAGCTTGGTTGCAGAACGAAGGCACACTGCCATTGAGTTTGCAGGTACGCGCATTGCAAAACGTTTATTTTATTCAAAATTAATAGAAATGCAGAACCCTAACCGTATAAATTTAATATAATCTGTTCGTTGAATATGTTTACTATATGCCTTCCAAGCGGTTTGTTTCTAGGTGGTGTCGTTTTAGAGATATTTAACTTTTTCTGAATGAAGATTGCTCACGGTCATTGACAATGCATTGAGTTTGCCGGTACATGCAGTGCAAAACGTCTATTTTATTCAAAATTAATAGAAATACAGAACCCAAACCTTATAAATTTAATATCATCTGTTCGTTGAATATGTTTTCTATATGTGTTCCAATCGGTTTGTTTCTAGGTCATTGACAATGCATTGAGATTGCCGGTATGCACAGCGCAAAACGTCTATTTTATTCAAAATTAAAAGAAATGCAGAATCCTAACCTTATAAATTTAATATAATCTGTTCGTTAAATATGTTTTCTACAAGTGTTCCAAGCGGTTTGTTTCTAGGTGGTGTGGTTTTAGAGATAGTTAAATTTTTCTGTGTGAAGATAATTCAAGATTGCTCATGGCCATTGACAATGCATTGAGTTTGCCGGTACACGCAGTGCAAAACGTCTATTTTATTCAAAATTAATAGAAATGCAGAATCCTAACCTTATAAATTTAATATAATCTATTCGTTGAATATGTTTTCTATATGTGTTCCTATCTGTTTGTTTCTATGTGGTGTAGTTCTAGAGATATTTCACTTGTTCTCTATGAAGATTGCTCATAGCCATTGAGTTTGCAGTGTGACAGTGTGTCATCCTGTAGCCAAGCAGCGCGCGCACTACCTAAATACCTATGCTGATGTCATATGAAATAGGTCTATATGTTGACATTGTTGTTTATTTTAGGTGGGTATCATGCGGCGCACATTTTAGGAATGGTTTTAAGAATAAGAAAACACGTATTGCGTGCATTTAATTTTCCCCTTATTATGCTGTTTATTATAGGTACCCTCTCCATCCGGTGTGCACTTTTAAAGAGAAATATGAAACCCAAAGGAAATAGTGTTGGTCTTTGTTTCTGTGTGATACTTGACAGTGCACGAAGTATAGGGTCCATCTCCCCCCCCCCCGCCTTATTGTTCTTGTTCTGTATATATATATGTTCATATATATATATATATATATATATATATATATATATATATATATATATATATTCATATATGGGACCGGGTGCGGAAGGTTGGGAGTTGGTTGGTTGGGAGTTGGAATTTTACATCCTGGCAACATCTAAGGTCATATCAGGACAGGTACCGACTTGTGACAGTGTGCACTCATGGCAAGTTTATAGCGCTATCTCACTGGGAAATCAGGCCACCAGCACCATGTCCCGATATCCCACTCTGTCACATTATCTTGACACTAAGCTAACCAGTCATTTCCCTATCCTATTTATAGACCTATTTCAATGTTTATAAACATTGTGTATGCGCGCGCAGCTCGGCTGCAGAAGGAATGCACACTGCCACTGAGTTTGCCGGTACGCGCAGTGCAAAACGTTTGTTTTATTCAAAATTAATAGAAATGCAGAACCCTAACCTTATGAATTTAAGATAATCTATTCGTTAAATATGTTTTCTATATGTGTTCTAAGCGATTTGTGTCTAAGTGGTGTAGTTTTAGAGATATTTAACTTTTACTGCATGAAGATTGCTCACGGCCATTGACAATGCATTGACAGATTGAGTTTGCCGTACGCGCAGTGCAAAACGTCAGTTTTATTCAAAATTAATAGAAATCCAGAACCCTAACCATATCAATTTAATATAATATTTTTGGTAAACATCTTTTCTATGTGTATTCCAATCAGTTTGTTTCTAGGTTGTGTGGTTTTAGAGATATTTCACTTTTTCTGTAAGAAGATTGCTTACGACCATTGACAATGCACTGAGTTTGCTGACTAGCCTGTGAAGGGTAAACACTGCATTGATTTGTGCTGCAGCAATGCTATGTCTATGCAGAGCATTTATTTTAGCAAAATTAATTTAAAAGCTTTCACTGAGTCGATTAAAAATATATTAATGCGCGATTGAAGAGGAAGATCTGAAGTATTTAATTTAACTTAAGGGCAATTTTCTCTGAAAGTATTAAAAACAGAGATAATAGTGAAAGTTGCGATATTCTGAGCTCATAGCCATTGAGTTTGCAGTGACCGGATGTTGTCCTGCAGCCAAGTGGCGCGCGCACTGACCTAAATACACGTACTGACGTCATATGAAATTGGTCAATACCGAGCGCCAGGCCAGGAAGCTATAAGTATCAATTTTGTAATGCCAGGTACACACATACCGTATACGATTCGCGCAGTAAAACTGACTGGCCGACGCGACTCATCACGACCCGTTTCCCGACTAAAACTTACGACTGGGGGTGTACACATCTACCGACTGGAGCGCGACTGGGCGCGCACATATACCGTCCCGATTCGCGACTGCCACCTACGCACCTGGTGTTTTTAGCGCGAACTACATGAGCATCAGCGCCTCCTAGCAGCTGGTGTGGTCCAACGCAAGATGGCGCCATGTGTGTTTCACTGCACGCAACTGGCGGATGTGGGGCGAACTATCGTATCGTGAGCAGTCGCTGAGGGATTAAAAATTCAAATTCAAAAATGGCGCCAAGTACACCAGAGCAAAGAAGAAAAATCACTGAGGCACTTGCAGTGCTTGCGATCCGTCATGTGCGACGTCGAAGGATAGGTCGGCAAGTGTGGATTCGTCCCCACATTGCTCAGCATGCTCAGCTTGGAGCGTTCAACACCCTGGTAGCTGGATTACGTGCCGATGAACCGCAAGCGTTCACCAACTATAGCCGGATGCCAGCGCCACAGTTTGATCAGTTGCTTGAGCTGGTCAAACCTCGGATCGAGCGTCAGAACACAACGTTTCAGGCGTCGATCTCGGCTGCAGAGAGGCTTGCGATCACCCTACACTTCCTGGCGACAGGTAATAATTTACTTTGTCTTATACATTATTTACATTCCGATTGACTATCTCTTCGACGATATCGTTTATTTAGTTTATTTTGTACTGTGGTGTTTTTTTCTGACTTTGTGTTCGACGATATGAGCTCACATTAACAACCCTTTTTCTAGGTGAGTCGCTCAAGAGCATAAGCTACCAGTTTCGGGTGGGTGCGACGACCATCGGGCAGCTTGTCCCCGAGACGTGCGACGCCATCTACGCAGCACTGAAGGATGACTACTTCAAGGTAACAGTGCTTGTGTTAATTTTCTTTTTATTGGGTTTCACACAAAAACATGAACATGAACATGATAAACATGATAAACATGATATGCACAACGCGTGAAACTTGGAAATTGGAAACCAAAAACAGTAATTATAAAATCTTATGGGAATGTCACTATGATCAAGTTGAATATCGATACAGTCATCAGATCCTAACAAATGTAAATATGTTGTCGGTGACTTTTCATTTCTGTTCAATAAGATTCCTACCAAAAACCAAAAACAGTATTTATTAAAATGTTATGGGGCATGTTCACAATGATCAAGACCAAAAAACCAATTTAATGTTGATTGTCGCTACAGTCATCTCAGATCCGAACATATGGTAATTATGTTGGTCGGTGACTTTTCCATTTTGATTCTGCCTAAAAACAAACAAAACCAACAAACAGTAGTTATTATATCTTATTTCTATTCAGTAACTGGTTCAATACGATTGATACTAAAACAACAAAACAAATCCTGAAACTTGACTATGGGGAAACCATAGCATAACTATAAAATGACCACGAATATGTCCAGCCGCTGTTGGTCTAGTGTCCAATAAACCAAACTTAATGTTGTAAGTGTCGCCTCACGTCTTCTGATCCTAAACATATGTAAAATACGAGAAGGAAGGATCCGGCGGCAGCTGTCCCAGCGGTGCCTCTTGCTTGGGCGATGTCCTGTTGTTGGTTTTTAATCTCCAGCATTTTCATACTGCGCGAAGCACGCCTGCTCGATGTCGTTCTGGGGTAAGAAGCAGAACGCGCGGATCACTGATCTTTCGCAACTTCATGGCGCTGCTTTTAGTGAACACTGCGATGGCATCGTCCGGCTCGGCCCGCGTTTCTTTTAGATTCTGCAGAACGGCTCATCAGCTCATTCTCTCGGCTGTCTGCGTCCGCGCGCTTGCGTTTGTTGGCTTTCCTAAAATCCTGGAGTGGACCTTTGGGGTGCTCGCGATAGTGTCCGTTTGTCTCCCGGTTCGTCTTCAATCGTTGCCACAGCTTGCGCCGATGTGAGGCTTTCCGTTTCACCGTCGTGTCGATCTCCGCCACGTGCTGAGAAACAGAATAGAAAACACAATATTTTTTAACCAAACATAACAATTTGGTTGTTCGTCGATCTCCGCATCCATGTGCTGAGATACAAAAGAGAAACACAATATTTTTTAACAAACATAACAATTTAGTTCTTTTTGTTTTTGCAGACCCCGTTCAACCCACGACGAGTGGGCAAGGTAGCGGATCTGTTCAGCACACGATGGAATTTCCGAACTGCATCGGCGCCTTGGACGGGAAACATCCACATCAAGCCACTCCACACTCTGGGATCGTCGTTCTACAACTATAAGAACACGTTCAGCATCGTGCTGAGGGCTCTGGTGGACGCCGACTACGTTTCCTGTACGTCGATGTGGGTTGCAATGGGGCGGTCCGTTGCCGGAGGAGGAGTCTTTTGCTGGCTGCACCTACCGCAACAACTGGAGAATCATGCGATGCATTCCACCCCCAGGCCTGTCCCCGGAGACGATCGGCCCCTGGGCCACTTCATTGTGGCCGACGAGCGTTTCCGCTGACGGAATACCTATGAAACCGTTTCAGCCACAAGGAACTCCGCTTAGATCACTGGATCTACAACTATCGCCTGTCGCGCGCACGTGGGTTGTAGAGAACGCCTTCGGTATTCTGCGACCGCTTCCGGGTTTTCTGACAAACATTGCCCTCTCCCCAGATAGGTGGAGGCATAGTGATGGCCAGTTGTGCACTGCACAACTTTCTGCGCGGAGAATCGGCACCCCTGCAATATTGACTACGAGGGATCCCAGGGACGCATGCTGTAATTCCGGCCGTGGGATCAGACAGAGTGCTCACCAGGCCCCCTACCGTCAGGAACCCAACTCGACGCAGCGCGCAAAAATGCAAAGGGACTACTTGGTCGAGTACGTCAACTCGCGCCGACGGTTCTGTGCGTGGCAAGGCTGGCCATGATATAGATGGCCTGACACAATCGTATTGTATTATTATTACTGTAGTATTGTATTTATTATTGTATTACTGTATTCCTGTATTAATTAGTGTTTGTTAGGTATCGTTACCTCATCGGTTCGTGGCTGAAGCTTGGGGCGGGGAGCTGGTGGTTGCTCAAACTTTGCGTTTCTGGAGTGGGGTGCGAGGAAAGACAACGATGTGTGAATCCAGGTCTGTCGTGTTGTCATTGGCTTGGCCCCTGAGCCCGACGGCTGTTGTTTGCGGGAGACGCGTATATTGCGTGCGTAGGTTAGTCATCCGTTTCTGTATAGAAGCGGCTTGTAAATACATATAGAAGACGGTTGTACAGATTGTATATAATAAATGTTGGACAGTTGTGCAAAAGTTGTAAATTTTGTATATAATAAATGTTTACATTGTGCAAAATTTGTATATAATAAATGTTTACATTGTGCAAAATTTCTACATGTGTGATATTGCTAGAATATATTAAAATTTCTATATAGAACACGGTTGTACAGATTGTACAGATTGCCACATTCGGCGGCATTCTGCGGTCGCCATCTTGTCATGTAGCATTCTCTACCAAGTTTCA
The DNA here is from genome assembly GCA_030323885.1 of Branchipolynoe longqiensis. Classification (NCBI taxonomy): domain Eukaryota; kingdom Metazoa; phylum Annelida; class Polychaeta; order Phyllodocida; family Polynoidae; genus Branchipolynoe; species Branchipolynoe longqiensis. The sequence goes on along the minus strand of CM059186.1, from coordinate 113,785,898 downwards.
TGCTAAAGTTTCACGATTAAGTTACGTAAACGTGCTAGATAACAGGCTATAGATGCTCTCATGACACCCATGTACTACAAGAAACCGCATGAATCCTTAATCGGGAAACGGGAATCGGGAATCGGGGAAACGCACAACACAAATACAGATACAACAGACTTAAAACACCGGTACACAGGTAGCGTTGGGTTATTTACGACCCACTACGACCCATGTTGACGAACAAAAACAGTGAAAATTATTGGAAAAACATGCTTACCTGACTGCCCGACCTCTGCGGTGATTTCGGGACAATGCAGTAATCTCTTCTACTCGATTGGAGTACTCGGGACTACACACGTTCGAAAGAGACACGGGCGATCTCTCCACATTTCTACCATACAATTCTCGGCTTCGTTCGTCCAGTCCGCCATTTTTTTTCCTCTGTGTACGGACAAAGTCACATGACCCGATTCCACCCCTTGATTCGCTTATCGCTAAAACCCTGACACGACGGTTGACGGCTAGCACACATATAACGTATACGACGCGACTGTCCGCTCACATCTAGCGTTTTCAGAACGGCCCGATTCATTTTTTCGAATCGCTTGCGACTCGAGTTTTTTAAGCCATAAAACTGAGTTTTATACGCGAATCGCATGCGTCTAGTGTGCGTGGGGGTCGCACACCTAACGACTAAAACCCAGTTTTATGGGCGAAACGGCCAGTTTTACGTCGTATACGGGCAGTGTGCACTGGGCATTAGTCATAGTTTGGGAGTCACAGTACTGTCACAAGTCGGTGGGCTACCCGTCCTGATATGACCATAGAGATGTTGCTAGGACGTAAAACAACAAACAAAATCACATGCGGATATATATATATTTATATATATGATGTATAATATATTATGCGGATATAAATAGGCGGAGTTGTAGCCTTGATTATTATTATTATTATGAGCGTTTGGTATTATGTATATTCGCCAATTATTATGTACATGTGTATATATATATAACTACATAAATATATGCATATATATAACCAAATATATGTAGACTATACTGAATATATAACCAAACACATGGATATTGCTGAGCACATAAAGCTGAATGTATAGATTAGTTAGACGAATCTTACCTGGGTATAGATGATGGATAACTGTTGTTTTACCGAGGTATAAGCCTCGGATAGACGTGGGCTAGGGAGAGGTAAGCACATCCGGTCCAGCAATCTTTACCTACTTAATCAGGATAATGAAACAAATAATCTAAAAGTACATCAATGGTGACAATGGTACTAAACTGCGAAGTTTCCTTGGTATAAGCAAACGAATAGAGTGGAAGGGTGTGGCGGGAGGGCCTAGCCCACGTCTATCCGAGGCTTATACCTCGGTTAAAACAACAGTTATCCATCATCTATACCCAGGTAAGATTCGTCTAAACTAATCTATTTTACCTCGGTATACAGCCTCAGGCTAGCCTCAGGCTAGGGAGAGGTTTACGTAATCTCATTTATCCTGTATTCTTATGTCACAAGTCAATAATAATTGTTTAAACATACATTATCATCAATCAGCAAAATAACATTTTTGGTGAAATCGAAGTGTATTCTCACCTAATGCCGATCTAGTCTTGTAGCAGCTGTCGGGCTAGTGTGCTCGACTTTTCCAATCGTTTGTTGTAGTGGGTAGCAAACGATCGTGCTGTTTTCCATCCTGCATGGGCCAGGATTCGCTTGACAGAGATGCCAAGCAGTCGCGCCTTAGACGCCATAGCACCTCTTGTTGAGTGTGAAGCATATTTGTCCGTGTCAACGCCTGCCAATTTCAACCTAGTAATTGTCCATCTCGCTAGAGTATCTCGCGAAATGCCCTTGTGTGGCTTAATAAAGCTCACTAGCAACTGTCGTGAAGTTCTCAAGTCCTTGGTCTTGGATATATAGGCCCTAATGGCTGATACAACCCAAAGTTTTGGGTCTTCTTTGAAACTACTTCCACTAATAGTAGACAAAGGGTCACCTAATCTGTTAGATTTTAACAGCTTTGACAAATCAAATGTGGCCTCATTTCTATCTATCTCTAGGCCATCTAGTGATAGGGCAACAATAGTTTGTCCCTTATGTCCTGTTACTAATAATAAGAGCAACGCTACCTTAAACCCTAATTGTTTGAGATCTAAATGCCTATTATGAGGCCACTGTCTTAGCAAATCAAACACTACCGAGAAGCGACTGTACTTCGGTTTGGGTGGGTTTCGTTGATAAATCGATCTTACAATCCAATGAATAACATGGTGTTTACCAAAATGTCTCATTTTTTATCCGTGGAAGGATGACGGATAAAAGCACAGCGAGCAGCATTAATAGATCCAAACCCTAAGCCTTCGTCTTCTAACCCTCGGAGAAAATTACCAACTTGGGAAATAGTAGGATTCATGGGTTTGACTTTCTTAATTAAACAATAAACACCCCACTTTTTCAAATATGTGGTATACATTTTAACTGTACCTTTACGCCAAGCATCTGCGACAAGTCTTTGTTGTGTAATTTTATCTAAACGAATTGTTCTAAATATTTATTTAAAAAAGGAATGCCAAACAACGGTGTTTGTGGACACGTCCCTCTTTGTTTTAGAGGGCCTTGGTGTGTCAGATTGCCTGGTGATCTTCGGAATCGGAGGCAATCTTTGGCGGCTGCCTGTATGCCCGGTAGCCAAGGTTGCGTGTCCCAGTTGGGAACGATTAATATTGCGTGTGCTTTGTCCATCTTTATCTTTCGGCTTACCTGGCTGATCAGGCTGAATGGGGGGAAGATATAATAAAATTTATTCTCCCATGTGATAGAAAAAGCATCTATATGCCAGGCATCAGGTTCTGGATGCCATGACACATATTTGTCAATTTTACAATTGTTTCGTGAAGCAAACAAGGTCAACTTCAGGTTGGCCCCACTTTTGGCACACTGTGGTGAAAATGTCTGGATTAAGGGACCATTCCAAATGGTCATGAAAATGTCGACTTTTATGATCTGCTAAGGTATTTTGCGTTCCGGGAATATATGCTACTGTTAGCCAAACTTTATTCATTTGGGCCCATTCCCAAATTTTTCTAGCCATCGCATTACATGGCCTGGACTTTGTCCCACCCATGTTTCGTACATATGCCATTGCCGTTGTATTATCCGTTAAAATACGGATGTGTTTACGTGGTACTTTAACTAAACTAGCAAGGCCTAAATAAATAGCTCGTAGCTCTAAAACATTAATGTGATCTGCATTTTCTTCTTTCAACCAACGTCCCCCTGTTGCTATGGAATCGCAATGTGCCCCCCAACCTTCTAATGAAGCATCAGTAGTCACTACTGTATTGGGTTCATTCATCCGTATAGGATTGGGGGAATTTTGAATATTATTAAACCACCAGTTAATGTCTTTCATTCCATCCTCTGAAATAAACATTTTTCTTTCAAAATTGCCTTTAGTACGAGCCAACCCTAAGTTCTTATCTATTTCTAAAGATTTTATGTGGGCTTTACCATATAGAATAGCCGGGGGCGTAAGCAATAAGTATGCCAACTAGCACCGCGACCTGTCTTATCTTTGGCCTACTTAAGGCGACCAAGTGAGACGCCGTATCGTGAAACTTAGTCAGCTTGTTATCGGGGAGTGAAACAGTCATACACCGTGTGTTAATAATAAAGCCTAAACATTTAAGTTCAGTTGTGGGGACAAAAACTGACTTGTTATGATTCAAATAAAAACCTAACGTTGTCAGAAGGGAACATAAATCGTCAACAGCGTGTTGACACTCATCAAATGATTGTGAAACAATGAAAGAATCATCAATGTAAGGGAACATAGTATGACCCTTATTTGCCATGACCGAAAAAAAACGGTTTCAATAATTTAGTAAACAAGCGTGGAGCGCATGCTAAGCCATTTGGCATACATGTAAATTGAAATAGTCTATCTTCCCAAATAAATCTTAAGAATTTGCGGTGTCCTTCAAATATCGGGACAGTATAATATGCATCTTGTAAATCAACACTAGCCATCCAAGCATTCTCTGTAACCAAGTCTCTGGCAGTGTCCAGGGAAAACATTTTGAAATGTTGATATTCTACAAGTACGTTCAACTTAGTTAAATCTAAAATCATGCGAATATCGCCATTTGGCTTTGGCCTTGAAAATATATTAGAGATAAATTCTCCTGGGGTGTGATGCACCTCTTCAATGATACCTTTAGATTCAAAAAGTGCAACTTGTTCTGATAATGCTTGTTTCTCCAAATCATTAAATCTATATGGGAAAGGTACCCGTTGGTTGTAACGGGATTTCAGTAAATGGAATCTTAACACCGGTAAACAATATCTAAAATGTTAACGTCAGTAGTGATTTTCGTACCAAGAAGAAATACAATTAAATATGTTCCCCGCACAAAATTCGCTTACATCTGTTTGTGTAGATTCTGCCACCAACTTAGGAAGTTGGGTTTGTGTAGCAATGTCTATTTGTTGCCTGGGCGTGGGAAGGATTGTTTCGGGGCAAACTCCTTCCTGAACGGGCGGTTCCCATCGTTCCAACCTTGCCTGTCTCCCCGACCTCTGCCTCTGGGCTGAAAGCCGTAGGACGGGCCGGACCTGCCAGCTCTGCCTCCTCGGCGAGGACGAAAATCCCCTCGGGGGCGACGATATCTTGACGAGTCGGCTTTCTTGGCCGGCTCAAGGTTACGACCACTCTTGGCTTCCGTCTCGACCTCCTTGAAGAGGTATGGAAGTTGGCCACCAAACATTTTCCCTTTATCCAAAGGTTTGCCCTTGATGGGTTTGGGCGGCAAAAAGAGAGTATACTCCTTGCCATCGTTGTCCATGACCTTCTTAGATCTGGCTACTTCCTTCCCAGCTTGTGTGGTGACCGCTTTGAACACGTTTTCGTATCTACGGTAGCTCAAGAAGTTACTGGCAGCTGTGAGGAGGGCCACGCCCTTATCCATGCCTCTGGCCAGTGAGGAGAACTTGTTCTCAGTTTGCATCCGGTTAGCTACCGGAACGACTGAGGCGAGGACCCCTAAGACCGCTTTGTGAACGGTAAACAGAGCAGTCTCGAAGCGCTTCTTCTCCTCATTCAGATGGATCCCAGCGTCCATCTCTTTCACTACACTATCCGGGATACCCTTTATCCCGGAAATTTGCTCAGTGATTTTGTTGATCACCTCAGCTGGCTTAAAGGTGTTAAAATGTCCCTTTATAGTCTCGCGCATCATAGTCGTTGTTCTGACTTTCTTTCCCTTTTGGATCGGGCAGCGCTTCCGAATCTTGCCTCCCAGGTTGGCATAAAGGCCAGCTCTTTCCGTGTCTGAGTCCGACTCAGTAGTTGACGAGTCGGACGATGAATCGGAAGAAGAATCTTTCTTCTTCTTCTTCTTACTTTTCTTCTTTGGCTTCTTCACTTTCTTGCCCTTGGTGGCTTTGGTGTAATCATCACCAGAGGAGCTAGCCGGTCGTTTCCGCTTTTTGGCCTTAGGGCGCCGGGGCTCAGGTGCCGAATCCGTCTCTTCGAAATCAGAGACATCCTGCCAGTCTGAGTCAGCTGGCGGGAATTGTTGGTCCTTCATCTTTTGCTCCACTAGCCTATTGACCTGTAAGGTCAAATCGCCTGGGAACACCTCGTCATCCTCACTCTCTCTATCTGAGAGCACATGTGCCCCCTGTAGTGGGGACGGCGGAGCTGTCCGATCCGGTGACGTATCGTAGCCGGTAGGCACGCGTCCCTCCGCAGCGGCGGGCGGCGGTTTGTTTCGCTTCGTAGCCATCGGTAGTCTGTAACCAAAAAAGGAAACTTAGTAACCGGAATCAACTCAACTGAACACCAAAGTGACGCCAGGGAACCTGGGTTGAGGATCTTATTGGTAAAGAGTAACGTATTTACACCGTTCTCAATACAGGCGTGGTAAGCTAAGTTTTCCGTAGGTTTTGGGTATCGAAACCAACCATACGTGGGGTAGGCTTCTAGAACCTCCCATCTCTCTGTCGCGTACACTTCTCTCACCCGCGGCTACTGCGCCAGCAAGTGAGAGAAAATGCTACGAAACTCGGGAGAAACGCCTCATCAAAAGGGGAGTCTATAAAAGAAACCCAGGATCATCCCCAACAACACCCTCTATTAGGGTCCGAAGGAATCTCCACAGGAGATGTGACGGTGTCAACATCTCTACCCGTACAAAGCGGGTTTAATCGAACCACAGAACCAAGACAAAGGAATCCTTTGTTCTATCCGATTCAATTTTTAAAATGCTAATCTTGTCCAAACTGGACGTACGAAAGTTCTGAACTTTCCAATCTAGATGCGATAGTGCATCATAAACAAGCTTAACCAAAATAATCACGATTACTTACAGTTATTAGCTTTTTGTAGATAAATCCAACTGGAGCAACTCACGAGCGTCCTCCGGTCGTGAGTTTTTTATGCTAATTGCTGGACCGGATGTGCTTACCTCTCCCTAGCCTGAGGCTAGCCTGAGGCTGTATACCGAGGTAAAATATATGTATATATATATATATATATATCCCTGAGGCCATAGCGCACCAGAACACGGGTGAAGCCAGAACCCCTTCAGTCTATCGCCACTCCTCATCCCCGCGCCCACTCCATCGCCCCCGCGAATCCCCAGTGGGGTGCCCATGTGCAGGGCTCTCCCCAAGTCAACAACAAATTGCTGACTGTTTACGCGTCTGCAGGTCGCGCAGGCTGCGCAGGCCGCGCAAGCCGCGCAGCAGACGATGTGCGCGCAGTTTCGATCTCAGGGCTCCCTATCCCAAATTAAGCCAATGTGGGCGCGTCATAATATCTGTTCCTGAATAATTGGCATAGGCTGTGTATAACCACAGTGACCTACTGGTGCGTTTCAGCTGTGGTTATCAATTTCTAATCATTGCTTGGATATTGGATCCATCAGTGTTATATAGTCTGGCGCGTATCATCATGCTGTCAGTCACAATGCTACAAAGAATGCTTTCATTACTTAATACCCCAGCCACACTAGGCCTGTGATCACTTACGATCGAATCGCGACATCAAAACGTGCTCATTGCGACATCCTTATGCCCTAATTAAGTGCCGGCGCCACTAGAACACCAACCTCCCGGCGTCCATTTCAGAAGTTTTGGATGCAAGGAGGATGCAGCTGCTGCACCTGCAACCTCCTTGCGCCCTCTTCCGGTGGCGCCATTCAAAACTGGTTGGCGACCTGGCACCGCCTTGACACCGCCCTGGTGCCAACCTGGCACTGCCAGGTCACTGACCTCTTGGTTGGCGAGTTGCCGCCGACCTGGCGCCGCCCTGGCGCCGACCACGTATTTGAATCAATGTATCGAGTAGGACGCTGGGAGGTTGGCATCCTTTTGGCCATAAGGAGGTTGGCGGCCAACGCTGGCTCTCATGTGACTGCGGTATTACCGCTCTTCATTTTATTTTGTACGGTTGTACATTTCATAAAAGCTGCTTGCAAAGTGTTGAAGTGCTGCTGGCTTTTGAAAGTTGCTAGCGGCACTCTCTTGTTGAGCAAATAGAGGTCTCACACTGGGAAGAACATGTAAAGACAGGCGCAAACTATTTTTGTCTCTGCAGTGGCTGGTCGGGAGATGTTGGGAGTTCCATTTATAACCGGCCTTTAATGCTGCCATGGTAACATGGTTTTTTGTTAGGTTTTGCTCTCTTAGCCTTTGGTTCTATCAAGAACCTGTACCACAAAGCAGTGGTTTACAACTTTGCAAGGCAGGGGGCGCCAAACTCCCTGACGTATTTTAGCATGTATCCGGCACGTATACATGTAGATTATAGGACATCAAATTAAGAGAACAATGCTATATGGGGATACACGAGTAAATAAACTAATAAATAGAGAACCATGCTATATGTACATACGATGATACCAAATCTAACTAGGACGGGCTCACATTTTAGGCATAGACATGAGGTACAGGTACAGAACATAATAAAGACAAAACCGTGCACCGGACGTGGTGTCCGAATCAGTAGAGCACAAGCCTTCCGTGCTGAAGATTGGGAGTTCGATTCCTGGTCGAACAAAACCAATGACTTACAAAATTGATACTTGTCACTTCCTAGCCTGGCACTGGGAATTATTAGGATAGAGGATGGACTGGTTGGCTCAGTGTTAGGATAGTGTGACTGAATGGGATATCAGGTCATGGGGCTTATGGCTTGGTCTCCCAGTGGGGAAGCACTATAAAGTCCCCATGAGTGTGCATTGTCACAAGTCGGTACCCGTCCTGATATGACCGTAGATGTTGCCAATCAGAACCATGTTATAATACGTACATACAGTATAACCCCGTTAAACCAAACTTGAAGGGACCCTAGAAATTTGTTTGGATTAACCGATCATTGGTTTAACCAAGCTTTGGCTTCAACTTTGACTTGGCTTTGGCAAAAACGCGGGTGCATTATGAATGTAATATACAGTGTATGTGGACACTTTGATTATTTTTTTGTTTATTTATATACAGTATAACCCTGTTAAACGATTGGTTAATCCAAACTCTCCCATTTATCATATAAAAAGTCTCAGATGACCTTATAACCACATGAAAGTTTGGTTTAACCGTACTGGAAGTGGCCCGACAATTTTGTTTGGATTAACCGATACTTTGGATTTACCGACTTTGGCTTAACCAACTTTTTTTATATGATAAATGGTAATATTTGCCGGGCCGCTAAAATAGTTTGGATTAACCAATCATTTGGTTTAACTGAGCTGGGTTTAACGGAGTTGTACTGTACTTAGGTACCAAATCTAACCAAGACAGACCTACATTTTATGTACATCCCTGAGTGCAGAACTACGTTGAAAGGGTGCACAATGACCATTTTACAGCATGTTATAAGATTAAATAAGGACACAGGCTCAAGAAAAGACATATTTACATCCCTAGAGGCATAATCTAGCTAAGCCAGAATCGTGCCAAATGTGTCAGATGTTTTCACATAGGTGTAGATGCTTAATCAAAGTCAGAACAGCACACTTGGATTCAGAACCTAATAAAACAATACTCTGAAAACAATGACTGCAGAATGGAACAAATCCACACAATGAAGAAAGAAAACTAGAAATCTGTTGATCGGCTAACAAAGCCTGGAGAGATGGCTTGAACGAGTTGAACGCCCACTTCCTGTGGTGGCAGGTCCTGGAATCAAACCCGGGCCATATCGTTCAAAAGGCTTAACAGCAATACCAGATGAACCACAGATCCCAGAATACATTCACCCAGAAAACACCAGCAAATTCAAATTCATTGCTGCACATAACAAAACTGAACAGAACATCCACACCCCATGTAGTGTTCGCTGATGGTGGAGTCTCCGACTTGGTCTGAACATACTGCTCAAACACTGTAATCTGATCTAATCTAATGCTTAAAGTTGCATAGTCCGATGGTTTTGAAGATCTGTATTTGTTCTGAGATAAATATATTAGATCGATCACTAGTATTTACTTTACATTAGTTCAAAGTTACTTTTATTTTAAATGGTAAACTTTTGAGATATTTTGAGTGTAAACATGGAAAATGAGTTTTGGCAAGCTTGCCAAAACTCTGACACCATAGACCTCTGCAGTAACAGGTTCTGTTAAAGTGACTCAGTAGTGCCTTCTACTCAGAAACAAATGCTTAATAAGTGCATCAGTATCTAAGTTAGATATGTAAAATCAAATCTATATAATTGGTTTGGTTTTGAAAATTTGATATTTCATTGGACTAAGCAGCTTTAAAATGCTACCGAGCTTGGCATTAAAGTTGCATAGTCCGATGAAATATGAAATTTTCAAAACTAAAACAATTATCTAGATTTGACTTTTACATATCTAACTTAGATACTGTTGCACTTATTGAACATTTGATTCTGGCTAGATGGGAATACTGAGCCAATTTATTACTATTAGAACATGTTACTATAGAGGTCTATGGCTTGCCAAAACTAATTTTCCTTGTTGGCACTTCAAATATCTCAAAAGTTTACCATTTAAAATAAAAGTAACTTTAAACTATTGTAAAGTAACTACTAGTGATCGATCTAATATATTTATCTCAGAAAAATTACAGAAACTCAAAACCATCGGACTATGCAACTTTAAGGGCAATGAACAGTAATACAGGAAAGACCAATTCTCCGTGATTGAAACGTCTCCTAGAATCCTACTTAAGTAACTAATATAACAGTTTAACAAAAACTAAATAACATACGCGGACTGCAAATTAACAACTATCTAAGGTGTTGGTTCTCAGGTAATAACATGTACCAATCATGACACCTGACAAAGGAAATCACAAGCTTATTATTCAAACTCCACATCATTCAGTCTAATAGTAATAATTTCCTGCGCGCCTACTGAAGAGCCAGACCGATGAGGGGTAACCAGTTCCCAGAAGACCCAATCATGGCTCGGCAGTGCATTGTTATATGTAGCTCTCTTCTCGATAACACCGACGGTGGCTGTCACGTGGCCGCGCTGCGCACGCACCCAAGACGCAATTGTCACGTAGGAAATTTCCATGACCGACTTCCGTGACCGACTTGCCTGCCACGTGGTGCGTGACCCTGGCTCAACGCACGCAGCAAGACAGAAGGCGCCCTACTACCTGTGAGCAGCTCCGTCACTCAGAGAGCAGCTCCATCTCCCAGAGAGCAGCTCCGTCATCCAGAGAGCAACTCCATCACTCCGACTCACCGAGAGCAGCTCGAGCACCCAGAGAGCAGCTCCATCACTCAGAGAGCAGCTCCATCACTCAGACACCAGCTCCATCACTCAGAGAGCAGCTCTGTCATCCACATAGCAGCTCCGTCACCCAGAGAGCAGCTACATCACCTACATAGCAGCTCCATCACCAAGAGAGCAGCTCCATCACCCACCTAGCAGCTCCATCACCCAGATATCAGCTACATCACTCACATAGCAGCTCCGTGAACCAGATGGCAGCTCCATCACTTACATAGAAGCTCCAAAAAGTATATAGCAGCTACATCACCCACATAGCAGCTCCGTCACCCACAGAGCAGCTTCGTAACCTGGTGAACAGCACAGTTATCAGACGAGCAGATCCGTCACATGATGAGTAGCTCCATCACGTGGTGAGAAGCTCCATCACATGACGAACAGCTCCATCACGTGACCAGCAGCTACATCACATGACGAGCAGCTCCATCACGTGATGAACAGCTCCATGACATGACGAGCAGCTCTATCATGTGATGAGCAGCTCCATCATGTAGCGAACAGCTCCTTCATGTAACGAGCAGCTCCATCATATTACGAGCAGCTCCTTCACATGATGACCAGATCCAACCATATGCTGCTCCCTCACCCAACAAGCAGCTCCGTCCATCAAACCGGCAGCTCCATCATCAAACCAGCAGCTCCGTCATCAAACCAGCAGCTCCGTCAGCAAACCAGTAGCTTCGTCACCCGTGCTGTGGTAGAAGGGCAGCCACGTGCCACCGACCCCGGCTTATCGCGCTTATCAGTTTGTAATAACTGAGGCGACCACCACGGCGTGTAACTAACAAAACCTATACCAACATAAAATATTGGGTTGAATCTCACCTCAACCCCCAAATATATATATATTATTTATATATATATATATATATACATATATATATATATATATATATATATATATATATATATATATATATATAACAGGCGAGGGGGTCCCCGCCCACCAATTACCCCGACAGCTTGGGGGGGGGGGGGGGGCAATTGAATGCGCCAAGGAGAAATAGATACATATAGTATATGTTCCCCATGCATTTATACTCATATAATGCGTTATACATCATATATATATATATATATATATATCAAACAAAATCTCCTCACGCATGAACAATTCATTGTATTACTAGAATGTGACATCATAAATGCAATCTGCCATTGCCCTTCGGACTTAACTAATCTATGTTTATCTCCATATTCGGGGTTTTCTGGAATGAGGTTGCCTACCAGTACCATGTCGACAATCTGGTAACCCTCAGTTATCGGGGCCACCGCATTATCAGTTCTTCGTCTCTTCGTTTCACGGTAAACAGATGTCGAGATGGGAGGGGGCAAAGTCTGTTCTCGGACATTCATAAAGATAAGCGCTGCACACGTACTTGCGGGGGGGGGGGGGGGCCGTTTTGTGGTTTGGCTGGTTGGTTGCTTGTTGGAAGTTTTACGTCCTGGTAACATCTAAGGTCATATCAGGATGGGTAGCGACTTGTGACAGTGCACACTCATAGTGCTGCACCCACTCAGAAATCAGACCGCTGGCACACGTCAATGTACGTTAGACATACATTAGACAAACGTTGTTCACTACGTTAGTCGGACAGAAAGGCAGTGGAAGCATACAGTCCACATATTGACAACGTACTGACAACATATGGTTAACGTAGTCTAACATGGTCTAATGTACGTTTTGCGTTTCGCCACCGTGTCTTGATGTATGTAAAGTATGAGGAGTAGTTCTGGTAATGGAATAATGTATATAACGTTCACCGGCTTTCTGCAAATGTACCGTGAGTGTAATTCGAGCGTTTTTCACCAGGAGGCATGTTAGCAATACATTGGTCATGTGTTGGCCATATGCTATGTATACGGTATGTATACGTCTAACTTTGTCCCCCGCGCCGAAAGGTTAGACGCATCTCAACATAAAAAAGTGATTTTACCTGTTCGCCATGAGCTTGCATGATGCGTCATAATGTGACAGGGCCATAAAGAAAGATGATCGACCTAATAGTAATATAGTTATTTTAGAAAATGCCAGAAACTCAAAACCGCCGCATGATTCTGCTTTAAACAAAGATCTGTTAGAGAACATTTTGGTTCATATCCAGCCACTTCGACATCTTCCTTGTCCCAACGCAAGACTATTTATTGCACCCTTCAGGTCCCCAATGATTCTATTAACTCACAATGTGACATCTAGCATATGCGACATAATTGCGGCTTGCGTAAGTGACGTGCATTTAAAATATATTTATAACCAAGCCGCTTGTTTTCAAGTACGCCCTGTCACACGGCCTGTGTAGTAGTGGACAATTTCATTCTGGCCATTCATGCTATTTAAACACTCTATGTGACCTTCTACTCAATCCGATTTCGTGTATTATAAGCTAACTATAGCGATGCATGATTTGATTGTATGCACATGCAGACAGACGTTTAAAACATTTTAAGACATCTTTTATTCACAATTTCTATACATTATTCCACAAACATATACTATTTTGTTAACAATAGAAATATATAAAAAAACAAAATCATGAGCCCTGGAACTAATAATAATATGCAAATAACCTACAGATTGCTCTTTAAAGCGCCTGTCACACCTTACCGGACTGAGTACTGGACACCACCAGACAAAGAATTGTCTAGTCCGGTGCTCTCCGGTACACAAAATGTATCGAAATGTATTGAAATGGAGCATAATTGTGTCAATTGCCGCCAGACAACCGGACAAGTGCCGTACATGTACCATACATGTACCAGACGAGAACCAGAAGAGAACCGGATGAGAACCGGACAAGAACCGGACACATAATGGATGGGTACCAGACATGTACTGGACAAACCGGACACCAACGGATGGGTACCGGACATGTACGGATGGGTACTGGACATGTACCGGACAAACCGGACACCAACCAGACACGTCAGTCCAGTGGTGTCCGGTAGAAGTTTTGTGCATGTTCAAAACTTGTACCGGACACTGCCAGACACCACCGGGCACCGCCGGATGGGTACCAGACATGTACCGGACATCGCCATACAGTACCGGACAGTGTCCGGTTCTCTTCCGGTTCCCCAGTCCGGTAAGGTGCGACTGGGCCTTAAGGAAACAAACACATGTTTAGAAAAAGATACGATGGCAACAGAGACCCCTGCAACAAACCAGGGTCTGTCGCCATCCAGCCTTACTAACTATGGGTGAGGGTGAATCTTTTATCTATGAGAGTGGTTGAGGTTATTACAGCGAGTGACAATGAGTGACGCCAAGACGGTGTGTTACATTGTATCAGTGGGTTACATTGTATCAGTATGTAACACCCTTACAGTGGGGGGGGGGGGGGGGGGGGCAATGTCACAGCATGTGACAGTGGGTGTCATTATGCCGGTGGTTGATTTCTATAATATTGTATGATGATATGTCAGCGGATGACATTCTGATAGTTATGACTTCTGTGACACGAGGATGTCTTTTTCATTTGTGAAAACAAGGGGCGAAAAAGTACATATTCATTCTGGATGCAAGGAAATACCGCCTCGATAACCCCATGACCCTATACTGCTATAGGCACCGAATCTATTGATTGAATGCGTATTTGCATGAATTAGAGTACATGAGTGTGTGAAAGAAAAAAAAAGAAAAGAGAAAAGTGAATTGGAAAAACAGAAGAAATACAGTATAACCCCATTAAACCAAACTTGAAGGTACCTTAAAAATTTGTTTCGATTAACCGATCATTGGTTTAACCGAGCTTTGGCTTTGACTTTTGACTTTGAGTAAGCGTGTATTTAATTAATTGCACATGTAATATACAATGTATGTGGACACTTTGATGTATGTTTTTTATGTATGTACAGTATAACCCCGTTAAACCAAGCTCGCTTAAACCAAATGATCGGTTAATCCAAACTTGTTACGGTGGCCAAGCAAAATACTACCACGTATCATATAAAAAAGTCAATGGGGTCTCAGATGACCTTATAACCACATGAAAGTTTGGTTTAACCATACCAGTTTGTTGTTAGTTTGTTGTTCTTTTATGTCCTAGCAACATCTAAGGTAATATCAGGACGGGTACCGACTTGTGACAGTACACACTCATGGCAATTTCATAGTGCTGCCCCACTGGGAAATCAGGCCGCCGGCACCATGACCCGATATCCCACTCAGTCACATTATCCTGACACCGAGCTAACAAGCCCTTGCCCTATCTTAATAATGCCAAGCACCAGGCTAGGAAGCGACAAGTATCAATTTTCAAGTCATTGGTTTGACTCGACCAGGAACCGAACTCGCCAACTCGTGATCTTCCGCACGCGATGCCTGTGCTCTACCGATTCGGCCACCGCGCCCGGAGTGGCCTGGGGTCCGACAATTTTGTTTGGATTAACTGATAATTTGGATTAACCGACTTTGGTTTAACCAACTTGTTTTATAGGATAAATGGTAGTATTTTGCCACGCTACCGATCGTGAACCGATCGTTTGGTTTAACCGAGCTTGGTTTAACGGGGTTAGACTGTATTGTGAATCGAAATGAATACAGTAACACGTTTAAAGAAAATCAACACCATTTCTACTAATAGTAATAATATATTTAAGGATTCCTATATGATACACTATGGCGGGTGACACTACCTATGACAGCGACCCACCTGTTGACAGCGAGTGACACGTAGATATCGGGTGATATGTGTAGAATTCACTGACAGTGCAGAGCACACATTTGCGGATAAAATTAGAAAACAAGACGATTGACACCGGTTTACAAGTGTCATTTCACCCTTAATTGTCATAAGTATCGAGGTAGTGTCATTAAAATGTGTAACAATTGTATTTCAGGACACTAATTATCTATTTATTGTCCGCCTCTTGCTACATTGATCCAAGTAAGCCGACTAGTATTAAGGTGGTAAAAATATCACGGACAACTATTCTTGCAAGTTGTGGTGTTCTCTGTGGCGGAGTGGTTAGAGTGTCTGACTGTTTTCTAGGTCGGACTCCTAATCTGAAGGTCAGTGGTTCGATTCCCTGTGCCCTCACCTCTGCCAATTTGGATTTCCACCGCTGTGTATAACTTACAGCGTCATCAAAGGCCAGTTGCTCTCATACCATGTCTATGTGGTGTGGGAGGTTAAAAATCCCTTGGGTCGGTAAAGGTGTAGGCTCGGGCTTTCTATCGACAAACTGTCTAATGGTGAAAACAAGTCTATTCAGGCTTATCCATAATAGGCAGTATAAATCTTCAAGAAAAAGAAAAGAAGAAAAAATACAACTATCATTTACATACATTTGACCTCAACTCATAGAAATATTCAAGCATTCCCCCATGAACTTGTTTATGTAATTATTTATTGATACTTTATCAAAGTTCTCTCACAGTTTACACAACTGCTCCTATATGTATTTACATTTGTCCAAAGTGTTCTCATAAGTCACACAAGTATCCCTTTTTCTTTTATTTATTTATTCATTCATGTATTTACATTTAACTCAGAATATTCTTAGAAATTAAATAACTATTGATTTAATTGGATACTTAGTGGTTTTTGTATGTGTAAATATGCTCATTCAGCAGTTCTTTAAAGCTGCATAGTCCGATGAAGCATCAAATTTTCAAAATCAAAACAATTATCTAGATTTGATTCTACATATCTAACTTAGATACTGATGCACTTATTAAGTATTTGTTGCCACATAGAAGGGACTACTGAGTCGATTTAATAGAACATGTTACTGCAGAAGCCTATGGCATCAGAGTTTTGGCATGCTTGCCAAAATTATTTTCACATGTTTGAATTTCAAATATCTCAAACGGTAGCCATTTCAATTAAAAGTTACTTCAAACTAAAGTAAGGTAGATTATAATGATCAATTTAATATACTTATCTCGGAAAAATGTCAGAAACTCAAAACCATCGGACTATGCAACTTTAATCAACACCGAAGCACTGGTCTCTCAGCCATTTTTCAATTCGGGATTATTTACACAAAAATGGTATACAGAGTAAGGTATATAAGGTGAGCTATTGAGTACACGATTTGCAGTATATAGCACACTTGATTTCTGATAGTTATCTACAAGTTCCACAGCAATATGGCAGCAGTAGTGTCATATGAATAGATCGATATTAGTTCGATCGATGTGAGTATTCTCATGGTATTTAGAATGTAAGCAGCAGTTATCTTTTGTATTCATATGCACATGTTTGATAGGGAATCTTTTAGTCAGATATGTTTAACCACTGTATGACCCCCACTAGGCGATGTTTCTTATTGTGCTGATGGTTGTTGTTAAACAAACAAACAAAGAATTCATCTGGTAAAGTTGTAATATGTTGTAATGTAGGATGTGGTCAGTTACTTACTTATTTAGTTACGTAATTACTTAGTTATTTGGTTATTTGGTTATTCGGTTATTCGGTTATTTGGTTATTCGATTATTTTGTTATTTGGCTGTTCGGTTTTTTGGTTTTTTGGTTATTGGGTTATTGAGTTATTTGGTTAGTTGGTTATTTGGTCACTTGGTCATTTAATTATTTAGTTATATAGTTACTTAGTTATTTACATATTTACTTATTTAGTCATTTACTTATTTACTTATTTACATTTGACCTAAGTGCTCACAAAAGTTTACAAAGCTGTTCCCTCCTAGTCCTAGTAGTAGTAGTAGTAGCCCCGTACTAATGTAGCAGTCACACTACGACGACAATGGGAGGACGACAGCCCGGCGGCTGGAATTTTGAGAAATCACGATGACATATGCAAATTCGGGCTAAATTGGACGACAATCGGACGACAATCGGACGACATCGGGACAACAGACGGGACGACAGCGGGACGACAGTGTCTGTGTCTGTGTGTGTGTGACTCTGTGTCTCTGTGTGTGTCTGTCTATGTGTGTGTCTGTGTCTATGTGTGTCTATGTGTGTGTGTGTGTGTGTCTGTGTCTCTGTGTGTGTCTGTGTCTGTGTGTGTCTGTCTGTGTATGTGTCTGTGTGTCTGTGTCTCTGTGTGTGCCTCACTCTCAGTCTGACTCTGACTCTGACTCTCAGTCTGACTCTCACTCTCACTCTCAGTCTGACTCTCACTAATAGTGTCTCTATGTGTGTCTATGTGTGTGTCTGTGTGTGTCTGTGTCTGTCTGTGTCTGAGTCAGACTGAGAGTGAGAGTGAGAGTCACACTGAGAGTGAGAGTGAGAGTCACACTGAGAGTGAGAGTGAGAGTCAGACTGAGAGTGAGAGTCAGACTGAGAGTGAGAGTCAGACTGAGAGTCAGAGTCAGACTGAGAGTCAGAGTCAGACTGAGAGTCAGAGTCAGACTGAGAGTCAGAGTCAGAGTCAGAGTGAGGCACACACAGAGACACAGACACACACACACAGACACACACAGACACACACACATAGACACAGACACACACATAGACACAGACACAGACACACACATAGACACAGACACACACATAGACACAGACACACACACAGACACACACAGACACAGAGACACAGACACAGAGACACACAGAGACAAAGAGACACACACACAGAGACACACACACAGACACAGAGACACACACACAGACACAGATACACACACACAGACACAGAAACACACACACACAGATACACACACACACACACGCACACAGACACAGAAGATACAACACAGAGACACACACGGAAGCAGTCTTCATGAGAAATATGAAGAATGGCGATGAGTATAGGTATGGCGTACCTGGTAGTTGTATGGGGTGTTCGTAACCTTACGACGGTTACCGGTTGCAGGACTGCAACATTTGTAGAGAGGCTCCGATAAATCGGCCCAGTCTTTGGTTAAGACATGTCTTCTGCGGGGTGAAGTGGTCTCAGAGGAAGTGTTGTGAAGGCTGGGGACATCCTTCAAGACGTGGTGACGACGGGGCGCCGGGTGGCAGCGGATCTCTCCGTGCCGTCTGTTTGTAGTAATCTGTATGGTGTCTGTAGGGGAGCACTTGTATCCGGTCAGCAGGGGTGTGAGGAAGGCGGGCAAAGGTGGGAGCAGCGGTCGTTCCAGCAACAAGAACCAGTCAGAGAAAAGGAAAAAAGGTCAAGAGCCCCCCCCAAGAACACAACAACCCTGGTTAGGGGAAGAAGTGAGCCTGGGAGAAATCGAATGGGCAGATCTAGGAAAGAGAAATGAGGAGAGTTGAGTCAAAGGCCCGTGCCTATCTGCCCTATGGTAACCAACCGGCGAGCCATAGACACGGACAGAGTAAGGGTAGAAAGTGAAAATGCCGGCAGGCACCCCCTCCTGGAACTCTTTTCAGACATATCAAGGAGGTGTCCGGCCGGCGGAGAGGTGATAGAGAGAGGTGTGGGATCGATGAAGAATGGGACGGTCAAACGGATTAGCAAGTGCGGACCTGTTAGGAAGCAGTCTTCATAAGAAATATGAAAAATGGGACGGTGCAAACATGTAGGTATATGTATGCGGCGGACCTGTTAGGAAGCAGTCTTCATAAGAAATATGAAAAATGGGACGGTGCAAACATGTAGGTATATGTATGTGGCGGACCTGTGAGGAAGCAGTCTTCATGAGAAATATGAAGAATGGGACGGTGCAAACATGTAGGTATATGTATGCGGCGCAGAGACACATACATGGAGAGAGAAGCAACTACAGCTTAACGACAAGACGACAGTGCCGCGACAGTGCTGTGACAGTGCCGTGACAGTGCGACAGTGCCACTACAGTGCCGCGACAGTGCCGCGACAGTGCCGCGACAGTGCCGCAACCTCGGCTGTCGTCTGCTGTCGTCGAAGTTTTTCAACATGTCCAAAATCCCCGCGACAACTCGGCGACAGTCGAGAAAGAGTGGAGAAACTGGAGCTGTCGCGGAGGTGTCGCGGCGACAGCTGCGCGACAGCTGCGTGACAATCGGCGACAATCGACGACAGACCGGAAGTCGCTGTCGCAGGGCTGTCGCTGCTGCTTGTCGTCGTAGTGTGACTGCTACATAACAACAACCTGGTGAGGGTCACTAACAACCTGGTGAGGGCGGCGTCTCCGGCCGGTGACGCCATCCCGGGCGTCCGTCAGCCGCCACGTGACCTTTGTGGGAACCAGCGGCTACAACGAGCTGCTCAAATTGGAGCCGCCAACTCTTGGCGCGGGGCGACACCAAGCGGGCGTTGCCGCAGGCTCTACGACGTGTTACTAACCATACAAGCGGGCAACTAACGATTTAACGACCAAACTCCCCAGATGATCCATCCAAATGCTCCGATTGGTTGAGAAATATACGCCAGGTTTATGTTGTTAAGGGGCATATTTCCTGGGGTTAAACCTGAGTGCGTAAGTACGCCCCTACTAAAAGTAAGTAGGTCCTCGTCATGTTTCCTCATCAGATGGGTTTGTTTACATGTTGGTATTCACGGCAGTGTGTTGGGGTTTGGGTTGGAACGGGTCGGGGGATTGGCAATAATAATCCCACTGAAAGGGCAGACGATGATCTTATCACCCGAAATCAACACAATTTTCTAGAGGTAACCAAGCATTGGTTAACTAGCATTTTGTCGTCTGCTACATTTTGTCGTCTGGTGAATCGGTTGAAATTAGTTGCAGGGAAACATTAAAAAAAACAAAAAGAAACCCCAGTAACAAACAATTAATAAATAATTTTCGAAGGGAACAGTTAAACGACACCCTGTATGCCATCTATAAAATACTCAGCAGACAGCAGACAACATTTAGCAAAAGCAAAAAGTGTGTGGCATAGAGGTAACTCGTGCCATATATATGGTGTATAAGAATTATACAAGTATAATAATCCGGGATTCTATAGTTGCTCCTCACACCCACCCACCAGTAATCGGGTGGGGAGCCTCGGGCTAGTCATCGACTACTCCAACCTACTCGCCTGAACTCTGATGGTGGTGGCACTGCTCGCCTTGCTCATTATTCTGACTCACTTACCGCCGAAAACTTGTCTTTTTAGGCAAGGGGCGTATTGTTCCTCTAGCCAGAGAAAATACACTCTACCCCACTATCACGTCTTCCCCTTGTTCATTATCTAGGTCAACTATTATATCTATACGTACATTGTATATGAGTGGCATTCGGTTACTCACAACCTCCCACAATCTGTCCATCCCCTGCCCTGTGACAATTACAAACAGTTCGAAGAGACGCCAGAGTTGGACGCCGACGTGTAAAATTTACAACCTGCAAAGAAGCCATGTTGTTTTTGTGCAGTGTGACACCGATGCTCTTATTGCAGTCGCCATTCAGGTTACTCTTTATTCATTCTGTCCGCCAACGACAACTCTCAAGCCCTGCCTAATGGCGACTGGCCAATGAAACGCTGAGTAAGCAGCACCTGATCACGCGATACAGAAGGTCGCGTCCTGCCTCCAGACCCTGGCGTTGCAGAACCCGTCCAGGCTGTCAACTACAGTGACAGCTGACTAACAAGCTGACAGTGCCCCGCCCACGTCCCTCTGTCACAATCGGCTGAGTAGGGTAGGATTCATATGACCATTAATATGAGTATTTCAAAGTTCCGCTGGTCCCTCAGTAAGGACTGAAGCTGAGACGCAGCATTCCGGGTGACAGCTAGAGCTTATAACTGCAACGGAAGTTAGGGCTAGTGCCACTCCCCGCACTACCCCTTCACTATAGAAACCATATTTTAACTCACTTTGCACTTACAACCATACCAGACGGGGTGGCCGAATGAGTAGAGTGTCAGTCTCCTGTTTTGGGAGACCGAGATATCCGAACCCATCAGTTTGTGGGTTCGAATACTGGTCGAGCGAGTCAAACCAATGACTTAAAATATTTTACTTGTCGCTTCATAGCCTGGCGCTTAGCATTATTAGGATAGGGCAAGAACTGGTTGGCTCATTGTCAGGATAATGTGACTGAGTGGGATATCAGGTCATGGTGCTGGCAGCCTGGTTTCCCAGTGGGACAACACTATAAAGTCGCCATGAGTGCGCCACAAGTCGGTAACCGTCCTGATATGACCTTAGATGTTGCTAGGAAGTAAAACAAACAAAAAAGCACCTACAACCATACGCCTTATGATAACCAAATTTGGCTTTTTTAACAAAAAAAGGTATTACCAAACATTTGTTCATATTGTGAAATTATCCTAGCAAATAATGTATGTGAGATAAAATACCACTTTCTGTGTCATGGTGTATTCCTATATCAGTTCACCACCTCCCACACCTTCCGTCGTGCAAACTGTAGCTATGTCCTGGCGTGCTGAGTCTTAGCTTATATCCTAATGTTGCAGACCGTTGCAATCTGCACCCCCCCCCCCCCCCCCCCCCACACACACACACCCAGAGGTACCACTACTACCAGTCAGTTACCCTATGTGCTTACTGAGGGACCAGTGGAACTTCAAATCACCCATATTGATAGTTGTACGAATCCTAACCTCCCCACCGCCCCACGCGTAAAAAAACATGAAATAGGAAATATAGTAAATACAGTATAGTAAATATAATCTAGTAAATATAATATAATTAATATAACATAGTAAATATAATATTGTCAACATAATATATTAATCTGCCACTAGGAGTTTTACTAGTTATTAGTCGGAAGTTGGCTAGAAAAAAACAACAAGTGTCGGTTGGTTCCTGAACTGGTTCTGATTTGTAAAACGGCACAATAAAAACACAACAAGGCAGCATTTGGAGGCATCAAAGCGGCATGCTAGTTGTGACCACATTTTCCTGATACAGACCAGGCCTTGATATTTGCAAGTAAGAAAGAAACTCCAAATCAGGTACATTTCTATCTGCTGCCAACAAAGGAGATCCTGGTTCACTGAAGGCTAAGCTCATAAGTGATCCATTTCCGTTGCCGACGGAAGGGTAAAGGCCCAGTCACACCTCACCGGATTGACCAAAGGACAGAATTGTCTAGTCCAGTGGTGATAAGTATCAAAATGTGTCAAAGTGTTGCGACATCGGGTCTACGAAACGACATGAAACGGACATGAACGGATAGCGGACTAATCGGACTCAAACCGGTCAAGAACCGTGGACGTAAGTCCGGCGGCATCCGTTCTTAGTTTTGTGCATGTCCAAAACTTGTACGGACACAAACTGACATTGTATGTTTTCTGTCTGAAAAGGCAGAGAGCTGGGAGACGGCAGGAGGGTGAGTGCCTGAGGGAGGCCGGCGGGCGACCTTATAAGGGGAGAGGGACGGGCGACAGCAGGTGAGGTGTGAATGCTGCCGGCCCGATGGAGGGCGAGAGGTGGCGAGCAGCGGGCGTCGGGTGAGGCGCGAGTGCTGCGCGACACGGGGGGCGGGGGAGGTGGCGGCGCGCCGCGCCGTCTGCCGAGGTGAGAAAGCAGCGCGACAGCGCGGGGCGGGGGAGGGTCTCTTCCTCTCCTCGCATCAAATGCAATGCTTCGCATTACGACCAATCTGGTGAGGTGTGACTGGTGCTTTACGCAGCCAATAAGAAAGCCCTTTTTTTTCTCCTGGCGACCAGAAATGTATTTTGAGGAATGCGGACCGGTGTAATTAAATTTTTACAGAACTTCAAAAAAAAGTTTATGTAAGCGTTTTGCTGCACTGTGCCTCATGTAAATTCAATAGTATCAAAATAGTAATTCATAGCGTAGTCTGTATGCAAACGGTTGTATAAATTGCTTCGACATGCTTACACTAAATTACAGACAGAATGTCAGAGTCTTGACGCTGATACATTTTCTAAGTCCTCCCCCATCACATCCTCTCTCCTGCTCAATGAAAATGGAACAAAAGAAGGCCCAAAATACGACAACAAAGCCCACATCATTTTAATGGTTTATTAGCTAAATTAATAGCTAGTGTTATTACAATTATAATAAGCAATTAAAGAATTTTCGCTGCCACATATTACACATTCCTCAAATGCTTCTTAATCGACATTATTTAAATGTTGTTTTCAAGTTCTGCTGTTTTCAAAATAGAAGTGTAATGTGTCATGTGTTGTGAACAACATTCTGATCGACCAGAAGATATATATATATGTATGGCCCTGTCACACTACGACGTAACGCGTCAGCGTAGGGACAACATGAAAATAATTTTATTACGTCAAACTTCTCGGCGTCGTATGCAAATTTCGGCACAAGTTGGACGTCAATGCAGCGTAGTTGACGTGAGTGTAATGTGAGCGTAACGTCGGTCTAGCGTAGTGACAACGAGAGAGAACAAAAGAATTATTAATTGTGTCAACGTCGGGCTAGCGAGACTCCTGCGCGCACGACGAATTAATAGGTACATACACTGTGACCACTCCCCACAAACCACACAACATAAAACATACAATAAACACACAAACAAACAACAACAAAACACACAAACAAACCGATACATAAACACACATACAAACCACACACACAAACAACAAAAACACAACAAAAAACCCAAGAAAATATAAACACCTTACCCCACCAAACTTATTCGCTGATGAGGTATGATCACACAGAGCCATTTATTTATGGAAATCAACGGCTGGACGCGGTCTACAAACACCATGCACTGTGCACCAGACGGGATGGCTGAATGAGTTAGAGCGTCCGTCTCCCGTGCTGGTAGATCATGGGGTCGTGGTTTTGAACCCTGGTCGAGTCAAACCAATGGCTTAAAAATTGATACTTGTCGCTTCCTAGCCAGGCGCTCGGCATTATTAGGACATGGCAAGGACTGGTGTGCTCAGTGTCAGGATAATGTGACTGAGTGGGAAACCAGGTGAGGGTGCTGGCGGCCTGGTTTCCAAGTGTGGCAGCACTATAATGTCACCCTGAGTGCGCACTGTCACAATTCGGTACCCGTCCTGATATGACCTTAGATGTTGCTAGGACGTAAAACAACAAACAAACCAACAAACCATGCACTGTGCAGACAGCCCCGGGAGGTTACACTGCGAAAAGAGAAGACACGGGCTGCGCACATATTTCAGAAGCGACACATAGACCCCTTTCAATGTTTATAAACATTGTGTATGCGCGCGCAGCTTGGCTGCAGAACAATGGCACACTGCTATTGGGTTTGCCGGTACACGCAGTGCAAAACGTTAGTTTTATTCAAAATTAATAGAAATGCAGAAGCCTAACCTTATAAATTTAATATAAATCTATTCATTGAATATGTATTCTATATGTGTTCCAAGCAGGTTGCTTCTAGGTGGTGTAGTTTTAGAGACATTTCACTTTTTCTGTATGAAGGTTGCTCACGGCCATTGACAATCGATTGAGTTTGCCAGTACGCGCAGTGCAAAACGTTAGTTTTATTCAAAATTAATAGAAATTCAGAAGCCTAATGTTATAAATTTAATATAATCTATTCATTGAATATGTTTTCTATATGTTTTCCAAGCGGGTTGCTTCTAGGTGGTGTAGTTTTAGAGATATTTCACTTTTTCTGTATGAAGATAATTCAAGATTGCTCACGGCCATTGACACTGCATTGAGTTTGCCGGTACATGCAGTGCAAAACGTCTATTTTATTCAAAATTAATAGAAATGCAGAACCCTAAGCTTATAAATTTAATATAATCTATTCATTGAATATGTTTTCTATATTTGTTCCAAGCGGGTTGCTTCTAAGTGGTGTG
Source organism: Branchipolynoe longqiensis (assembly GCA_030323885.1). NCBI lineage: Eukaryota > Metazoa > Annelida > Polychaeta > Phyllodocida > Polynoidae > Branchipolynoe > Branchipolynoe longqiensis. Next base: position 113,760,517 of record CM059186.1, on the reverse strand, counting down.
GTTTTAGAGAGATTTCACTTTTTCTGTATGAAGATTGCTAATAGCCATTGAGTTTGGAGTGTGACAGTGTGTTGTCCTGCAGCCAAAAGGCGTGTGCACTGACCTAGATAATATGCTGACGTCATATGAAATAGGTCTATAGGGTTGGTCTGCGCGCACACCCAGAACACCCGCCTTCCACTGTGTCCATCATCTAGTCGTCAACATGTTGACCCCATACACGGCTCCGCCCCAACATACAAACTCACCCCGTTCCGAAAAATGGCGTCGAACAGAAAGACAACAGTGACTACAAAAACAACAATTTTAATTACGTAGGTTGTTTTTAATGTATGTCACTGAATGTTCCCTTTCCTAGAAATCTGCTCCAGCCTCCCTAACCTAATTATGTGTTTGTGAATCTATTAAAAAAGACGTATATTTCTGCAAGGAAAAAAGGGGAGGGGACATTAGAAAAAGGAACAATTATTGAATTAATCGAATTTAATACCACACACAGCTAATTCAGATAAATTCTTCGTTTGAGACTACATGCCTTGAAGAAGGAGAGGTATAGTTTCATATGAAGGCAATCATGGAGATATATTGATTGATTGATTGATTGGCGGCAGCATAGGCCATATTCACGCGATGGAAATAATATATGATAGCAAAGGTTGTACAATAACCTATCCTGGTTGTTGGAGTTTTATGTCCTGTCAACATCTAAGGTCATATCAGGCCAGGTACCGACTCGTGACAGTGCACACTCATGGCAACTTTATAGTGCTGCTCCATTGGGAAATCAGGCCACTGGCACCATGACCCGATATCCCACTCAGTCACATTATCCTGACACTGAGCTAGCCAGTCCTTGCCCCATCCTATTAATGCTGAGTGCCAGGTTAGGAAGCGACAAGTATCAATTTTATAAGTCATTTGATAGAAAGTGTAATATAATTGCTTTATTTACTACTTACCGAACATTTGACCAACCCCAACGCAATCACGTGACTTCCGGTAGGAGGGTACATCTTGCTAACCGTAATGTGGGTGTGGGTGTGGGGGTTATGTCGAGAACCGCTAGCTCTGCCTCGAAACACTCCCCCCCCCCTCGCTGGTTACCAGGATAGGCAGGCAACGTGCAAGGATAACAGGTCACGTGGGACACAAGCATTAATTGGCCGAGATTACCATCTTCATCCCACGTGACAATAACGTAAGATAATACTCCCCGTGAGATCTGCTCACAGGTTCATAACCACCCCTCACCCCCTCCACGGTTCCCCCATCAACCCTATCCAGCACTCCCTCTCAATCCCCACCCACACCCCCTCACGGTCCCCCATCAACCCCATCCAGCACTCCCCCTTAATCCCTCCTCCCCCCCCCCTCCTCCCTCCTCCCTCCTCCCTCCTCCCTTCTCCCTCCCCCCTCTTCCCGCTCCTCCCTCCTGCCTGCTCCCTCTTCCCTCTTCCCTCCTCCCCCCCCCTCCTTCCTCATCGTTCCTTCCTCCTCTCTTCCTCCTCTCTCCTCCCTTCTCCCTCGTCCCTCCTTCCTCGTGTCCTTCCACCCTCTTTCCTCGTTCCTCCTCCTTCCTATCTCCTCCCTCCTTCCTCCCCCCTCTTCCCTCCTCCCTCCTCCCTCTTCCCTCTCCTCCTCCCTCCTCCGTCTTCCCTCCGCCCTATTCCCTCCTCCCTCCTCCCTCTTCCCTCCTCACTCCGTCTTCCCTCCCCCTCCTCCCTTCCCTCATTGCTCTTCCATCCTCCGTCTTCCCTCCCCCGTCTTCCCTCTCCCCTCCTTCCGCGCGCACCGACCCTTTATCCTCCACCCAATCTCCCATGACCCTCGCCCCCCAAATCCTCTCCACCCTCCACCCCTATCCCCCACTCCCCCCACCTCCCACTTCACCCACCCTTCCATCCCCGCACTCCACTGCCCCTACATACCCTACATCCTACACCCCCCTCCACTCCTACTCCCCTCCACCCCTACTCCCCTCCACCCCTACTCCCCTCCACCCCTACTCCCCCACCCCTCCCTCCACCCCTCCCCTCCACTCTTACTCCCCTCCCACCCTACTCCCCTCCACCCCTCCACCCCTACTCCCCTCCACCCCTACTCCCCTCCACTCCTACTCCCCTCCCCCCTACTCCCCTCCACCCCTACTCCCCTCCACCCCTACTCCCCTCCACCCCTACTCCCCTCCACCCTACTCCCCTCCCCCACTCCCTCCCCCTACTCCCCTCCACCCCTACTCCCCTCCACCCCTACTCCCCTCCACCCCTACTCCCCTCCACCCCTCCTCCCCTCCCCCCCTACTCCCCTCCACCCTACTCCCCTCCACCCCTACTCCCTCTCCCCTCCCCCTACTCCCCTCCACTCCTACTCCCCTCCACCCTACCCCCTCCCCCCTCCCCTCCCCCTACTCCCCTCCACCCTACTCCCCTCCACCCCTACTCCCCTCCACCCCTACTCGCCTCCACCCCTACTCCCCTCCACTCCTACTCCCCTCCACTCCTACTCCCCTCCACCCCTACTCCCCTCCACTCCTACTCCCCCACCCCTACTCCCCTCCACCCTACTCCCCTCCACCCCTACTCGCCTCCACCCCTACCCCTCCCCCCTCCACCCCTCCACTCCCCCCCTCCACTCCTACTCCCCTCCACTCCTACTCCCCTCCGCCCCATCTCCCCTCCACCCCACCCCCTCCATCCCCTCTGCGTCGATCTTCCCTCCTGCCAGCTCCTCCATCCCATCGACAGCCCCTTTCCTCCTGCACCATGTCGCCCACATAACATCCCCCCCTCCCACCCCTCCCCCATTTCCCCCTTCATCGTCCTCAGCCCTCATTTCCCCCTCATACATCAGAAGACCTGCCTCAATTCACCATCTACCCCCAAATACCCCCGCAGCCCCGGAAAACAACTCACCATTTACACCCCACCCCACCTCCCCTCCCCACCTCCAACCATTTCCTATCTTATCCCCTATCGATCCCATTTTCATCCACCAACCTATAGTTCCCACTTCCCGTTTCACCACCACCCTCACCCCGCCCCACCCCGCCCCGCCCCACCCCCGCCCCCCCCCGCCCCGCCCCCCCCGCCCCGCCCCACCCCGCCCCCACCCCGCCTCCCCCTCCGCCCCGCCCCACCCCTCCTCCGACGCCGCCCCCGCCCCGCCTCCCCCTCCACCCCGCCCCACCCCGGCCCACACCCCGCCTCCCCTCCACCCCGCCCCCGCCCCCGCACCGCCTCCTCCACCCCCACCCCGGCCCCCGCCCCAACCCCTCCACCCCCACCCCCACTCCACCTCCTCCAACGCCCCACCCCTGTCCCCGTGTCGCTCCCTTCATCCCCGCTCCCGCCCCCACCAGCCCCCGGCGTCTGCTCCCGCCTCCACCCCCGCCCCCACCAACCCATTCAAGCCCTCCTTATGCCCCTCTCCGATTCTTCCATGGCCCTCATGAAGCCCCAAGCCCCACCGCCTCATAATCCCCGCACAATCAAGCGTTTATCGACCTCTCCCCTCTCCCCTTTCCCCCTCCCCCTTCCCCGTATCCCCCCTCCCTCCTCCCCCTCCCCTCCCCTCCTCCATCCCCTCGCTCCGTGTCCCCCTCCCCTTCCCCGTGCCCCCCTCCCCGTATCTCCGCTGCTCCTCCCCCTGCCCCTCCCCCACCCACTCTCCGCATCCTCCCATCCCCCGCCGCTCCCCCCTCCCCGAGCAGCGCTTGGACCTGGAACTTGGACGGCTGCTACCTGAAGTGTCACGTGATGCCTGTTATCGTAAACAAGACGCAACTGCGACTGCGCAGTTAGTCACCGCCTGAACTTAGCAGCTTCAGGCACTCAAATAATGACCTGTGCAAATCACCAACGGCACCCCTCTCACATTAGTAACAATAGAACCCAGACAAACCAAGAAAACGACCTGGCAGACATATATATATAAATATATAAATATATATATATATATATATGGATAGTGATAAACCCTTTATCGCGTGTAATAATGCCTGTAATGTCTTGCACGCCCCCCCTTGTCCGGGTGGGGGGATGGGACCCCCATCATTCACTGCTCCGCCTCCTGCGCGGGGCCTAGGCTCCACTCGCTAGGAGGAATATATATAATATAACACTAATTGTATACATGTATATATATATTCATATATATGAAGCTAATTATGTATACATATGTATATGCATATATATATATATACATATATACATATATACACCCGGGGCAGTGCCTAATCAGTAGCATGCAGGCCTCGCGTGCAAAAGGTCGGGAGTTTGTTCCACGGTCGAGTCAAACCAATGATGTTAAATTTTATACTTGTTACTTCCTAGCCTGGCGCTCGGCATTAATAGGGTAGGGCAAGGACAGGTTAGCTCAGTGTCAGGATAATGTGACTGAGTGGGATATTGGGTCATGGTGCCAGCAGCCTGATTTCCCAGTGGGGCAGCACTATAAAGTCGCCATGAGTGCGCACTGTCACAAGTCGGCACCTGTCCTGATATGACCTTAGATGTTGCTAGGATGTAAAACAACAACAAACAAACAATATATATACGCATATATACATACATATGCATATATACACATATATGTACATATATACTGATAGTTATACATATGACCGGTGAAAAGCCAGTTTTGCCTAATGTGCTTTACCCCGTAATGAAACGTTCATAAACAATAATAATAATTATTATTATAGAAAGATTGAAAACAGCAGTAATTTCGGATAACAGATAACAAATATTAATATAATTATGTACATGTAGGCATAGCCTTCGTTTTCAAGAAATCATTATTTAATGAACGGACCCCAACATTGTGGATCTCATAAGATAAACCACATCAAACTATTGGTGATTTCCAGTATATCAGCAAACTGGCTTTATTTAATATATAGCTAAGACATCATTTGGAAGATCGATTTGTTAAATGATTATTTATATTACTTTGAGTCCACATTAAAATCTTACTGCGTCTCTAAATAACCCATAATTTTGATTATTTTTATATTATTTTGAGTCCATATTAAAATAATACAAGTCTAAATAACCCACATTTCTGCAGTTATTTATTGTAGTATATATAACTGCAATATATATATATATATATATATATAACTTCAGAATATATAATAAAAAATTCCAGAGCGCGAGTGACAGTATTCTGCACCAGTGGTAGGGTTTGGGGTGGTGGCACCACTTTGCCCAACTGTGAAAATGGGTCACCCATAAAGTAGTACAAAATATATGGGTTATCATATAAGGAACATTCCCTTTTGCGCATTTATACTCACATAATTCTTAAACCCTGGTCGAGTCAAACCAATGTCATAACAATTGATACTTGTCGCTACCTAGCCAGGCGCTCGGCATTAACAGGATAGGGCAAGGACTGGTTGGCTCAGTATCAGGATATCAGGATAACGGGACTGTGTGGGAAATCAAGTCATGGTGCTGGTGGCCTGGTCTTCCAGTGGGGAAGCACTATAAAGTCACACTGTCATAAGTCGGCACGCATCCTGATATGACCTTATATGTTGCTGGGATGTAAAACTCCAACAACCAACCAACCTACTAGTTTTATAGACTTTTTACAATTATCCATAGCCATATAATATGAACCATGAGTTTTGTACATGGATTCAAGAAGCACAGAGTGGTTTCCTCGCCGACCTCCCTGCACGCACGGCAGAGGTCTACTCGGGTTCACGCAGGTCCCTTGAACCGGCTATAACCATGCCACTACAGCTACATAATGGGTAGATTGCACATCTGTTGCCGTGGCAACTGTGTTTACTAAGATTGTTGCATATATCAATACTTGCCTGCCTCGTATTGATTTGTTAAACAGACTTGTCAGTTTATTGAGTACACGCCGGGTACGTATTCACCGATACTCCACGACCCAGAAACAAGCTTATCGCCATTGGAATTATTTGCATTTCATTAATAATCGGGTTTTCACGCATTGATTTATCAGGGTTTTACATCCTGCAAACATCTGAGGTTCTGCCAGGTGCCAGTACTGACTTAGGCCGGTACATATTCATGACAGTTTTATAGTGCTGCACCACTGGATACTGTATTGCGGCCATCATATCGCACTCAGCCATAATATCCTGATACCGAGCCAACCAGTCATTGCCATATTCTAACAATGCAACTTTAGACAGGAAGGTTTTGAACAATTTTGTTAAAAGTCTTTCACCTGGGACTGTACTCTTCCAACAAATGGTGCGAGTCGCACAAGATTGGTTGTTTGGTTGTTGGAGTTTCACATCCTGGCAATATCTAAGGTCATATCAGGATGGGTACAGACTTGTAACAGTGTGCACTTATGGCGACATTATAGTACTGCTCCATTGGGAGACCAGGCCACTATCACCATGACCTGATATCCCACTCAGTCACATTCTCCCGACACACTGAGCCAACCAGTCATTGCCCTGTCCTAATAATGCTGAGCGCATGGCTAAGAAGCGACAAGTATAAACTTGTTAAGTCATTGGTTTGACTCGACCAGGGTTTGAACATGTGGGTTCGAATTCCACGATCTACCAAAACGGGAAACAGACGCTCAACTCATTCGGCCATCCTGTCTGGTATCCGCACAAGGAAACTTACAAAAAATATCTGTGCAAAATAAGGCTAGGAAACCCCCACTAAGCTGCACTGCAAAGGGGCATGTGATATGTTACGGCCCACCAGTCGGACACCCAATGGAAGGTAACCATGCCAAAAGTAGCCAGATAACACACCACACAGCTACGTACAAGCCTATGACATGTAAATAGGAGTAGGCTAGTCTAGTAATACGAGTAGACAAAATAAATACATATATGCCAAGAAAATCAAAAAAAACTAACATAGCCTATTAACCATACCAATCAATTATCTGCTAGTGCTACTGACATGCAGGCAATCAAATACCTTATCAGCAGTCACTGTGTGGTAAGATAACACCAACACTACAACTGGCCAGCATTGAAAACAAGCCTGGGTACCCGGGCTTATATGCTATGGACAGTATAAATACAGCCTCAATAAAAAAAAAAAAAAATTAAAAAAGAGGCGGACACACTAACCACATGGCCATCCCGCCTAGCTAAGTTGCACAGTCCGATGCAAGCATCAAATTGTCAAAATCAACACACTAATCTAGATTCGATCCTGCAAAGCCGACTTAGATACAGGTGCACTTATTAAAGTTGCATACCCTGATGAAATATGAAATTTTCAAAACCAAACAATTATCTAGATTTGTTTTTACATATCTAACTTAGATACTGATGCACTTATTGAACATTTATTTCAGCAGAAAAGGAAATACTGAGTCAATTTAATAGAACATGTGACTGTAGAGGTCTATGGTGTCAGAGCTTTGGCAAGCTTGCCAAAACTAATTTTCCATGTTTGCACTTCAAATATCTCAAAAGTTGACCATTTAAAATAAAAGTAACTTTAAACTAATGTAAAGTAGATACTAGTGATCCATCTAATATATTTATCTCAGAAAAATTACAGAAACTCAAAACCATCGGACTATGCAACTTTAAGCATTTGCGGGTACCAAGTCAACTTAATAGAACTTGTTATTTCTGAAGAATATGATGTCAGAATTTTGACGTGTACATCAACATTAATGATTCATAATTTCACTCCAAATACCTACAAAGTTAGCCATTTAAAATAACAGCTACTTCAAAATAAAGTTAGGTCGATGATATTGATCATATTGATATATTTATATAACAAAAATTGGCAGAAACTCAAACTACGCGCAACCTTCACATTTGGTGCTGGCGTGCATTACTTAAGGGGCTGTCACACTACGACCTATGGTGTTAGCGTATGCCGACTTATGCGCTTTTCGACCAACACGTCGGCATAGGCCGTCATAGGTTACGCATAGGTGATAATTGAAAGGGGGTAGTGGTGAGGGTGTGGGGGTGGGGAGCTGCTCTGAGAATGCTCTGCTTGTCACATTGAGAAGTTTGATTGGTTGTTGGAGTTTTGCATCATGGCAGCGTCTAACGTCTAAGGTCATAAACAATAATAATAATAATTATTATTATAGAAACATAGAAAACAGCAGTAATTACGGATAACACATAACAAATATTATGCGGGATGGCCAGATGAGTTAGAGCGTCCGTCGCCCGTGTTGGTAGATCGTGGGATCGTCGGTTCGATTCCTGGTCGAGTCAAACCACTGACGTAAAAATTGATTCTTGTCGCTTTCTAGCCAGATGCTCGGCATTACTAGTATAGGGCAAGGAGCAGTGGAATCAGGAAGACCAGTCACCTGCGACCGAAATTTCCCCTGCTTAAACAACTAATGTACCCCCAAGAAAATATCAGGATGGGTACTGACTTGTGACAGTGCACACTCATGGCGATGTTATAGTGCCACCCCACTGCGAGACCAGGCTGCCGACACCATGACTCAATTTCCAACTCCGTCACAATATCCTGATACTGAGCTAACCAGTCCATGCCCTATCCTAGTAGTAATGCTGAGCACCAGGCTAGGTAGCGATAAGTATGCATTTTGTAAGCCATTAGTTTGACTCGGCCAGGTTACAAACTCCTGACTGTCTGCATGGAAACCCTTGTTCTACCGATTTGGCCAGCGCGTCCGGTGTGGTGGTTTCAGCGTGTTCCCGTGCTCAGAGGTGTCCCGTTGCTTCTGCGCTGCTTCTGCGCATGCGTGGATTTCGCATCAACTCGGGTCACCTGAGCCACTTATTGGCGCATGCGCACATCCTACAAACTCGGGTCGAATAATCGAATACGCTTCTCCGCGCTCGGGTGGACAATCTTTTTTTTTTTTTTTAATAACCGATAAAAATACAGCAAAATAGGATTTAAAGTATTTTATGATGGCCCAGTTTACCTATATTTCCATTTAATTAATCTAAGTTATTCTTTTTTTGCACATGGCACGTGTATTTGTCGACTCCACTCGCCGTGTTCTATTTGAATTTCTGACGACTCGGATGACCCGAGTCACCCGGGTAGTGTTAATCGATTACGGCAATCCTTATTAGATTCTGACGCATGCGCAGAAGCGAGGGACACCTCTGAGCACGGGAACACGCTGAAACCACCACACCGGTCATATTTAGTAGTAGTATTCGCGTAAATTACCAGATCTCTATTTCGAATGAAATATATACCTTGAGTTCCTAACATATTTGGCTTTCTTACTAATCAGACATTGAATGAAACTTCCCGTGTTAACCCAAGTGCGCTGTCAGGATTGTTGGAATGTCCGAACAATGGGGTATCACAATATAAGGCAGACTCCATCCAGCCTTGTTTGGCGGCTTCCAGGAATCCCACGGCTGACAACAACTAGGCTTATGGACATTGATGACATTATTCAATTGACATCCGGAGGAGTTTATTTAATAGGATGGAAGACATTAGCAAACAATATAGGACAAATATTATACAATCGATCTCCGGAAGAAATTACTTAAAGTTGCATAGTCCGAATGTTTTGAGTTTCTATCAATTTTCTGAGTTAACATATTAAATTGCTTGTTATTAGCTACCTTATTTTAGTTTGTGGTAACTTTTATTTTAAATGGATAACTTTTGAGATATTTGAAGTGCAAACATGCTAAATTAATTTTGGCATGCCAAAACCCTGACACCATAGGCTTATGTAGTAACAGATTCTAATACATTGATTCAGTGTTCCCTTCTATGTGGCAACAAATGTTTAATAAGTGAATTAGTATATACATTAGATATGTAGATATGTAGGCGAGTGCTTTGTTTTTGAAAATATGATACTTCATCAGACTATGCAGCTTTAATCAACCATGCGAACTGCACGACGCTCGGTAAAGCATTCTGCTGCTTTAAAGGTATATATATGTGTATACTATCTTTTCCACATAATCCAGAAGATGCTTATGGGGCTGTCACACTACAACGTAACGACGTCAACGTAGGGAGAACGTGAAGAACGTTGAACTTCTCGGCGTAGTATGCAAATTTGAGCACAAGTTGAACGTGGATGCAGCGTAGTGGACGAGAACGTAACGTTGGTAAAGCGTAGTGATACCGTCAATCACCGAGAGAGGACAACGTCACTACGCTCACGGAACGTTATGAACGTTATTCCATCGCCAGAAGAACGTTATGTGACATTAACTATGTCATGAGACGTTGAACGTATGTTGAATGCACGTTCTCGTGACGTTCTTGTGACGTTCTTGTGACGTTCTTGAGACGTTCTCGTGACTTTCCCATTAAGCCTCGTAGGCATTTGCACTTGGTTTAATGTGGGTCAACGTAGTGGAACGTAGTGGAACGTAGTTGAACGTAGTTGAACGTAGTGAGTAGCGTTGAAATAACGTCCGTTTAACGTCATTGACGTTCACTGAACGTGAACAGAACGTACGGCGAACGTAAACCCTTACGTTCGACCTACGTCGAAAGTTTTGAACATGTCCAAAACCTTGACGTAACTCGACGTAACACGACGTAATGTGACGTACCTCGACGTCATTCTAACGTCATTCTGACGTCATCATGACGTAACCCAACGTAATGACGAAAAATGACCACGTTAGGCTCACGTTGGCTCGTTACGTCATAGTGTGACAGGGGTATTAGGTATTTCGCTATTATCTATTCATTTATGAGTTTCAAGCGATTCTCACCGTTCCTATGAGGAGTCATTATCACACAGCTAAACATCTCTATTCATGTTATAATTGATTAGTATATTTTAAGAACTAAACCCCGTTTATACTCTTGACGGTGTGTGACGGCGCAACATGGCGCAACACGGCGCAAGCCAACATTCCCATTTAGACTTTAAGTCGACGTTCAACGGCGTATGATGGTGCAACACGGCGCAGGCGTTGACTAGAGTTCAACTATGTTGAACTTTCAAGGTCAGCGCTTCCATACATCGGCAGTTCAGACTGACACTCAGAATATCCCAACTTTCACTATTGTCCCTGCTTTTGAATCCTTTCAAAGCAAATTGCTCTTTGGTTAAATTAAATACTTCAGATCTTCCTCTTCAATTGCGCATTAAGATCTTTTTAATTGACCTAATAAAAGATTTTAAATTTATTTGGCAAAGAAATGGCCAGTTGCCTTGACCCTCATTCCAAATCAGGTTCCAGGATGCCCAGTGGTAGTATTGCTGGCACCATAGCCTGGGTTGATATAAAGTTGCATGGAATTTTGTATTAAATAATTATTACAGATCTGAATAATAGTGATGTAATAATTATGTATATTATTATTTGGGAATAATACATTTGATAATCATGCAAGTGACATGCTAGAATAAAATATATAAAAATATCACATCACATGATAGTGCAATGGCGCCATCAGTGGAAGCTACCAGGAGACCAGGCTACATTTGAATTAGGTCATCGTCAATACACGTCATAGCCAGAGGACTTTTGGGAAGCTTGTCGAAAGTATTTTGAGTTCTTTCAACTCCAATTGCTTCAAAACTAGCCATTTTTAATTTTAAAATGACTCCAGACTAATGATTAGTAGGTCATAACGATCAATTTAATATATTTATCTAAAAAATAAGACAAAAATTCAAACGCGATCGGACTATGCAACTTTGAGTGTTATAGGGTATTTGACTCCACTCAACGTGCCAATACGTCTTGGTTTAAAGTGGGGACCCCACCCCCCGGATTGGTGAATAAGTCGACACGCTTGATTGGTCCTCAGATACATCCAATCTGACATTTCTCACGGTCAAAGGTGTCTATATATGAACATATTATATATTTGTTTATGTACATGCTATAAGGCATACGGTCAGAACTGATGCACCATAGCAAAGAAAAACAGAACTTTCAGTAGAAGACTTCTGAACCAGAGGCCGTAATCGATTAAACAACTCGGACCATCCGAATGACTTTTTCTGCTCATGCGCAGATCCTACAACCTTAGGTTCCATAAACGAACACGCTCAGGGCTGAAGAAAATGGTGGCTTAATTCAAAACTTAATTTTTTTTTAATAACCAATATAACTACAGCAACATAGGATTCAAAGTATTTTATGATTGGATAGTTTAGTTATATTTCCATTTAATTAATCTGAATTATTCTTTAAAAACCATTAAACAAAAACCACGTGGGACTTGTAGTTGTACCGGTAGCTGTTTGTGTTATCCTACAGGTACCACCACAAATATGAAGTCATTGCTCTTGATGCTCCCAGCCAAGACGTGGGGCACTGGGGTCGAATCGTTTTGCACACAGCCCGTCTATATTTAGGATAACCTCGCGGTGTTCTATTTGAAATCCTGACGACTCAAATGACTCGGATGGTCCGGAGCGTCATAATCGAATACAGCCAGAGTGAGTGGTACAGGTTGCTAGTGTAGTCTGAGTATACTTAAAGCTGCATAGTCCGCTGAAAGTATAACATTTTCTGACCCATAGCACTTACCTAGATTTACTCCTATACACCCAACTGAGATAAAAATTAAATAAAAGTTACTTCAAACTAAAATAAGCTAGAGTATAAATGATCAATATAAAAGCATTTATGTAAGAAAAATTGCAGAAATTCAAAAGAATCTGGCTATGCAACTTTAACTCCGTAATCTAAACTAAACTAAGCTAAACTAAACTAGACTGGCTTACTTTAGTTTAGTTTTTGCTTGTTTGTCGTTGTTTTATGTCCTACTCCTAGCAACATCTAAGGTAATATCTTAATTTAGAGTATCGGACAGTCGTACATGCTTTCCGCCAAGTTGTGGAGGTATTGTTACGTGGGGAGGGTGATCGTGATGAGATTGAATGGGATGTGAGTACTTACTCACATCCCCACTTCCACATGCAAACTACCTCTCTGACCCCAGTCACGTGACCGCTGTCTGTGTGGATCAGGCACACTCAATTATTAAGCCTCGTTTCAAGAGCAAGGAAGGAAGGCTCAGTATGTCGCAATGACGCTGCCATTGAAGGTCGATCTCAATTCTGGCAAGGCTTCTGCCAAAGACCAATGGCACATGAAGCCAATTTTCCCATGTTTCCTTTGAATCCCAGTTTACTTCACAAATTAGCTTAAAGCTGCACAGTCCGATGAAGCATCAAATTTTTTAAACCAAAACAATTATCTAGATTTGATTCTTCATATCTAACTTTGATACTGATGCACTTATTAAGCATTTGGTGCCACATACAAGAGAACAATGAGTCAATTTAATAGAACCTGTTACTACAGAAGCCTATGGTGTCAGTCTTTTAGCGTGCTTGCCCAAACTAATTTGACATGTTTGCACTTCAAATATCTGAAAACTTAGCGATTTAAAATAAAAGTCACTTCAAACTAAAGTAAGGTAGATTATAACAATCAATTTAATATATTTATCTCAGAAAAATATTAGAAACCCGAAACCATCGAACTATGAAACTTTAATCTTGTCACAAACCAACCCAGATAGTATGTATAGTGGCCATCTCCCATACACGCAATCGGGGGTTCAACATCAAACCATATACTAAGTATGTGACATTTGAACATGGTACTGAAATAGAATAGCATAAGGACTGCTATGCCAATTACTGTGGTTGAATGGGATAGTATAGCATGGTGCTCGGTGAGGCAGCACTATACAAGTGCACGCAGCGCCCACATTCAATGGGACACTTTTCAATTATCATCCCTCATTAATGAAAGATCTTTCAGCTGCCATTTCCTGTCTGCGCAAAGATGGATAGTTTGCACTGTCTGTCATATTTCCTTTACATAATATATTAAATAGATTGACTGTTATAACCTACTTTAGTTTAGTTTTAAGTAGCCTGTATTTTTGTATGATTGACTTTGGGGATAGTTGAATTGAAAAGATGGAATGTTAATTTCGGTACGCACACCAAACTGATGGACATGATAGGCTTCAGTAGTGATCGGTTCATTTATATTGACTTAGTATTCCGTTTATACAAGAAGACATTGGTTAATGAGTGCACTGTATCTAAGTTGGATATGTAGGATCAAATATTGTTAAGCGCTTTCATTAAGAACATGTTTTGCTCTCATCAGACTATGCAACTTTGAAGGTTCCCAGTGTAGTCTCGACTTAAAATTGCACTGTCCGACGGATTTGAGTTTCTTTTATTCTCTAATGCCTAGTACACACCTACCGTTTGTGCGCACCCACCTACCGTATACGATCTAAAACTGCCCGTTTCGCACACAAAAATCGCTAGGTGTGCACTCCCCGCGCACACCTAGCGATTGCGATTCGCGCATAAAACCTCAGTTTTAGGGCTAAAACCGGCCGATTACGATTGCGATTCGCGATTCGAAAAATGAATCGGCCCGTTTTCAGTTTTAAGCGGGTCGGGTCAAGTCACGAGTTTTAGTGCGCGAATCCTATATGGTAGGTGTGTACCAGGCTTTAGATAACTATATTAGGTTGCTTGTTATAATCCACCTAGAATCACATCGAAATAGGCAACGATTATTTCATCAACTGAGAAACTGTTCGAAATATACAGCCATTGTTTCATCATCTTCTCTGGAATCCAGTGACGGAACAATAATATGCACATATTGAGTGATATCAGGCTGTCCTTTTTGCACCAGTATGAAAACATTGTATCGCATACTTTGATTAGTCCAGTACTCTCTACGTTTGCGCGCTCTTGTGTTTTGCTAACCGTTCCATCACGCTGTGATCTTGCAAGGTTTCTTCCTTCCTTCATTCTTTCCTTCCTTCCTTCCTTCCTTCCTTCCACCCTTCCTTCCTTCCTCCCTCCCTCCCTTCCTTCCTTCCTTCCTTTCTTTCTTTCTTTCGTCCTTCTTTCCTTGCTTCCCTCCTCCCTTCCTTCTTTACTTCCTTCCTTCCTTCTTTCCTTCCTTCCTTTCTTTCTTTCTTTCTTTCTGGTTCATAGACCCTTGTACACATACATTTAGGAGAGAGTATAATCTGGAACCAGTACATGCAATAACGCGCCGAAGTTACGAGCTTCCGGTGGACTCTGACGTCATCTGACCCACTTAACTGCACACATAGCAGACGGCGCGTGCCGTGACGTCACGCTTACGGGCAAGTTGAACCAGTTGTGGAAGCTTCGAGGCTGGGTATGTAAATAGTCGTTTCCGTCATCGCATTAGAGCAGGCTACGCATGGCGCACATAGGGCGAGAGAGGGCGGGATTCTGCACGCAGACGATCAGTCAGACACGCGCTCATACATGCTGAACACGTGACCAGGATGACCAAAGGGAGGCTTGTAAACAGGGACATGGTTAAAAGTCGGCTTAAAAGCTGCATAGTCTGATGAAATATCAAATTTTCAAAACCAAACCAATTATCTAGATTTGATTTTACATATCTAACTTAGATACTGATGCACTTATTAAGCATTTGTTTCTGCGTAGAAGGCAATACTGAGTCAATTTAACAGAACCCGTTACTGCAGGAGTCTATTCTGTCAGAGTTTTGGCAAGCATGCCAAAACTAATTTTCCATGTTTGCACTCAAAATATCTAAAAAGTTTACCATTTAAAATGAAAGTAACTTTGAACTAATGTAAAGTAAATACTAGTGATCGATATAATATATTTATCTCAGAAAAAATACAGAAATTGAAAAGCATCGGACTATGCAACTTTAATAGAAGCTGTTGATGCCAATGGTATCAGCGTTTTTACGTGCACGTCACACATTAATTTGGGATCTTTTCACTTCAAATATTCCCAAAGTTAGACATTTAAAATATAAGTTACTTCAAACTGAAGTAAAGTAGATTACAATGATCAATCTAATGTATTTATCTCAGAAAATTACAGAAACTCAAAACCATCGGACTATGCAACTTTAAGCAGAGTGACTTAAACCAGGGAAAACTGACTTATTTATAGGGTTCCACTATGAAATAAAAGGGGGAACCTGCAGACTTAACAACAAAAATTAAAAGATAGAGATGTTGATAGGTCATTTTATTCACGGACGAGGATTGCGAGCGCACTACCGTGAAATATGGATTGTTGTGAATGCAGAAATGCACTGCCATGAATATTCAAATGGGCAGTCAGACGAACAAACCAACTGGAAATCTATATTTAGCACTGCAGTATAATAATTGTAACAAGCTAGTTGTGAATGACACCATGTTTCACCATGAATATTCAAACAGGCAGTCAGACAGATCAACATATTCAGAAGTCTATCTATTTTGCACTTTGGTGTAACAGGTTTGTTGTTGGTGCCTTGGCAACATCCTTAAACAAGTTTGTTTTATTTAAGGACACCTCTGGAGCGCATTGATTTTTATCATCAGCTATTGGACGTCAAACGTATGGTCATTTTGACACATTTCTTTGGAGGAAATCTGCTGTCGCCACATAGGCTGCTCTTTCCGATAAGCAGCAAGGGGTCTTTTATATGCACTTTCCCACAGGCACATACCACAGCCTTTGATGAACCAGTTGTGGACCACTGGTTGGAACGGAAAATAGCTCAAACTGCAAATGTGTCCACTGAGCAGGATTGATCGGATGACCCACACCTTCACAGGTGGACATTCTACTGCCTGAGCTACGTCCCACTCCCTGGTGTAACAATGACATATAGATTAAGTATCACCAAGCCCCATAAAGAACGTATTATGAAGATGCCCTTTAAAGCCCATGACATCTATGTAATTCCACCTAAGAAATCGCTTCTCTACTTGATACCACAGAATTCTGATGTCGGAGGTAAAGAGTGAGGCCTCATATGTAACCGACTGTCAGCTAAGCTGATCATAGTTGAAAACTGGAGTTTCCAGATGTTTCGCTAAGAGTCGGAAATAACAAATATTTGCATGCAGAACACACATGACTGGTAGATCTTTAGTACCATGGAGAGGAGGGGCGCGTGGACCACATTTGCAGGTTTCCATCAATACATATCACTTTCATTGGCAACTAAAATTCCTATTAGTTAAAAAAACAACAACAATTCATTGTGTTCAGGGAACAGAAATAGTTGTTCCAAAGCGACGGTTGCCACCCAACCTAGATCTGCGCAGTGGCTAATAGTAATTGACCAATGGGCGATCTGGATCGATGTAATCAATACTCTGATTAATTATAGAACCAAACCGAGGTTCTGCTGTGCTAAGCGCTCGCAAGGTGGCACTGTCAATGTTTGTTTGCCGTCACTAGGTGGTGATTATTGCGTTCGCCGAGGTTTGAAGCCCCAGTGGTTAGATCACTGCGGGAAATACGAGTTGGATGGTTGTTGGAGTTTTATGTCCTGGCAATGTATAATGTCAATTCAGGACGCGTACCGACTTGTGACAGTGCGCACTCATGGCGACTTCATAGTGCCGCCCCACTGGGAGACCAGGAACTACCACTGTGACTTGATATCCCACTCAGTCACATTATCCTGCACTGAGCCAACCAGTCCTTGCCCTATCCTAACAATGCCGAGCTAAGAAGCGACAACTATCGATTTCTAAGATATTGGCTTGACTGGACCATGGTTTGAACGCATGGGATCGAATCCCAGGATCTACCAAAACGGGAGACGGATACTTAACTCATTCGGCATTCTCGTCTGGTGCGAGAAATATGAGTGTCTCTACCGAAAACAAAGGCTACACTCCATACATACCTACTGGGCATTATTTGGTTCGTGCAATAATTGTTTTGCTCCATGTTGGGATATGGTTACTGTGTACGATATCGACTCGCAGTGCCGGTTTCACGCTATCCCAGTGAGGCATCACTGTGATACGTCCATGACGGTGCAGTCACAAATCGCCACCTATCCTAATGTCACAACTATTTGCGGAAGATGTCTAATGGGTTACATAGAAATAGGTCAAAGATGACGCGTAGAACTAATCTCTAATCTAGGTAAAAAAACAAACAAGAAAGAAACAATGGTCCACCGATACACCAACTCTAAATGTATATAATGCAAGAGAAGACAATTACTCAAACATAACCAAAAACGATCAAGTATCTAGAGACAAACACACGCCCGCCCCGGAAAACGGGGTCAAGGTTAACAACAACATCCAGCAGACAATGAATCTGTATTTGTTTGAATTCCGATTTTCCGTCCACTCGTCTCCGAGGAAGAACTGAAGCTGCGACTTGGTAGACTTGGTAGACTTGGTAGACTTGGTAGCCTTGGTAGACTTGGTAGACTTGGTATACTTGGTAGACTTGGTTGACTTGGTAGACTTGGTAGACTTGGTAGACTTGGTAGACTTGGTAGACTTGGTAGACTTGGCAGACTTGACTGACTTGACAGACTTGACAGACTTGACAGACTTGACATATGTGATAGACGTGATAGCCTTGATAGACTTGATAGACTTGATAGACCTGATAATGCCGAGCACCTGGCTAGGAAGCGACGAGTATAAATTGTTATGTCATTGGTTTGACTTGACCAGGGTTTGAACCCGTAGGTTCTAATCCCACGATCTACCAACACGGGAGACGGATGCTCAACGCATTCGGCCATCAGGTCTGGTTCGTCCTGATATAACCTTAGTTGTTGCTAGGACGTAGAGAACAACAAACAACAAACAAAACAGAGACCTGAATGGGCTACACATCAAAGTTGACACCGGGCGCGATGGCCGAATCGGTAGAGTGCATGCCTCGCGTGCGGGGGAGATCTGAAGTTCGGTTGCCGGTTGAGTAAAACCAATGACTTATCAAATTGATATTTGTCACTTCTTAAGCCGTGTTTACACGAGGAATTGTAAAGCGAATTAGACAAAGCGAATTATATGAAGCGAATTAGTGGCGCGTTTACACGCACCAAGTTTGAAGGCGGAAATCGATATCTGCGCATGAGCAAGTCCAGACTAACCAGTGCCAGTTTGGGTTCGTCGACGTCGCCATGAGAGAGTGTGGGTTCGACCTAGATATGTATGGACTGAATCGTATTGGTTTGGAACGGTCAACACTTCTGCTGGGCAGTGAAACCCTAAAAATAAATGATGAAAAAAATATATGTGCACAGCTAGCGGTTTCATAGACCAAATTATATAATATGCACTTTTGATCAACCGGAAAATCAACAAACTCAGGTCTCGACTGTGCATGCGTGTGAGGTGGTTAAGCTAGTTCACTTTATATAAAGCATCTCGCGAGGTGGTTCATATAAAGTGAATCATATGAAGCGAATCAGCCCTAATCTGCTTCAGTGTTGCGTTTACACGGCGAATGTGAGGCGAACTAGCCAAGGCACATTATATGAACCGACTTAACTTGCCCGTGTAAACACGGCTTTAGTCTGGCGCTCAGCATTAATAGGATAGGGCAAGGACTGGTTAGCTCAGTATCAGAATGATGTGGCTGAGTAGGGTCTCAGATCATGGTGCTGGTGGCCTGATTTCCCAGTTGGGCAGCACTATAAAGTCACCATGAGTGCACACTGTCAGAAATCGGTACCCATCCTGATATGACCTTAGATGTTGCCAGGACGCAAAAACTCCCAACAACCAACCAGCAAAGTTGACATGCAGGAAGTGACGCATTCGGACGCAGACGAGTAGACTCAGGCGATTCTAATTACTTCTTATTTAGCTGAGAATGATTATATCCGGTGGTAAAAGAGTACCTCTTTCACGCGGTTGAGCCAATACAGTGAATTCAATATTCGGTCGCTATAGCAACCTAATGATGGTTAATGTAACAGATTGGCGGGAACGGCTACCTGAATAGAAACCGGAAGTTTAATTAGCCACTCACCCAGTCACTGGTTAC
Organism: Branchipolynoe longqiensis; assembly: GCA_030323885.1. Classification (NCBI taxonomy): domain Eukaryota; kingdom Metazoa; phylum Annelida; class Polychaeta; order Phyllodocida; family Polynoidae; genus Branchipolynoe; species Branchipolynoe longqiensis. Next base: position 113,740,774 of record CM059186.1, on the reverse strand, counting down.
TATAGGTTCTCCATAGCAACCAACCTACCTGTCAATATGATATTGTACCTTGTGAGTACCATCCACTCTAGTACTACTTTTATATAGTAGTCGACAATGTTAGCCTATTTCAAACTGTTGGATGCTGTATGCTGTATGGTAGAAGCCGCTGGTAGAAGATCACCTGTTTAAAACTGAGATAGCCCTCACTCATAATTGAATATCTCTATGCGCCTAATATATATAATATGTTGGTAATTTAAGAAAAAGAAGATATATATTGAGATAAAAATATTGATATAAAAATATATCAGATATATATATAAATATAAATATATAAAAAATATATAAAAATATCTCAAATATATAAAAATGTATAGGCGGAAGAAGTTGGCAGAATAGGAACGCGTGGAGCAAGACCTGCGCAAAGATGTCGCCAACCTCACGCTGGACCGGACCAGGGACCGGAGGAGGGATCAGATCAGGTACCGCGAGGTGGACTGGACGGATGACCTGAAGCATGAGCGGAGAGACGTAGTGAGTGTACGAGGGGAGAGCGGCAGGCGCTCGAGAGGGAGGAGCGGCAGCAAGCACCAGAGTCCATCACGCGATAGGAAGAGGCGCCGCTACCACCGGCGCTCATCCAGTTTGTACTCCTAGGACGAATGTTCGTCAAGCAAGGAGAGAAAAGCCTGAAGTAAGTGGTCCCTCAGCAGACATGGAGAAGATGGAAAGGATGTAAAAAAACTATCCCCATTTGAACTTATAGAAGCCTCTGCGAACTGGGTCGTGGCATCAAGGGAGTCTGACAGTGTAAAGTTATTAAATCTTCTTGAGCATATCGGTTCTATCGCGGGCAAGGCCAAGTCTAACTTTTTCCTACCGAGGTGTTCATGACCTGGTCGGCCATCTGGTGTGTGACGATTTCATCGCCATGACAGATATTAAAGACGCCTACTAGGCGATCAGTATTCATCGTACTGACCGCCCAAGTCAGGCAATCAGCTGGGATCTTAGTACCGGTCGTGGTCACAGAATATTCTTTGATAATTGCCTATGCATGGGCTTGTCCTCAAGCCCTTACACTGTTAATCGTATTTCAGATTTTGTAGTCCACTGCAGGGAGAGGGAGAGCATTCTTAGATCAGTTAATTATCATGATGACTTCGCAGTTATTGGCTCTTCTTTTCATGAATGCCTCCTAAATCAAGGTAAAATCGCAGCTATTTTAAGACGGTTGGGTTTTTATTTAAGCTACTCTAAATTACTTGCCCCCTCTCAATGAATGCACTTCCGTGGAATCGAGGTCGACAGTGTCAATCTGCAATTGTGCCTCCCTGAGGACAAGATTTGTAAACTAAAATGTGAACTTCTAGGCAAGCATAAGCCGTCACGCAAGGAGCTTGAGCACCTCGGCAGGTGCTTCGCGCACTGCGCTATGGTTGTCTGAGGGGCCGCTCCTTCTCCACCGGGGTGTACGACATGATACGGCAGCTTACAAAAACCCATTTCAAATTTGGGCTGAACGACGAGTTCAGGTCGGAACTCCACTGATGGCTCGAGTTTGTGGATAACTTTAATGGGTTCGCGAAGCTGTTGGGCTTGGACGCCACTGCCGTATCCACGTATAGTGATGCCTCGGATTGTGGGTTCGGGGCAACCCACTCGGATGACTGGCTGGTGGGCGAGTTCAGTAATGCTGATTCAGGTTTGTCTTCATCTGTCGGCCACCACATCGTTAATGCTAGCGAAATCGGGCATGATGCCCACATTAATTTACAGGAGATGTGGGCGGTGGTCGCTGCCGCCAGGTGCTGGGTCAACTCCTGGCGGGATAGGTGCGTCATGTTTGTCACATACAATACCACGGTCCGGGCAGCATTGGCTACCGGCCGCTGCATTAATAAGACAATTATGAAGTGGGTAAAGGAGCTATTTTGGGCCTCGATGTTAAATCTGTATACATAAGAAGTAAGGAGAACGTGATCTGTGATGCTTTAAGTAGGTGGCGGGATGCACCTAGTAGGCACAAATTAGTAATGTCGGCTTTGTTGCGCTCATGTGTTCGGTTCATTTGAATTATCGTTTCGATGGTGATCTAGAGGAACTCGAGACCCAGGTTAAATCGATGTCAGACCACTATTACTCGACTAACTCATGGTCAAGGAGGTCGATGCAGGTCAGGAAGTACCTGATGTTCATCGAGGAGTTCGGAGGTTTGCTTTCTCCCCTCCCCTGCCCTTCTTCACAGGTGCCTATTTATGTCATTTGGCTTGCACATACTCTAAAATTCTCCTCCATTATGAACTATATTAGAGCCATCAACTTTTTCCCGAAAGCTGAGGGCTGTCCTCCGATTGACTTCTCTGACCACCAGATAAGAATGGTCCTGGGACGGGTGAAGCGATTTCTGGGGCCTCTGCTTCCGGGGGTGCTCACTAAGAGGTTCTCCTTTATGTCTCAACAGGAGGGGCATGTTTGACCCCAGGCGGCCCTGCTAGCCGGGTTCAGGGCCCTCCTATGAAAATGACAATTGACGGAGTCGGAGTCTGTCCCAAGGAGATCCGATTTTGAATTCTTTGGGTGGGGAATGATCTTGAGATGCTCCTAGACTATCCAGTTCGCGGAAAGGGATCTCCTCATCCCAGTCGCCCGGGGCCCGAATACTGACCTCTGCACTGTCTTTTGGACAGAGAAACATTTCTAACAGGTTGAGGTTGGGGGAGGTGCACCAGCATTCCAAATTCCCGCCGTTACGGGCTATAGGCCCCTTGACTATGGGACGCTTCAGGCCACTATTAAGTTGTTCGCCGGGGAGGCAGGGCTGGATGGCAGCAAATTTTCTTGTCACTCGCTATGCAGGGGGCTGTCTGTACCTTTCTCGCCCCCCAAGGGGCGTCGATTGACAAGATTAAGGTCCACGGCGATTGGTCCTCGGACTGTGCATATAACTATAAATTCGGCTAGGCTAGAAAAAGAGGAAATGGAGACTGAGACGAGGAGTGGTGGGAAGCCTCATTTATTTTAGCAGAGGCCCATGGCTCAGCGAATACAAGCCCTACCTAAACAAAAGTTAAAAATCCGGAGCTCATATGACCGCAAGGCAGGTGAACTGGCACGTGACTTCGATAGTAAAGGTGCCTACCTCGGTAGCGGGACTGGCCCACAGCAAATAATAATACTAACAAGTATATAATATTTATTGTGCATGCTATTTATTTTACTCCAATGATCGCATGTTAGTATTATTTGCTACGTCCAGTCCTGCTACCAAGGCAGGCGCCTCTACTATCGTGGTCACACGCCAGCTCACCTGCCTTTCGGTCATATGAGCTCCGGATTTTAAACTCGTGTATCCGTAAACTAGCGGAAAAAAAGGGGCACCCACTCCCCGCGCGCCCAACTGTTGCCTCCCTAGGCGGTCAGTCCTTGCACGTAGCTCTCTTGTGGCCTCTTTCGCCACATTTTGAGCACTTATGCTCGAACCTACACTCGTCGTCTCGCCTGCCACCCCCCTGTTCGCTGTTCCATGCGAAACATGTTCGCCTTTCCTCCCCTGGTACTCTTTTTCTTATCCCCGTAGTGATTGGTCGACTTCTTCGATTTAATACTATCAGGGCCATAAATCAACACCCTTTTCCCAGTATGGGTACTAGAAAAGGCATCGAAACCCCTTTTTTCCGAAATACCACTCCGCCCCTTTATACTCATATATTACCTTATATATCACATATATAAGGTAATATATATTACGATATATATTGAATATCATATGTGCATATGAGGAAATGTTCATATATTTGGACGCCACTGCCGTATCCATGTACAGTGATGCCTCGGATTGTGGGTTCGGGACAACCCACTCGGATGACTGGCTGGTGGGCGAGTTCGGTAATGCTGATTCAGGTTTGTCTTCGTCTGTCGGCCACCACATCGTTAGTGGCTTGCCACACCCCTGTTCGCTGATGTGGCAAGCCACATCAGCGAACAGGGGTGTTCTGATGTGCCTCGGCTACATAGAAATAGGTGGGTGACCTGGGCGGATTGTGTCCGATATGAAGGTAGCTGCTGCTATTAGCTCTTCTATGTAATATAAAGAATTTTCCTTTTTATCTGTCTGGGTGGGTCTTTGACCGTAGCACTTGGCCCAGCTAGATGCATTGATTGACTGTGAATTGTAATAAATGATGTATCGACCATACAAGTGTTGATGTTGTGCTTCCATTATAGAAACATATAGACATATATAGAAATATATATTTAAGGAAATATGAATACAAAGAGTATTCAAATAATTCAGATTCTACAGGTGCAATGCCCGAGGTCTAAACATAACAATAATATACAGAGAATGTTTCTGGCAAACATTGCCATTAACTTCACTAAAGAAAACAAGTAGCGTTCTTTAATGGAGGATGACAATAACAAATCAGCCCCTTCTCTGGCCCTAAAGGGTGCATTCCTTACACACGGCATGTGGCATGCGGTATGCGAATGCGAATGCGACAAAAAATCGAAACGCCTTGAAGCCTATGGGCTACATTCCTTACACACAGCATGCGAATGCGAATGCAAATGCGAATGCATCAAACCGATCGGTCCATGTAGCGATCAGTGCGGCATGCGGTATACGGCATGCGGTGTGCGAATAGAAACATCAGTCACACTTGTCCATTAGTTATAGACGAGGAGAGGCGACTGAGCTTTACGGAACGGTCACGCACAAGGCTTCTGAGGGGAAACATATGGTAGTGGTGGTGGGGGTTCGGGATGGGTTCGGGTTGGTAAAAATGCTACCAGAGCCACAAAAATATGAATACTTATCTATAATTTGGTAATTATAAAGGTAGGAACCCCCATGTGACGTACAAAAAGGTACATATATATAAATGCAATATTAGGTCATATACAGTGCAGTATTGAGTATACTTGTTTATTTTTATTTGTTAAATATAGCCAGTCATGTGCCACATGCCGCATGCTGCGTGTAAGGAATCATGCCATTCGCATACCGCATGCCGCATGCCGCATACCGCATGTAAGGAATGCCCGTTTTAAGCTGAGATTCCTTACACGCGGTATGCGGTATGCGGTATGCGGTATGCGAATGCGAATGCGGCAAAAAAATCGAAATGCCTTGAAGTCAATGGGTTACAACCCTTACACGCGGTATGCGAATGCGAATGCGAATGCATTTTTCCGATCGGTCCATGTAGCGATCGGTGCGGCATGCGGCATGCGGCAAGCAGGGTGTGAATAGAAACCTGAGTCTGATGTGTCCATTAGTTTAACACTAGGAGAGGCGACTGAGCATTACGGAATGGACACACACAAGGGTGCAGAGGGGAAACATATGGTAGTGGTGGTGGTTGGGTTACGGGTTCGTAAAAATGCTACCATAGCCACATAAATATGAATACTTATCTATAATTTGGTAATTATAAAGGTAGGAACCCCCATGTGACGTACAAAGAGGTACATATATATAAATGCAATATTAGGTCATATACAGTGCAGTATGGAGCATACTTGTTTATTTTTAATTTTTAAATATAGCCAGTCGTGTGCCGCATGCCACATGCCACATGCCGCGTGTAAGGAATCACGCCATTCGCATACCGCATGCGGCATGCAGCATACCGCGTGTAAGGAATGCCCGCTTTAGCTGGTATGTGCGAATCACCCCGGGCGTGGGCGTGGGCGTGGGCGTGGGCGGGGGTGGGGGGGGGGGGCGCTTACTAACACACCAGGTAAAATTCATGCAAATAGTAACCACATGGCCAATGAAACAATACTCTTTCTGCCTGAAGCAAACCGATGATAAATCAAGCACAATCTGAAGAGATGAGGCAGATGTGATTTTAACCAAATAGAACTACAGAAAGGTTTAACAATAATACTGGAGACCTAGTGTACCTCCCCCCCCCCCCCCCCCCCCCCCCCACACACACACCCACACTTGGGCCTCTTTTCAGGATATTTTGGTCGGGTTTGCCAGCATCCACTTCAGGTCCCTGCTGCCGCAACGCGTTGTGGCCATCTACTTTATTGATCAGCGTGGGCGTAATGCCGCTTCCATCTCCAAGCGGAGGCACAGTTTCCAACCTGGAGCAGCTCCGGTATGGAAGATCCGCTTGGAGATGGGTTATTAATGGTACTGATACGTCAGAAGCAATCTCCGCCCGTGACACCGCGAGATTTCGCGTCCTCCCAAGCGGAGGTGAATGTGGGCGAAAATAGAGAGAGAGAGCTTCTAATGAGAGAGTGGGCAGCTCAGGGAGAGAGGTCAGGGAGAGAGATCAGGGGACACTCCGAGAACAGCCCCTGCAGAACTCAGCAGGATTCGCAGAGGTCAATAAGGTCCGGAGAAAGGTCAAAGTTTCATATTCCGATGGTTTTGAGTTTCTGTCTTTTAGAATTTTAATTTGATTTCGAAAAGTTGGTGCTCTCATTGGACAATGCAGCTTTCAGGGGTAGCTCAGGGAAAGATGAGGGACCAATTCTGTGACCAGCTCAGGGACATGCCAGGGAGCAGTAGCAGTAGCTGTGGCAGATTACGATACGTCAGGGGGAAATCAAGGGATAATTCAGAGAGATGTCAGGGAGCAGTTCTGTAATTAGCTCAGACGAGATCAGGTAGAGGTCAGGAACAATTGTCAGTGGATAGCTCTGGTAGAGGTCAAGGACATAAGGACGGACATACAAACATGCCTTAAGGGTCAGAAAGTGCTAACAATAAAATATGCCAATTTAAAGTTAAAGCTGCATAGTATGATGAAATATCAAATTTTCAAAACCAAACCAATTATCTAGATTTAATTTTACATATCTAACTTAGATACTGATGCACTTATTAAACATTTGTTTCTGCGTAGAAGGCAATACTGAGTCAATATAACAGAACCTGTTGCTGCAGAGGTCTATGGTGTCAGAGTTTTGGCAAGCTTGCCAAAACTAATTCTCCATGTTTGCACTCAAAATATCTAAAAAGTTTACCATTTAAAATAAAAGTAACTTTGAACTAATGTAAAGTAGATACTAGTGATCGATCTAATATATTTATCTCAGAAAAAATACAGATATTCAAAACCATCGGACTATGCAACTTTAAGCCTTAGATTAGATCAGATTACAGTGTTTGAGCAGTATGCTCAGACCAAGTTGGAGACTCCACCATCAGCGAACACTACATGGGGTGTGGATGTTCTGTTCAGTTTTGTTAGGTGCAGCAATGAATTTGAATTTGCTGGTGTTTTCTGGGTGTATGTATTCTGGGATCTGTGGTTCATCTGGTATTGCGGTTAAACCTTTTGAACGATATGGCCCAGGTTTGATTCCAGGACCTGCCACCACAGGAAGTGGGCGTTCACCTCGTTCAAGCCATCTCTCCAGGCTTTGTTAGGCGATCAACAGATTTCTAGTTTTCTTTCTTCATTGTGTGGATTTGTTCCGTCATTGTTTTCAGAGTATTGTTTTATTAGGTTTTGAATCCAAGTGTACTGTTCTGACTTTGATTAAGCATCTACACCTATGTGAAAACATCTGACACATTTGGCACGATTCTGGCTTAGCTAGATTCTGCCTCTAGGGATGTAAATATGTCTTTTCTTGAGCCTGTCCTTATTTAATCTTATAACATGCTGTAAAATGGTCATTGTGCACACTTTCAACGTAGTTCTGCACTCAGGGATGTACATAAAATGTAGGTCTGTCTTGGTTAGATTTGCTACCTAAGTACAGTAAAACTCCAACGATTGGTTAATCCAAACTTTTTTAGCGGCCCGGCAAATATTACCATTTATCATGATCGATCTAATATATTTATCTTAGAAAAAAGACAGAAATTCAAAACCATCGGACTGTGCAACTTTAAAGAAAAGAGAGAAAAGAGAAAAGACTTCAAGCCCATGATGACATCAGAAACATTGGGATGTATGTGCAGCGGGGGGGGGGGGGAGCTGGACGAAACTAATAACAACAATAATATTTCCACTCGTACTTGGAACCGGAAGGAGGATTTGCACACGAGACATGCGTCATTTCCAGTAGGAAAGAAGGACTCAACAAGGATGCAATATAAGCGTCTCTTCCTCCGAACCGGGTCGACCAACATTGTTGTAAGCACATGTAATGTGATTAACCACTGATAATGTGCTAATCTACTGGTAATAGTTAAAAAAATAAATATATAGATATGCTGTGATCATATCGAGTTGACCATCTCCTGTTTTGGTAGATCGTGGGATTCAGCTCCGAACCCTAGTCCAGTCAACCCAATGACTTAAAACTTGATACTTGTCACTTCTTAGCCAGGCGCTTGACATTATTAGGATAAGACAAGGACTGGTTGGCTCAGTGTCAGGATAATGTGCCTGGGGCCATGGTGCTGACAGCCTGATCTCCCAATGGGGCAGCACTATAAAGTTGGTATGAGTACGCACTGTCACAAGTCAGTACCCAGCGAATTGGCCACTGGGTCCGGTCGGCTGTTACATGTATATATATATATATATATATATATATATATATATATACACACAAATATGAAAAAGTTGATCCATGAATGGGCTGTGGCATCAATGTGGTAAATTTGTAACTGTCCCACGGTGGGATGGTATGCCCAGAATGGTAGACCTGTAGCTGGTGTTTTTGTTGATGAATGTACTTGATTCCTATAAATAGGTCATTCCTCAGTGCTGTAGCACCGGTCTTCCATTCGGTGAATGGTGCAGTCTTCTTTATACAGATTATTTTTATTTGGTTACCAACAATTATTATAATAACAAAGAAACAACAACAGGTATAATTATATAAGTTACAGTATTCAGAATTGCAAATCTTCAGTAAGGTTGCTGTGGTGTCTTTTTCTCATAGTTCAATGCATTATATATATATATATTGCATAGACTATGTGGACTATATAGACTATATAGTCTATATGTACTATGTAGTCTATATATACTATATAGACTATATATACTATATATGATATATATACTATGTAGACTACATAGACTATATAGACTGTAGACTACATAGACTATATATACCATTAGGCAAAAAGTTGTCTATAGTATATATACTATAGACAACTATAGTATATTGTATCCGGAGATACAATATACTATATAGTAGTATATAGACTATATATACTATATAGACTATATAGACTACATGGACTATATAGACTATGTAGAATATATATATACTAGATAGACTATGTAGACTATATAGACTGTAGACTACATAGACTATCTAGACTACATAGACTATACAGACTATATAGACTATGTGCAACTACATATAGTATATAGACTATATAGACTATGTAGAATAAATATATAGACTATATAGACTGTAGACTACATAAACTATATATACTATATATACTATACACTATAGTGTATATAGACTAAAGACTCTATCGACTATATAGACTATATAGACTACATAGACTATATATACTATATAGAATATATGTATATAGACTAAATGTACTATATAGACTATATAGATTGTGTAGACTATATAAACTATAGTTTATGTAGACTAAATATACTATATACACTATATAGGCTATAAAGACTGTAGACTATATTATATATAGACTATTTAGACTATATAGACTACATAGACTATATTAACTTATATACTATATAGAATATAGACTATACAGAATGTATATCTATCCATATAGATCCATGGTTCTATCTCTATATATTTCCATATATATATAGCCATGGCTCTATGTGTATAGATACACATTCTATTTAATAGGACCTGATGTGGCGAGTAGAAAGCATCCCCTTTTCAGTAACCATCAATTCAAAACTTTCAAATGCACATATCTCACTCACTCAAATCCTACTCAACCTCAATGTAAACATTACGACCACATCGCCACGACTGTGCACTGTCACAAGTCGGTTCCCTTGCTGATATGACCGTAGATGTTTCCAGGAGGTAAAACTCCAAATGAACATTTTGGGGTGCTTGCCAACAATGTTCATGTGTGCTCTGAGTGAGTGAGAACACAGAGGCCTGTCACTGTGAGTTGGTTGTCGTCTGCTCTGTGGGGGCTGCAGCAGCCATCACAGAGCCCTGGGTGGCTTTCAGTTTGTTTGTTGTTGTTTCACGTCCTAGCAACATCTAAGCTCATATCAGAATGGGTACTGACGTGTGACAGTGCGCACTCCTGGCAACTTTATAGTGCTGCCCCACTGGGAGACCAGGCCACCGGAATTTGACCTGATATCCTACTCAGTCACATTATCCTGATGCTGAGCCAACCTGTCCTTGCCCTGTCCTAATAATGCCGAGCGCCTGGCTAGGAAGCAACATTTATCAAATATTAAGTCATTGGTTTGATTCGACCAGTGTTCCGAGCCACATACCCATGGGTTCAGATCCCCTGATCTCCCAAAACAGGAGACGGATGCTCAATCCATTCGGCCCTCCCGTCTGGTCGGCTGGCTTTCATGCAGGGCCTTGATGGCAGACGGCCACGCGCACATTGTCATGCTAATTTCGGGCCCACCTCCGCTTGGCACAGCCTGGTACGACTCACACACCCGGCGCGCATGCGCGGACATAGGGCAGTGAGGTGCAATGCATGGGTACATGGGGCACTTGCGCACATGCACACTCACACGTACTAATGCAACCCCATCTCATATGCAGACCACAGATGCACTGTATATATATATATATATATATATATATATATATATATATATATACAACATATATATATGGGTCGTTCTCAGAAACTGTGTACCACTTGAGGTAGTCTACTAGAAATGCATATTTCAAAGAAACCCTTTATTGGAGTGTCAATATTTAGATTTCATCAGTTAGCCAAATAATGTGGGAGATAGTTGAGATCAAAAGTAAATGTTAATATTGTGTATTATGTATCTTATTGGGATGGATGTAGCTAAATACATAGAAAATTACATCACTAATTTGTGACATTGTCAACAGCATTGAAAATAAAGTGTCACAAACTTAATGAAAACCTCTGAACAACAGCTCATTTCACTTCAAATGGTCATATACAATGTCTTCATTAAGTTGAAGACATTTATTTCTAAAAAAAATAATTTTAATTATGAAATAGTTAACATTTTCTGGAGTCATTAACATCGTAACATTTCATTTCCACTTGCAAGTACTATGAAACTCTGTATCAAACACTGAGTACAGATACAGTACAGGAACTATTTTCACCATTTGACACTATGCATGGCCCAGTTATGGTATCGTAAAAGATAAATCCTGAAATTGCCCCTAAACATTGAAATTTGAGCCGAACATTTGTGTAAAATTGTTGTTTCCACTTTGTTACTCTGCTAATCTGTTACTCTGCTAATATTTTCTTGCGTTTCTCTTTAATATTTACAAATAAGAGAAAACCATAGCAATGAGGTTTCAAATTATTATTACTACTGTTTATCAAGCGAGTGGCATGTGAAATGTCCTAAAATGTCAAGTTTTGTGTGGAAAATATTTGATTTTGGAGTCAGATTGGTTTCCATGCTATACTGCTATTTATTGGGTGTGAGCATCATTTGACCTACTTAAAAATGCCAGAATATGTTTATTTTCAATTATTCAGATGCAAAAGGACATACACATTGAGGAAACTTGCTTATAGGACTTTGGCAGCATTTTGATTTTGTGGTACTGATGTCACACTATTGGTACACAACTTCTGAGAACGACCCATATATATATATATATATATATATATATATATATATATACAGCTTGTACATCTTTAATTTGGCAACCTTGGTACCTGGCTATCGCCGATTACAGAAAATGCCAGATTACAGAAATTGTCCCTTAATGCCTGGTACACACCTACCGTATAGGATTCGCGCACTAAAACTCGCGACTCGACCCGACCCGCTTAAAACTGAAAACAGGCCGATTCATTTTTCGAATCGCGAATCGCAATTGTAATCGGCCCCTTTTAGCCCTAAAACTGAGGTTTTATTCGCGAATCGTAATCGCTAGGTGTGCGTGGGGAGCGCACACCTAGCGATTTTTGTGCGCGAAACGAGCAGTTTTAGATCGTATACGGTAGGTGGGTGCGCACAAACGGTAGGTGTGTACTAGGCATAAGACCCCCCCTCCCCTATGTAGCCATATGCTTAATCCATATACACAATGCTGTGTTAAATTGTGCAGGACCATAGCAGTTGTCAAAATATAGAATGCCAAATTCTCAGCGGCAAGTGAATAGGACAGTGAGCAGGCAAGCGGTGGCGCCACCGTCGGAGCTGAGGCATGAGCAGTAGATGAGTAGGTGAGGTTCCAGCACCCGATCACTGGTGTGTGGGTGCTAGGATAGTATAGTATTCCATGTTATTATACTCATATAATTCTTATACAGCATATATATATATTTATATATATATATTTATGCATATCTATTAAATACACACAAGAAGTTATCTTTTTCATGGAGGTTGCGAGTCAGTAGTCTGGAAGCTACTTGCTGTAGTATATAGCTATGCGCAGTAGTGTACCATGATAGTTCCAGTGATAGATATAACAATTAAAGTTGCATAGTCCTATGATATTCAAATCTTTCCATAATTTATTTGATAAATATAGCAGGTTGACTATTCTGACCTACTATATCATTATTCCGGAGTCATTTGAATGAAAAATGGCCCATTTAGGAGCAATTTGAGCTGAAAGAATCCACAATCATTTAGGCAAGCTTGTCAAAAGTCTTGTTGTTGTGGCCCAGATTAACATCTCGCGATGGTCACGTGATGAGGAATGACCTATTAATATGTAGGTAGTCTTAACTAATGCCATATATGGTATTGGGAATGAGGGCAAGACTAATAAGGTCACAAAATTGACCTAATTGGTTAGTGGCCTCCGTGCCTAATGGCTGTCTCAAAGTAGGTGCCCAAAGGGATAGGGTAATAAATTCACTGATTATTCTATACCAAGACATTAGCTAATGTGCCAGTATCTAAATTGGATCATCATCATCATGCTGTCGGTCGCGATGCGACAAAGACTGCTTTCATTACTTGACTGTCGCTCTCCATTTAGCTCTCTGCTGTGAGAGTGATGTCCATGAGTTGGTCTTAATGTCTCTCAGCTTCAGGTTTCACTTGATCATTTTATGAAAGCTGCCTGCAAAAGTGTTGAAGTGCTGCTGGCTTTTGCAAGTTACCAGCGGCACTCTCTAGGAGAGCAAATAGAGGTCGCACACCGGCAAGAACATGTCCAGACAGGCGCAAAACTATTTGTCCCTGTAGTGGCGGGTCGGGAGATGTTGGGAGTTTCATACATCAACTGCCCTTGATGCGGCCACAGTGACATGGTTTTCGGTTTAGGGTTTGCTCCCTTAGCCTTTGGTTCTGTCAAGAACCTGTACCACAAGGCAGTGGTTTACAACTCTGCAGGGCAGGGGCGTCAAACTCCCTGAGGTATTGCAATACCTGCATACCTGTCTAAATTGGATATATAGAATCAAATGTAGGTAAGTAGTTTGGTTTTGAAAAGAAATATATTTTATCAGACCATGCAACTTTAACATATTACAACAGGATGCTTCGTGATTGCCTTCATTGCCTTCATACCAGTCTCCTCAGGTGCTTCGTGCGTTTCTATGGTAATGGGGCGCGTGTTTACAAGTTGTGGCTATGATTAGTGATCTACACTAGTCAGGTTTCAGGGTTATTTCATAGAGGAAGCCTATCAATCTGAGTAAATGTTCTCTGCTTAATTTAACTCCACTTAATCATGACACTGCGAAAAGCCATTACTATTGGCCTACCTTAAAGTTGCATCGTCCAATGGTTTGAATTTCTGTAATTTTTCTGAGATAAATATATTACATCGATCACTAGTATCTACTTTACATTAGTTTAAAGTTACTTTTATTTTAAATGGTAAACTTTTGAGATATTTGAAGTGCAAACAAGGAAAATTAGTTTCGGCAAGCTTACCAAAAGTCTGACACCATAGACCTCTACAGTAACGTGTTCTATTAAATTGACTCAGTATTGCCTTGTAAGTTCTAGGCAGAATCAAATGTTCAATAAGTGCATCAGTATCTAAGTTAGATATGTAAAAATCTAATCTAGATAATTGGTTTGATTTAGAAAATTTGATATTTCATCGGACTATGCAGTTTTAATTCCCACAGCTTTGGCATAGGGGCCATAACTTGAAGTTGTGAAGTCCGATAGTTTTCAGTTTCGGTCATTTTCTGAGATGACTATATTAGGTTGGTAGTTAGAATCTACCTTACTTTAGTTTGAAGTAACTTTGATTTTATATGGCTAGCATTTGAGATATTTGAGGTGCAAACATAGAAAAAGAATTCTGGAAAGCATCCCAAAACTCGGACACCATAGGCTTCTGCAGTAACATATTCTAGTAATCTTTCTTCTATGTGGCAACAAATGCATAATACGTGCATAACTATCTAAATTATATATGTAGAATAAAATCTAGATAATTGTTTTGGTTTTGAAAAATGTTATGCCTTCGTCGGAGTATGGCGTATATAGCCTTCAATTAAGTGGCAGCTAGATCGCCAACGCAACTTTACTTATTCACAATTAGCATGATTGTATGTGACTATGCATGCATTGTATATGTTAAAACTTCTTATTCCTTGGGAGTTGCTTATGGCCTAATCAAGGCTGGTGATTCCCTGGGGACGACTAGAGTCTTTCAGATCTAATGAGGCTCTTCAGCTGTTACAGTTTATGACGTAGATGGTTGGTTGTTGGTGTTTTATGTCCTAGCAACATCTAAGGTCATACTAGGACAGGTACTGACTTGTGACAGTGCACACTCATGGCGACTTCATAGTGCTGCCCCACTGGGAGACCAGGCCACCAATGCCATGACCTGATATCCCACTCAGTCACATTATCCTGACACTGAGCCAACCAGTTCTTTGCCCTATCCTAAAAATGCCGAGCGCCTGGCTAGGAAGCAACACGTATCAATTTTGATGTCATTGGTTTGACTCGACCAGTATTCGAACCCATGTGTTCGAATCTCATGATCTACAAAGATTACGATCGAACCAGACGGGATGGCCGAATGAGTTAGAGCGTCCATCTCCCGTGTTGGTAGATTATGGGATCGTGGGTTCGAATCCTGGTCAAGTCAAACCAATGACTTAAAAATTTATACTTGTCGCTTCCTAGCCAGGCGCTCCGCATTATTAGGATAGGGGAAAGAGCAGTGGAATGAGGAAGACCAATCGTCCACAATTGAAATTTCCCCTGCTTAATCACCTTTTCCACCAAAAAAAGATTATCTAGACATAGTTGGATTTCTCTATAAAATACATCTAAAACAGGATTAGCCTCCTCCCTCATTATTCATAGAGAGAGCTTGTACACAAACAATTCACTGTAATGGAGTTAGTTACACAAAGAAAGTATGACAAAACTTTTCATTTGTTTTAATGGCGCGCGTGGGGTTTTGCATTCAAAGGTTACCATGGATACGGCATGACGTTCCGGGCAATTGCAGAGGTGATGACGTATATATTTCTCATATGGAGCATTCCACTTCGTCATACTTAGCCATTCCATCTTTTAATTTAAATTATTTCCTGCATTACTAATGTTAAGCGTACGTTTGTTCATCTTAGAGTTGATATAAATTAGTACGGCGTAGAAACATTGTAAATAGAAATATTGTAAATATTTCATCAATGCTATTAAAACAAACGCATAAAGGAAGAAATCAAATTCGTATTCAATGATATTCTATGTTAATATGTAGTGAATTCCTCAATAGTAAATACAAATATAATCTGCACATATAGATCGAATATAAGTTTAAAATGATAAAATATATCTGACATAGGCCTAATTTATATCCTGAAACCCCATGTATATATGTCATGAACTCACCTATTGTCATTTCTTTTGTTAACGAGAAGTATGTTGCACAATCCGGTGGTTCTGGGAAGTGATGGGGGGGGGGGGAGGTATGCAAGGCAGGTAAACAATACACGTGTCGTGTACACAACAGGTATACAAGACAGGTACACAATATTTGTATACAGATAGGCATACAAGACAGGTATGCAACACATGTATACAAGACATGTATACAAGACATGCATATAAGACGGGTACACACGACAGGCATACAATACAGGTATACAAAACAAATGCACAATCCATGTATACAAGGCAGTTATACAAGACAGGTATGCAATACAGGTACACAAGACAGGCATGCAAGACAGGCATGCAAGATAGGCATACATGACAGGCATACAAGACAGGCATACAAGACAGGCATACAAGACAGGCATCCAAGACAGACATACAAGACAGGCATACAAGAAAGGCATACAAAACAGGCATACAAGACATGCATACAAGACAGCCATACACAACATACATACAAGCCAGCCATACAAGACAGACATACAAGACAGGCTTACAAGACATGCATATAAGATGGTAGATAAAAGATTCACCCCATACTTACAGTACAGGGGTGAAAATCAACCCATTAGAAAAACTGGAGAAAAATTTTGACATGCTGGGGAAATTAACGGAGCGAATAAATTCTTAATTTAAGAAGCAAAATATATTCTTCATATATATCTTCATATTTACCCGCTACTTTTGAGTTGAAAAATGTAATAAAACATATAGTTTAATAGACTTTAAAAGTGAAATTGATGGCGTTCTAGCGCCGCCATCTTGTCTTTTTGCATTCTCACCCATTTCACCAACTCTGTGCCTATATGGTTAGCCATTTGATACTGGAGCCACAGTTTCTAGTTCCTGTTCCATACTAAAGCTATTTTCGCCCGTATTTACACTACGTTGTCGTTCACCCGTGTACTACAATAGAGGGTGAATCTTTTATCTAATAAGATGGGTACACACGACAGGCCTGCAATACAGGTATGCAAAACAAATGCACAAGACAGGTATACAAGGCAGTTATACAGGTATGCAATTCAGGTACACAAGACATGCATGCAAGACAGGGATACATGAGAGGCACACAAGACAGGCATACAAGACAGGCATACAAAACAGACATACAAGTCAGGCTTACGAGACAGCCATACAACACAGGCATACAATACAGGCATACAAGACAGGCATACAAGACAGGCATACAAGACAGGCTTACAAGACAGGCATACAAGACAGGCATACAAGACAGCCATACAAGACAGGCATAGAAAACAGACACAGAAGGCAGGCTTACAAGACAGGCATACAAGACAGGTATGCAAGAAAGGCATACAAGACAGGCATACAAGGCAGGCATACAAGACAGCCATACAATACATGAGCTGTGCGTATGCAGTGTTGTTGACTCCACGTCCACGTCGACCCATTTGAGTTGTTGTTGTTTGTTGTTGTTTTATGTCCTAACAACATCTAAGGTCATTTCAGGACGGGACCCATTTGAACTCTACTGGAGGTTTCCTCTGGAGAAAAGGCCGACTCCCAGCTGCGCACATCGATACTACAGAAGGAAGTGTTGCCTTGGTTACGCCGAGATGGCCATGTGGCGC
The DNA here is from genome assembly GCA_030323885.1 of Branchipolynoe longqiensis. Taxonomy (NCBI): domain Eukaryota; kingdom Metazoa; phylum Annelida; class Polychaeta; order Phyllodocida; family Polynoidae; genus Branchipolynoe; species Branchipolynoe longqiensis. The sequence goes on along the minus strand of CM059186.1, from coordinate 113,723,238 downwards.
GTTTGATATGTTCAGCCACTCCCAGAGGTCTTACAGGCAGGCTCACACTACACGACAATCCGATTTGAAACCTGCAAGATTCTACATTGGTCGGGTAATGTCCAGGACTGAAAAACGGGGACAGATCGCGGATCGGCTATTGTGAGGTCCGAATTTTGGCAACAGATCGGGTATCAGCTGGTGTGAAATCTGAATATTGAGAACCGATTAGGGATTGGCTATTGTGAGGTCTGAATTATGGGCACGGATCGGGGATTGGCTATTGTGAGGTCTGAATGATGGGGACAAATTGGGTATCAGCTATTGTGAGGCTTGAATGGCTTGGACAAATCGGGGATTGGCTATTGTGAGATCTGAATAATTGGGACAGACTGGGGATTGGCTATTGTGAGGTCTAAGTGACGGGGACAGATGTGGAATTGGTCATTGTGAGATTTAAATAATGAGGACAAATCGGGGATTGGCTATTGTGAGGTCTAAGTGTTGGGGACATATTGGGAATCGGCTATTGTGAGGTCTAAATAAAGGGGACAAATCGGGGATCGGATTGTGAGGTTTGAATGACGGGGACAAATTAGGGATTGGCTATTGTGAGATCTGAAGAATGGGGACAGATTGGGGATCGGCTATTGTGAGGTTTGAATAATGGGGACACATCGAGGATCGGCTATTGTGAGGTCGAAGTCACGGGAACATATTGGGGATTGGTTAGCATGAGGCCTTAATATCAGAGGCATATCGGAAGGGACAGATGTTTTAAATATCAACTAGTGCGCAGGCTAAATATCGGGGGCATATTGGAGATCGATAATTAATAGCCTTGAAAATAATACATGCTCTGAGTATTTCCAACACAGTAAAACCTCTTTAAATCGACTGACCATGGGACCGATTTTAAATGGTCCATTTCGAGAGGGGGTCGGTCTATGGAGTTTAACAAAATCATTACAATGGTATTGTACGGGCGATCGTTTGGGAAGCAAATAAAGTGATCGATATAGGGGAGTGGTCGATCTGTGGAGGTGGTTGGTTAGAGAGATTTGACTGTATATGCATCGACTGAATCTTCTCTCCGAATGCGCCTTTCAATTCACCATGCGAGAATTGGCATTCGGAGAGTTCTCCAAGTTCCTGACACATAGCACCTCAACTGATGTCGTGACTTGAACGTCAGGTCCAACTCAAAACCTTGAAGCTGCCAATCGGCAAACCCAAGTAGTGTGAGCCTGCCTTTGCCCGCGTCTGTGCAACTGACATGGAATAGCAGCGTCCGTCTGTTGCCACTAAAATGTCGTCTGCTGGCACTAGTAAAGGTGGTAGCAGACGACATTCAATACCCACTTTACAACTTTGTTTGCGAATACAGATATCTTTAATTGGTGACGATGAATAAAGAACAAAAAAACACCCCAAAGGCAAATATTTCCGTCGGTTTTACACGCAGCAGACGCCATATAAACCGAAAGCAGATTATAATGATCAATCTAATGTATTTATCCCAGAAAATTGCAGAAATTCCAAACCATGGTACTTTATCACTACTACACCACTTTAACATTAACTCAACACTATCTGAAAATCTGGTCGTGAGTTGAGACTAGAAACAGTCACCTTCTACAATTCGAACTTCCAGGCAAGAAGATGCGATGATTATATACTATGTCCGTATGTCACGTGAAAGATAGTGAATGAAAAATACTAAAAGAACAACAATTGAAACCTGATATTCTTAATCGGTTTTCTTAATAATAATAATAATAATAATAATAACAATAATAATATATAAATATAGTTAGATAGATGGATATATTTAATTCTTTGAGATTCTCATAGCAAGCGAGAGAGAATGAGAGTAAGAGAGGGCGAGAGAGAGAGAGGTCGAGAGTGAGAGCGAGAGAGGGCGAGAGCGAGAGAGGGCGAGAGCGAGAGAGGGCGAGGGCGAGAGAGTGAGAACGAGAGAGAGAGTGAGAGTGAGAGAAAGAGAGTGAGAGAGTGAGAGAGCTGAGAATGGGCGGATGGAGAGATGGGACGGAGAGAGAGAGAGAGTGGGGTGGGGGATACAAGTGCCCCAGAGCGTAAGGCCCCCGCTTATGGCAGTTACAGTGACAACGATTTGGTTGTGGTATTGTGAAAATCACAAACAATGTAAACAGAGTGACTCCCCGTAGCGAGCTTTCTACGTATGTTTCTATTCCCATGATAGATCTTGCAACCATTCACAATACCCAAGGGGCACCTGTTCCAATAAGGCTTAGTGGAGGCCCAACCCACACTCACAGCGATCCCATTGTTCTGTGATGCTTGATAGGATGGGGAGAATGTGTGCGGTTTAGGACTCTAGGTTATATGACATAGCATAAAGCTGAAATTCCATTAACACATCGTATAGTAAGTAACAGGTTATAATTTATATGACATAGAATAACGCTGAAATTCCATTAACACATCGTATAGTAAGTAACAGGTTATAATTTATATGAATAGAATAAAGCTGAAATTCCATTAACACATCGTATAGTAAGTAACAGGTTATAATTTATATGACATAGAATAACGTTGAAATTCCATTAACACATCGTATAGTAAGTAACAGGTTATATGATATAGAATAACGCTGAAATTCCATTAACACATCGCATAGTAAGTAACAGGTTATAATTTATATGACATAGTAACGCTGAAATTCCATTAACACATCATATAGTAAGTAATAGGTTATAATTGATATGACATAGAATAACGCTGAAATTCCATTAACACATCGCATAGTAAGTAGCAGGCAATATGACAGAATAAAACCGACATTCCATTAACACATCATATAGTAAGTAACAGGTTATATGACATAGAAAAAGCTGAATTTCCATTAACACATTGTATAGTAAGTAACAGGTTATATGACATAGAATAAAGTTGAAATTCCATTAACACATAATATAGTAAGTAATAGGTTATATTACATTGAACAAACCTGAAATTCCATTAACACATAGTATAGTAAGTAACAGGTTATATGACATAGAATAAAGTTGAAATTCCATTAACACATAGTAAAGTAAGTAGTAGGTTATATGACATAGAATAAAGTTGAAATTCCATTAACACATTGTGCAGTAGCAGGCAATATTAGCATTGCATCATGGTATTCCCTCATCCAAAGCATCAATCATATCGCGCATCGCATATCATTAATGGAATCCCAGCTTAAGAGCAGGCTAGCGGCACGCAGGGTGGGTGAGGCCGAATGAATACCTGCCAGACACCCTCGGGATGTGGCAATTTGTGGGTGTCTTGCGGGCACCACATCCTGCCAACTGACTTGGTCATAGGTAAAGCAATAAACCATTTCCACAGGGCATGCACACTCAGCTGAAACTCGAGGTGTGGGGTCAATTTTGGAAGCGAGTACTAAGTTTGTATAAAGCTACTGGTGTGGTTATTGAAATCTATTTTCCAGAAATAATATTTTTTAAGTGTATAGAATAATAAAGTGACAATCGGTTGTTGATTACCCTGGCTTTTTTGTTCAGAAACATAGACATAGATCGCATATATAACAGCTAAAGTAGTAAATATAAAATTATACATAGTTTTAAATTATCAAGATCTTAATGCAGGAGATGTCAATTTTGTGAACAAGAACTTGCTTTAGATAATTACATTATAATGATTGCTGGACGGTATTCATTTTTATGCAACGTATGAACCACCAACAATAATGAAAACATGGAACAAAATAAAATAAAAAGGAGAAAAACTGACCATTCATGTAACTCTTTCCCGAGGTGTAAATGGAAACTTTCCTGGATTTAAATCCAAGCAGCACAAATATCGGGGGGGGGGGGGACTTACTACACAGCGATGGATTGATTAGAGCTCCATAATCCAAGGAAATAATAAAATTGTCAGATCTAGATTTAATCAAGCATACCCAAGTTATATACTGGTGCATTCATTAGGTATTTAGTACTGCATAGAAAGGAAGGCAAAGTCAATTTGGTCTAACCCGTTACTGTGGAAACAGGCTGTAAAGGTACATGCTGAAATTAATTTGGCATGTTGTCACTTAAAATATCTCCAGAGTCAGCCATTTATAATGAAAGTTACTTCAAACGAAAAACAAGGTAGATTATAACAATTAGCCGGTATATTTAATCTAAACAATGCCATGAACTCATAAAGTACTGGATATTGCACAGCTAATAGCCCTGTCACATTACGATGCATCGCACAAACGTGCACTGACGTAGGTGATTTTTCGCCACTATGTCGGTGTACGTCGATATGCGTTACTCGACTGTTACGCATTCATTATGTGTATGTCAATGTACGTCGATGTACGTCGATATATGGCGTTGTTCATCAAGGGGGCACAAAACTTTCAATGTTCAACAACGTGTGGATTTTATGTCGGCCATACATTATGTATATGTTAGGCATACGTCGATCTAAGTTAGACGTACGTTAGACAAACATTGTTCAATATGTTGCACTATGTTGACCTATGTTAGTCGGATGGACAGGCAGTGGAAACGTACAGTCCACGTATTGACAACGTACTGACAATATATGGATAATGTATGTGTAATGTATGTGTAATGTACGTCTAACATACGTTTTGTGTTTCTCCACCGTGTCTTGACGTATGTAACGTATGAGGCGCAGTTCTAGCGATTGAATAACATATGTAACATTCACAGGCATTCTGCGAACGTACTATGAGCGTAATTCGAGCGTTTTTCGCCCGGGAGGCACGTTAGCCATATGTTCGTCATACCTTGGCCATATGCTATGTATACGGTATGCATACATCCAACTTGGCCCCCTGCGCCGCAAAGTTCGACACCACTCGAGTTAAAACAGTGATTTTACCTGTGCTTCCACGATGCGTCGTAATGTGGCAGGGCCATAAGCTAGCAATGTATCAGACACTCTGTCTTCTAAAATATGTTACTATTTTTAGTATTTATAATCAATCTTGCTGTAATCTTAAGCTGGATTCTATTGTCTTTGGTGCTGTCCTATACATCAGTCCTGGAGTTTTACCCATATTAGTACTTTCCACTGCCACCAGGTGATGACTTGATGTGGAAATCATCTATTATTGAGTGCAGAAAAGGAAAGGAAAATGGGATGTGGGAAGTATATAGATTACGCACACACACTTGTGTCTCTGAGTGACCTATAATCTATTGTCATGTGACCAGAGACGCATGTCGATAGCTGTTCAGAGGTGTGTTCATGTGTTGGCTAGGCTGCAGGTGTGAGCGGTCCTAAACCCACAAACATATACGCTAAAATGTGAAAATGTCGCGAACCTCAACAAATCAGCTATCACTGGTATAGTATACAGTATCACTATCAGGAGTCTAATAGAACCCCGACACGACATCATCGAGTGACAGATCCATGGAACAGGCACCATTTATCTTTCCATTCTTTCGATCAAGTAACGCTATTATCAGTTATGAGGTAAGCTAATTCATAGACATAGACATATTTTATTCATAATTTCCATACACAATGCACAAACGTAAACTAAGCTGTTGACAATGTTAGACATTGTAGGAATAGTGTAAGCATTAATGGTTGTCTTCCCACTGGCCTTTATAAACAAGTAATATGTAATGCAACATCATGACCCCTGTAACTGATTTACAGATAACTGACAGACGAGCATCCCCGGGGCGACCATCCCCAACCCAGCGGGTCGCAGGTGGCGGATAGCGACATGGCTTTTAAATATGGTTAGCTGTGAAATAAGGTGGGCTTGCCCAGTTGAATAAACAGCCCCGGACCAACTGGTGATGATCCTAACAGGACAAGGAGTGGGCAACTGGTTGGCACTGGTGTCCTCATTGAAATACCTCAAGTGTCCCATGACAGGTACATCATGCGAGCAAGAGCCGCCTTATAAGCTCAAGCCCCTTGTGCTCCCAAGGTAGGTCCTTTGATCAGGAGCTAAGGGTGAGGTAACCCTAACAGAAAACCTCAAATGCTGAAGTCGGAGGTAGCAGGCCACAAGGCGCACCCTAACAAACCATGGTACCATGCATACACAGCCATATGACACTTGGAGACAAATTCAACAGAACTGGGCTCCAAGTGTAATTGAAGGCGAACGAAAAGAAGAAGAAGAACTGACAGACTGCTCTTTGAGGAGACAAGCATATATGTTAGACAAAGATATGATGGCATCAAGACATGTTCATTTACAGACTAATTCGGTGGTTTAAATTATACATATTTGATTGTACTCATGGGGTCTTTATGGCCCAGGGAAACAATTGCGACACAATATGTTGCTACAGTTCCCCGTATCTGCATATTCATTTAATTTTAATTTTTGGGGGGATAGATTAGTTGATTAAGCAGGAGAAATTTCAATCGTGGACGATTGGTCTTTCTCATTCCACTGCTCCTTGCCCTATCCTAATAATGCCGAATGCCAGGCTAGAAAGTGACAAGTATCAATTTTTAAGTCATTGGTTTGACTCGACCAGGGTTCCAACCCACGATCTACCAGAACGGGAGATGGACGCTCAACTCATTCGGCCATCCCGTCTGGTTTCATCCAGTGTTTAAAACGTGATCGCGAGACGCTCACCTCAATGACAGGGTACCATGGATTCCATATATGCCATATGCCCTATGCAGTGTGTAGTTGGTTGCTTGGTTGTTAGGGTTTTACGTCCTGGTAACATCTAAGGTCATATCAGGACGGGATAGTTTAAATGGGGAAAGCACCTCATAAGTATTGTACTTCTGCTTTCTCCTTTTTCATGTGAAAAAATTACTGATATAAATATCAACTTGTGTGTACATTGATCATGTGGAAATAAATATTTTATTATTATTATTATTATTATTATTATTATTATTATTATGCTGTGCTCTAACCACCATGCTGGTGTCAGCTAAGTCGGGCGTACGTGATCATACACGCTATTTTTAACACTTCAAAATTAAAATGTCCACTCCGGTCTGTTATTTCAGAGCCACCTCTCTCAGTACGATAACCTACTTATTGATCTATAGGGTGTTTACCGCAGCAAACCTGGTGTTACTTAAATGTGTGTCCTTGTTGGCGTCGCGTTGTGGGTTTCATTGTTCTCGGTGTTCATGTTGTGGGTGTTGTTGTTCTTGGTGTTCATGTTGTGGGTGTCGTTGTTCTTGGTGTTCATGTTGTGGGTGTTGTTGTTCTTGGTGTTCATGTTGTGGGTGTTGTTGTTCTTGGTGTTCATGTTGTGGGTGTCATTGTTCTTGGTGTTCATGTTGTGGGTGTTGTTGTTCTTGGTGTTCATATTGTGGGTGTTGTTGTTCTCGGTGTTCATGTTTTGGGTGTCATTGTTCTCGGTGTTCATGTTGTGGGTGTTGTTGTTCTTGGTGTTCATGTTGTGGATGTTGTTGTTCTCGGTGTTCATGTTGTGGGTGCTGTTGTTCTTGGTGTTCATGTTGTGGGTGTTGTTGTTCTTGGTGTTCATGTTGTGGGTGTTGTTGTTCTTGGTGTTCATGTTGTGGGTGTCATTGTTCTCGGTGTTCGTGTTGTGGGTGTTGTTGTTCTTGGTGTTCATGCTGTGGGTGTCGTTGTTCTCAGTGTTCATGTTGTGGGTGTTGTTGTTCTTGGTGTTCATGTTGTGGGTGTCCTTGTTATTGTTGTTCATGTTGTGAGTGTCATAGTTCTTGTTCATGTTGTGGGTGTCCTTGTTCTTGGTGTTCATGGTGTGGGTGTCCATGTTCTTGGTGTTCATGATGTGGGTGTCCTTGTTCTTGGTGTTCATGTTGTGGGTGTCCTTGGAGTTCATGCTGTGGGTGTCCTTGTTCTTGGTGTTCATGTTATGGGTATTTGTGTGTGTTCTTGTTCTTCGTGTTCATGTTTTGGGTATCTCAGAAATTTCTGTCAGCCGTGGAGGCCCATGTGGTTGGTTGTCCTTGTTGTAGGTATCTTTGATATGGGTATTACAGATGTAGGTCTCTTTGTTATTGGTGTCTTTGTTATGGGTATCTTTGATGTGGGTGTCTTTGTTATGGGTGTCTTTAAGATGTCCTTGTTGTGATTGCCCCTTTTTGGTGGGTGTCCTCAGGCTTAAACTAGTTAAAGTCGCATATCCTCATAAAGCACACATTTTTTCCAAAGCAAAACATCCATCTAGATTTGATTTTATACATCCAATTTAGATACTCATGTGTTCAGATAAGTCTTTGTTGCTACAGACAAGAAGACATAATGGAGCCTATTACTGCTGAAGCCTATGGGGGCCAATGTTTTGCCAAGCATGGGAACATAAATTTTACATGTCTACACTACAAATATCTCATAAATTAATCATTTTAAAAGCAAATTTACCTAAAGCTAAAGTAAGATAAATTATATTGTTCAACCTAATATATAGATCTCAGAAAATGACAGAAACTCAAAACTATTGGACTATGCAAATTTAATGGAAGTGAATCACAGCTTCTCACACCCAACCACGTCACACCATGTACTATTCTATTTCCATGTGGAAAAGACCGATTTCCCCCCACCCACCAGCCCTCAAATAAGCATGTACCTACTACTTTTGTCGATTGTACTAAGTGCAAGCAAGCATAAGGTAGTATGTGTAAAGTGAACAAACGTTGTTCCCAATGGTCCACATCACATTGGATTCGAACCCATGGGTTCAAACCCTTTTCGAGTCAAACCAATGACTTTATAATTGATACGTGGTGCTTCCTAGCCAGGGGCTCGGCATTATTAGGATAGGGCAATGGACTGGTTGGCTCAGAGTCAGGATAATGTGACTGAGTGTGATATCAGGTCATGGTGCTGGTAGCCTGGTCTCCGAGTGGGGCAGCACTATGAAGTATCATATGCGTGTGCACTGTCACAAGTCGGTGCCCGTCCTGATATGACCCTTAGATGTTGCCAGGATGTAAAACTCCAACAACCAACCAATCAACATCACGTTGCACAATGACTTAACAATTGATACTTATCGCTTCCTAGCCAGGCGCTCGGCATTATTAGGATAGGGCAAGGACTGGTTGGCTCAGTGGCAGGATAATGTGACTGAGTGCGATATCAGGTCATGGTGCTGGCGACATGGTCTACAAGTGGGGCAGCACTATACAGTCACCATGAATGAGTGCGTACTGTCACAAGCCGGTACCCATCCTGATATGACCTTAGATAAAACTCCCAACAACCAACCAATCAACCAACATCACATTGGAGACAGCAGTTCTCATCGGACCACAACAGATAAACAATATTTAGCCCTGTCAGTGCTTGGATGTGTGACCATCTGACAAAACAAGGCGCTGTAGACATTTTGATACAGGCCTATGGCTCATCCAATTAATGGTTGATACCTAATAATACCGGGGTTATAAGCACAGTGCAGTTTGCTAACTCTATGCAGTCATGGTAGATCTGCAAGGGACCATCCAAAGTTTTCACCACTTTCACAGTTGTACAAAAGCATACTATTTTCCCTGACTCCCCATTGCTACAGAACATAAAGACAACAATATGAATGCATTAAATATCGACATTTGATTAAACAATAACAGTTGTTTTTGACTAACACCCCCCCCCCCCCATCTTACACTTTGCACGATGGCGAAAATTTTTAAAATTTTGGATGACCCCCTAACAAAGACATGTACTTGAACCTGTCGGTGGTATCATGTTATCTGCCACTACATGGGTTATTATTCTTTCTATCTAGATTACCCAGAATCCTTCACATTTAATGCAGCATCAAAACCACAACCACTCTACATCAACCAACACCATCCACAATTGCTAGAAACATCACGCAACACCAGGCGACACCCCAGACTGTTACACTTGGTGACTTTTTCCTTTTATGATCAAATAACAGAAACTAATCCTGCAAATGATTAAACATGTTTTTTTTGTGTGTGTTGCATCCGGTGCTTGTATTACTAGCTGAGTATCACAATGTTGTCATGGTGCTTACATAAAAACACGCCCAACTTCCACCACATCCAAACTTCACCAGCTACACAATCATAGCTGGTTAATGGTGGAGGAGAAGACTTCGCCGAGGTCAAATTTAAAGTTGCATAGTCCGGTGGTTTTGAGTCTTTGGTTATTTTCTGAGATAAATATATACAGTATAACCCCATTAAACCAAACTTGAAGGGACCCTAGAAATTTGTTTGGATTAACCGATCATTGGTTTAACCGAGCTTTGATTTTGACTTGGCTTTGGCAAAAACGGGGGTACATTATGAATGTACAATGTATGTGGACACTATGGTTATTGTTTTTTATGTGTATACAGTTTAACCCCATTAAACCAATCTCGGTTAAATCAAACGATCGGTTAATCCAAACTTTTTTCGGCGACCTGGCAAAATACTACCATTTATCATATAAAAAAGTCTCAGATGACCTTAAAACCAGATGAAAGTTTGGTTTAACTGTACCGGTAGTGGCCTGGGGCTGACAATTTTGTTTGGATTAACCGATACTTTGGATTAACCGACTTTGGTTTAACCAATTTTTTATATAATAAATGGTAGTATTTTGCCGGGCCGCCGAAGAAAGTTTGGATTAACCGATCGTTTGGTTTAACCGAGCTTGGTTTAACGGGGTTGTACTGTATTAGGTTTATCGTAATAATCCATGTTAATTTAGTTTGAAGTTACTTCGCTTTAAAAGGACTACCTTAGGAGATATTTGAAGTGTAAACCTGCCAATCTAATGTTGGCATACTTGTCAAAACTCTGACCCCATAAGGTGAAACAGGAACAGCTTCTGCTAAATTGACTTGGTATGCCTGACTATGTAGCAACAAATGCTTAGTAAGTGCACCAGTATCTAAACTGGATGTGTAGGTTCAAATATAGACAAGTATTTGCTTTTGAGAATTTGATGCTGTTATTGGAGCATGCTAATTTAACAATGGCATAAGGGGCAGATGTTGCTTCATATTTTAATAACAAATTGAAGAGCAGTTTGTAATAATTATAATAATGTAGCTCAGTAAAGATGAAAACTAATTATAAAGGAAATTTACCGATTTGTCAGATCACACACAAACAGCCGTCTCCATTTGATGAAAACAAGTCATACTCATAATAATATGGTGATTTGGGGTTTGTATTTCAATTGAACATATATTATTAATTTAAATTTAATTATGTATTTAACCCTATGGTAGGTTTGCTGGGTTAGGTCTATGGTCCTGTTAGTTTACCCAATATTTGTTGTGTTTTATGTCCTAATACCATCCCAGGTCTATGGTGTAATATAAAGGTGAATTGTGGTTATAATGCAGGGGCAGGGGTAGAGGCTATGTTACAATAAAAGAGGGGCTACAGGTGGATTAGACAGGATCAGTACTGAATATCACTACATGTACTTAGTAGTGGTGGGTTCTACAGGAGAACAACCAGGGTAGGTGGTGACAGTGAGGACAATCTCAGCTGGGATTATTCAGTAAACAATTAGAGGCTACCGTTACATGTGAAGGGTGTTGAGTTACGACAAATTATTGCTTTGAGGAAAATATTGGAACGCAATCTTTTTGCTAAATTTAGGGGGTTTACAAAAGTATGACGAATAGAGTAGGTGTACAAGCAGGCACCACAATGCCGAGAATTGGCACTCAGAAGGTGCTTAGATGTGCCTATACAGTAAAACCTCCCTAAATAGACGACCATGGGACCGACTTTAAAAGGTCCATTTAGGGAGGTGGCCGGTTTAGGGAGTTTTCTTTTATTGTTACAATGATATTGTATTGGCGATCATTTGGTTTCACTGTATATATATATATATATATATATATATATATATATATATACATAGAGTAAAACCTCTCTAACCGATCATATATATATATGGATAGTGATAAGCCCCTTATCGCCTGTAATTAGCTCTGTAGTGCCCCCACTCCTATCCACCCCTTATTGGGGGTAGGGGGGGGTCCGGTGTCGTGGTTTCAGTTCTCAACCAGTTTCAGTTCTCAACATCGCTTTTGCGCATGCGTCAAAGCATCTGCGCATGCATCAAAGCATCGTCTGCGCATGTGTCAACATCAGCCCGATTCAAACCATCGCCGATCGCCGCAAATCGCTGCCTCATACTGTCACTATAGTGTCAGTGTCACTAACCTTATAAATTTAATATAATCTTTTCGGTAAACATGTTTTCTATATGTGTACCAAGCGATTTGTTTCTAGGTGGTGTGGTTTTTAGAGATATTTCACTTTTTCTGTATGAAGATTGCTCACGACCATTGACAATGCCTTGAGTTTGCCGGTACACGCAGTGCAAAACATTATTCAAAATTAATACAAATCTAGAACCCTAACCATATCAATTTAATATAATCTTGTTGGTAAACATGTTTTCTATTTGTGTACCAAGCGATTTGTTTCTAGGTGGTTTGGTTTTAGAGATATTTCACTTTTTCTTTATGAAGATTGCTCACGACCATTGACAATGCGCAAATGATGCTGTTAGATTTTGACGCATGCGCAGAAGCGATGTTGAGAACTGAAACTGGTTGAGAACTGAAACCGCGACACCGGCATGCACCGCGCCATCTCCTGCGCGGGGCTTGTCACTCCACTCGCCGTGTGAACAAAAATGATGACCGAACAATAAGGACCATATTCACAGTGAAAAGCTAATGTTATCTATCATATCAGTCTTGTTAATCATATTCACATGCCATCATTAGCCCCGTTTACACGGGCGATTTAAAACGTTTCATATGAACCCACTTGCCTAGAGCGACTCACATTTGGTGTGTAGACACGGTTCTGTGGCGTTTTAGGGCTGAATCGCTTCATATGAAACGTTTCATCTAGACCACCTCGCGAGGTAGTATAGATGAAGCGTTTCAGCTGGTTCCCGGCAGTGTTAAGGCCCGATTAGGCCGAAATCTACTGAATGCGATCATATTTAACAGAATTTCATAGTCAAATAATTAAATTTAATTAAATTAACCTTAAATTCCAAGCGATATTATCGTAGCAGCTACATCTGAGTCGAATCGACTAGTGTAAACTAAACACATAGCAGTGCTCACCGGCTACAGGCGCACCACAGGCTGCTGGTTCCCGGCGCCAAAACACTTTTTAAACTCTGTCCGTGTAAACGCACCTCAAAAACGCATCATATAAATCGCCTTGTCTAGAACGTTTCACAATTCCCCGTGTAAACACGGCTATTGAAATCTCCGTGAAATTCCAAAATGATCCGATTCGTGTCAAATGAGAGTAGCAATTATCTCTGGTTGTAATTTTGAACTAGTTAAAATTGCGTTAATTGACAGCAACATTTAATTCACAAAAATAAGTCAAATTAGAGGCGATACAGCCCAGTCGTTCTTATGCATTCTGAGACTTGTTTGTACCTTAGGCCAAATATAATAAAAGTTTTGTGATTGTCCTTTTGAAATAAAAATCCGGTGTGGCGTTTTAAGCCGTGTGCCGTGTTCACCGGTGTGCATAGACTCAAACTCAAGGCATTGTCAATAGTCGTGAGCAATCTTCATACAGAAAATACAGAAAAAGTGAAATATCTCTAAAACCACACCACCTATTAACAAATCGCTTGGTACACATATAGAAAACATCTTTACCAAAAAGATTATATTACATTTATAAGGTTAGTGTTCTTGATTTCTATTAATTTTGAATAAAACTAATGTTGTGCACTGCGCGTAACGTCAAACTCAAGCCATTGTCAATGGTGGTGAGAAATCTTCATACAGAAAATCCAGGAAAAGTGAAATATCTCTAAAACCACACCACCTGGAAACAAATCGCTTGGTACACATATAGAAAACATCTTTACCAAAAACATTATATTAAATTTATAGGGTTAGTGACTCCCGACCATTGACAATGCCTTGAGTTTGAGTCTATGCACACGGCTGAAAACGCCACACCGGGTCCGACGATTTTGATTTTGATTTTGTATTTGTTACTACTCCCCACTGCCCGGTGACTTCCCCCCTCTTCACTCCCCTTTCTATTTCTCACTCCATCCACCCCACTCTCCACTCCCCTTTCCCTTTCTCATTTCAACTGCCCTCTCCATTTAGCAGTTTTTGACCAAGAAATAAATTAAATTCAGGGGCAGGCGATTTTTCAGGCACGGGAGGGGACGATCACCAATTTAAAAAAGAGTTGTTTGCTTGGGTGGGACCCTGTTCCCTTTTCAATGTTTCGCTTTCCACCTTCTTGCTGCAGATCCCACCTTTCCCCCTCGCTTCCTCCTAACCCGTCGGCAATTGGACACGAGTGCCCAGCTACAATTGGACCAGAGTGAACCTGTGCCACTCCAACGACTTGTCATTATTGTTGTAAAGAACCCCTCGCTTCTACAACCGCCCCCTCTGAAATTTCCTCTTCATCCAAAAAACGGACTGATTTATCGAGGCCGTTTATTATTGCTGCAGTCCTGCACCCTGTAACTGTCAAGGTTACGAACCACCCAAAACTCAAGTTTAAAAAAACAATTATTTGGCCTTATTTTGGTAAAGAGGTATTGGCGTGCTATTTGCATCAAACCAGTTTTGAAGCAATGCCATGAAATCTACACACTTGATCAGAATGTGTTGTTATCTAGAGCTGAGTTTGCACGTCACTATTTCGAATGGTACCTTAAAATACCATTGTCTTTCTTAAATAATAGCTATATTGATTCATGACGACTAGTCCTTCCGGTGCCCACCAGGGGCGTGCATAGAATAACGTGATCTCGCTCAGCAGGTCACGCTCAAACTCACTGGCATGCCATTAAATCCATTCACGATGCCCAACATTTGTTTTAGCTGTAAAAGTAATAACTACGGTTGGCATAACCTGAACTAGATAAATACTTTGTACGGTAATTTATTGAATCAAATAGACCTTTTTTTCTTGATCGATGAGATTAAAAAGGTGCAGATATGAGTGAATGAGACTGGGCATGGGATACCTGACTGCTCCGCCATTGTTTCCCTAATGTGACTATAAGCATGATCGATCAGATGCAATCAGAATGTTGTGCCAACTCGGAATGTTCAACTACAATGCGACAGGGAGGCTCCCCGCCTCTCCAAATAAGCACACACACCACTGAATAAGTGGCATCCCTGAATATTAACATCTCCCTGTGGAAGTATCGCCCCTGAATAAAACCTCCCTGAATAAGCACCACCACTGAATAAATAGTAACCCTGAATAAGCATCCCCACTGAATAAATAGTACCCCTGAATAACATATCCCTGAATAAGCACCCCCACTGAATAAATAGTACCCCTGAATAATATATCCCTGAATAAGCATTGCCACTGAATAAATAGTACCCCGGAATAACACCTCCCTGAATAAGCACTGCCCCTGAATAAATAGCACCCCTGAATAACATCTCCCTGAATAAGCACCGCCACTGAATAAATAGTACCCCTGAATAACATATCCCTGAATAAGCATCCCCACTGAATAAATAGTACCCCTGAATAATATATCCCTGAATAAGCATCCCCACTGAATAAATAGTACCCCTGAATAACATCTCCCTGAATAAGACCTCACTGAATAAATAGTACCCCTGAATAACATCTCCTTGAATAAGCACCCCCACTGAATAAATAGTACCCCTGAATAACATCTCCTTGAATAAGCACCCCCACTGAATAAATAGTACCCTTGAATAACATATCCCTGAGTAAATAGCGACCCTGAATAAACAACCCCCTGAATAAGCACCCCTGCTGAACAAGCAGCACCCCTGAATAACATGTCCCTGAGTATGTAGCACCCCTGAATAACCAAAGCCCTGAATAAGCACTCCCACTAAATAAGCAGTGCCCCTGAATAAGCAGTCCCTGAATAAGCACCCCCACTAAATAAGCAGTGCCCCTGAATAAGCAATTCCCTGAATAATTACTCCCACTGAACAAGTATCATCCCTGAATAGACACTTCCCTGGGTAAGTAACCCCCGAACATGCAGTATCCCTGAATAAACGTCTCCCTGCATAAATAGAGCCCCTGAATAAATAACTCCCCGAATAAGCACCCATGTTGAACAAGCATCACTCCTGAATAACCATGATATATTACTGAGAAAATAGCACCCATGAATAAGTAACCACTGAATAAGCACCTCTCTAAATAAGCACCTTCCTCAATGAGCACCTCTCCATTATTAGAATATGGCAAGGACTGGTTGGCTCAGTGTCAGGATAATGTGACTGAGTGGAATATATGGTCTACCGTGGTGCTGGTGGCCTGGTCTCCCAGTGGAGAAGCACTATAAAGTCGCCATCAGTGTCCACTGTCACAAGTCGGTACCCGTCCTGATATGACCTTAGATGTTGCCAGGATGTAAAACTCCAACAACCAACCAACCAATCAGGGCTTGGCACAGGCGCTATTCTCCCTAGATACGCCACTGTATGTACCTCCCTGAATATACCTCCCCCCCTGAATAAGCACCAGCTGTGAATAGGCACTTCCCCTGAGAAACTACCTCCCTTTAATAAATATCGCCACAAAATTACCTGTGTGCTCAGGAAATGCAAGGTTGGGAAGCTTATTTTATGCAGGTAACAATACAAGATGGAGAGGCTCTGCATTGTATTGTAAGCAGTGAATAAAGAGCAGGGAGAGAGAAAGGGAGAGAAAGAGAGAAAGAGAGCAACACAGAGAGCGAGAGAGAAAGAGAGAGAAAGAGAGAGAAAGAGAGAGAAAGAGAGCAACACAGAGAGCGAGAGAGAAAGAGAGGGAGAAAGAAAAAGAGAGAGAGAAACATAGAGAGAGAACGAGATAGAGAGAATGAGAGAGGGAAAGAGAGACATAGAAAGAGAGAGAGAAAGAGAGAAACATAGAGAGTGAGAGAGAAAGAGAGAGAGAAAGAAAGAGAGAGAGAAACATAGAGAGAGAAAGAGATAGAGAATCAGAGAGAGGGAAAAAGAGAGAGAGAAAGAGAGAAAGAGAGAGTTAGAGAGAAAGAGAGAGAAAGAAAGAGAGAGAAACATAGAGAGAGAAAGAGAGAAAGAGAGAAAGAAAGAGAGAAACATAGAGAGAGAAAGAGAGAAAGAGAGGGGGAGAGTATTGTAAGGCAGTGCGCGCACAGAAAAAAAGGACACTACTTTCAAGTAAAAAATAAATAAATATAAAAAAGAAGAACAAACCACTAATTCATCGTTATTGTCTGTCTCCCACAAGCTTCATTAGAAGAGTCGGAACTATTGTGATCATATTCATGTAGAGAGATTAAAAAAATGTCGCGCCCACCCGAAAACAATAAAAGCCCAACAACAATGGCGCTGGTAGGTTCGGCGAGCTTCAGGACAGGTAAGTGGAGGTATGTGACACACCTGGACATGTCGGCCATTAAACACGGCCCCGTACATTC
Organism: Branchipolynoe longqiensis; assembly: GCA_030323885.1. NCBI lineage: Eukaryota > Metazoa > Annelida > Polychaeta > Phyllodocida > Polynoidae > Branchipolynoe > Branchipolynoe longqiensis. The sequence goes on along the minus strand of CM059186.1, from coordinate 113,705,858 downwards.
AACACGTAAGCCAGCTGCAGACAGCTCTTTGTGGACCGGGCGAGGTGGCCTAATCGGCAGAGCGTGGGCCTCGCGTGCGGAAGGTTGGGAGTTCGGTTCCCGGTCGAGTCAAACCAATGACTTATAAAATTGATACATGTCACTTTCTAGCCTGGTGCTCTGCATTAACAGGATAGGGCAAGGACTGGTTAGCTCAGTGTCATGATAATGTGAGTGGCATATCGGGTCATGGTGCTGGCGGCCTGATTTCCCAGTGGGGAAGCACTATAAAGTTGCGATGAGTACGCGCTGTCACAAGTCGGTACCCGTCCTGATATGACCTTATATGCTGCTGGGACGCAAAACAAAAAAAAACTAAAACAAAATGGGTCCTTGCGTTCTCTCCGTGTGGTGGTCGGTCTAGCTGTCGTAAAGCAAAATACACGTAATGCTCGGCTCTAACTAGTCCGACAGCCCAACACGATGGTCAACTAGCGACAGCTTAGCGTGAAATTGTGTGTTTGTTGTTGTTTTAAATTCTAGCAACATCTAAGGTCATATCAGTATGGGAACTGTCCTTTTGAGAGTGCACACTCATGACAACTTTATAGTGATACCCCACCCAGTCGCGTTATCCTGACACCATGCTAACCAGTCTTTTTCCTATCCCATTAATGCTGTGCACCAGGCTAGGCAGCGACAAGTTTAAATTTATTAAGTCATTGGTTTGACTCAGGTGGGATTCGAACTCCCGACCTTCAGTTATGGGATGCCTGCACCGATTCGGCCACCGCGTCCGTTGCTTAGCATGAGAATGAAATCTTCGATAGCCTTGCTACAAAGCTGGCCAATCAGAAGGCTTGTGGTGTCTTTGCTAATTACTCAGTGACTCGGTACACATTCAAAGCTTCAGCAGTTTATCTAGTTGACAATTTCCACGACCAACACACCTGCGGCGATATTCATACCGTCGAATATAAACAAAACAAATCGCCGCCGCCGCTGTCAGTCAGCGTGTCTGCACGGTCATCTTTGCTCTACACCTACTACTACTTAAATTGCCACCAGAAATCGAAGCGATATTAACGCCGCCGCCAAATTTTGGTCAAATTAAACCAATAATCGAACCGATATTAACACCGCCACCGCCGACCCGGGAACAGGCTCAAAGGGATTTCCCAAATCTATAAATAACTGCTAGGTTAGCTAACACCACCGCGCTTTGGCACCATGACCCATTTCCCAACACCGGCATTAGCTACCCCGGCGGCCGCCCTTAACACCGGAGCCGATAAAAACTTGTTCATGCATAAGGGCCCTGCTCTCTGACAACAGTGGAAGAATTAATGCCATCCTGATATGACCTCAGATGTTGCCAGGACGTAAACCTCCAACAAACAACAACAACTAAGAATTAATGCTGTGGGTAGTAAGTAGCTTCCACTGCAGCTTGCCCTGTCCAAAATATCTTATAGGGGATTTCCACTGCTACCCTATCCTGTGATAGAAGTGGCAATAATTAATTAATTGTGTGGGTAGTGTCATGGGGGTGATAAAAATGAGAAATATTGCGCCTAGAGCGGGATTCGAGCCCACATCTCTTTGCATTCTGGGCCAGTGTGCTAACCATTACACCATCTAGGCTCCTTGATGTCACCACACTACCCACGCCTACCTGTCTATGCGGCTCCTTGACTGAGAGGTCAGTGCATACCAGTACATTCATCACCCTGTAATTGTGTCTTTTAATGCTTACAGTTACATACATACAGGGAGTAGAAAGAAAATATTTAAGCTTTATCAGATGGAAAACACATAATAGTCTACTACATAAATATTGAGATGTAATTGACAGAATTGAGGGTAATGTTGATATGCTTTTAACTTTTATTTTTCTATTATTATTCCTATGGTATAAGCAATGTATCTGTGTTATTTTTAAAATGGGGAAAGCACCTCATAAGTATTGTACTTCTGCTTTCTCCTTTTTCATGTGAAAAAAATTACTGATATAAATATCAACTTCTGTGTACATTGATCATGTGGAAATAAATATATTATTATTATAGTGCACTTACACATAGACAGGTAGGTTCAACAACCATACAGCGCGTAGCTTGTACAGGATCATGGTCACATCAACCATTGTTGTGGGGGTGATGAAGATGGGAAATATTGTTCCTAGAGCAGGACTCGAACCCACATCTCTTTGCATTCCGGGCCAGTGTGCTAACCGTTACACCATTTAGGCTCCCTGATGGTTTTACAGAGCTTTATTCCCATAGCATTTCATTCCATTTGCATGCCACCTGAAAATCCCAAGCTAGCCCCCCCCCCCCCCCCCCCCTGTTACAGTGTTGGTGAACATCAAACTCTCTGTTATATGTGATTAATACTACTAGTTTATCGGTGTTCTTTTTTTTTTATAATACAAAATAGTGGTAATAAAATGAAATAGAAAAGAATGATTGCCAATCAGAAATTTGGAATTGGATTATCAGTAGAAACAATATGTACAATAGGTTACTTGATGCCCTTCATCTATCAATCAATCACAAAGCAATGACATGGTTGATTTCTCTATTCCGATGAGGGTCGATCTCCCTATTCCGATGAGGGCGCTGTGAAAATCGGGATTAAAATGGGCGATAATAAGGGATTAGCAGGAAATCTGCCTCCTCTCTTATACAGAAAGTGCCACATGGAGAGTTAAACATTTGTTGGTTGCAAATGAAAGCTGGAAATCTCCCCTTTACATCTATGTAACATATAAATTGTGGAGCTAAAAATAAAGGGGTAGTCCATGATTAACCTATGTCTTATGGCAGTATAACATGTGTTGCTCAAATGTAACACAGGTTTAGGACACCACACAGTCTGCTTAATAAAAATCTAAGCAGAATTAAATAATTCCATACTTAGAAGCATATTAATCATGACATAATATACAGAAATATGTAGTGCTTATATTGATAAAAAAAGAAAGAAATTCCCTGCCATGCTTTATTCACTGAATAATGAGTGTACAATATTTGTGTGGCATCCACACACCACTGGTTACATCTGTGACGGAAATTTGTAATATTATTTCTGAAGACATCAAATAATTATTTTTTAAATCTAAGCATGTGTACATGTTAATAACTACTTCCTTTTTAATTTGGGTACTGTTTTGTTTTATATATCAATGCAATACAAGATGTTAGTAAGGATTCAACCATGTCCCATATGTCATGTTACAAATGGATGACTGTAAAATGGGTTTCTTTGGTACAAAAACACTTCATAGCTAAAAGAACCAAAGTTGCACACAGTTTATTTTATTTCCCTTATTTCTTACATCAAATCTGAACATGAATATGAAAAGTATAAGGAAAAAAATAAGAAGGAATTTTTTTTATTGATGTTTTAAAATTCCATCCCATGCTGACCAGTTTTCAGGAGTGACCCTTAAACAAACGGTAAATGCCAGTAACACGTGTTTGGCAGAACGGCAGCCCTGTCAGTCATCACCTCACAATGGTGGTGCCCCCCACCCCCTCACGGTCATCGCCGTCAACATATGCTACATCGTAATGTTGCCACCTTGTTATGCGCCATTTTGGCTCACGTGACCCTTGCTTTCATGCCCGGCTTTAACCGGGCCGATTAAACAAGAAGTGGCTTCTCATTGCTTTAGGCGGTTATGCTGTTGCCGAGTGGGATGAGAAGGAAGGGGAAGGGGAACGGATATGAGAGAAAGGAAGGGGAGAGGAAGGGGCGGGGGAAAGGAAGGGAGGGGGTGAATAACCACAGTTCATGCTGGGGGAGGGGTAGATAAAGGATTCACCCGATACTCACAGTCGCAGTACACGGGTGAATACCAACCCTATTTAAAAACGGTCGAAAAAGCGGGTTAAGGAAATGAGAGCCTAATTTCACAATCTAAGAAGCAACAGTTATTCTTTACATATGTCTTATTGATAGCCCACTACCTTTGATTTTAAAAATATAATATAATATCTAGTTTAATAAGATTTAAAAGTGAAATCGACGGTGTTCTACGGCCGCCATCTTGTCTTTTTGCATTCTCTCCCATTTCACCAACTCTGTGCCTATATGGGTAGCCATTTGATACTGGAGCCACAGTTTCTAGGTCATGTCCCATACTAACGCTATTTTCGCCCGTATTTAGACTACGTTGTCTTTCACCTGTGTACTACAAGTACCGGGTGAATCTTTTATCTAGGGGAGGGGGTGAAGTTTGGGGTGCCATGTGAGTGATGGGATTAAAGTACCAGGTTCAGGTGGATGCATGAGGTATTATTACATTTCTTATCCACTTCTGGTTTCGCAGCCTGCGTCAGGATGTTTACAGCACCTCATATTCCCAACGTCATCGTGAGTTCATCTAGCTACTGTTTCAAGGTTAAAGCTACATAAGCCCTGGTCACATAGCCATTAGTGGACGTAGTTGAATGTAGTGGAGGCTAATGTAGTTGAAGCTAGTTGAACGTAGTTGAACATACCGGCATCCATACTTGTCTGTGATATTAACTTGGTAATAACGTGGGTGATTACATTTTTGGACATGTTCAAAAGAGCGCTATGTTAGAGGCTGAATTTGCATCCGTGATGCTAACATACTCTAGCATACTCTAGCATACTCTAGCATACTCTAGCGTGCTCTAGCGTACTTGGGTGAAGCCCTGGTCACATAACCGTTAGTGGACGTAGGTGAACGTAGTGGAGGCTAATGTAGTTGAACGTACTGGCATTTGTACCGTAATGTATTTATCCGTACTGTAACGTATTTATCCGTACCGTAACATATTTATCTATACCAAAACCTGCCATACCTTAACATATTTCAATGTAGTTTAACATACTTACACCATGTTTGACCCACGTTAATCTAGCCTACGGATCACTATGTCGACTAACGGCTGGCTATGTGACCGGGCCTTTAGTCCTGATGGTTTTCAGTTTCCATCATTTTCCGAGATAAATATAGGAGGTTGATCATTAAATCTATCTTACTTTAATTTGAAGTAATTTAGTTCTAAATTTACTAACTTAGATGAAGTGTGAACATGCTGAATTAATGTTGGCATATTTGTCAAAAATACTCTGACCTCATGTGGTTCAGCAATAACAGTTTCTAATAAATTAACTTAGCCTTCTATAGTAACAAATACTTAACAAGTGCACCAGTGTCTAAGTTGGAGATGTATGTTCAAATCTAGGTAAGTGTTTTGCTTGTGAAAACCTGATGCTTTTATCAGACTGTGCAGCTTTAAATGTCTATTAACGATAGGCTTGTTTGTTGTTGTTTTACGTCCTAGCAACATCTAAGGTCATATCAGGATGGGTACCGACTTGTGACAGTGCACACTCATGGTGACTTGCCAACATCATGACCTGATATCCCACTCAGTCACATTATCCTGACACTGAGCCAACCAGTCCTTGCCCTATCCTAATAATGCCGAGCGTCAGGCTAGGAAGCAACAAGTATCAATTTTTAAGTTATTGGTTTGACTCGACCAGGGTTAGAACCCACGATCCCATGGTCTACCAACTTTAGGTGATCGGAAGAGGACTGGTATTCACCACTTTAGCACTATGATTGGGTTTGCATCACTACCTGCCAATTTTGTCAGGTGCAACCATCAACTCAAACGAGTCTAAAATCGTTGCCTATATTTAAGTTCACATATATCTAACTTAGATACTTAGATACTGATGCATTCATTAACCATTTACTGCAGCATAGTCAGAATGTCAGGTCAATTTAACAAAGTCTGTCACCGCTGAAGGCTGCCTATGTGATGTCCAGCATTTCGAAATGCACACCCAAATTAATTTGTCATGATTTACTTCAAATATCTCCAAAGTTAGCCTGTTAAAATAAGTGGTACGTCAAACCAAAGTGATGTAGATTATAAGTATCAAACTAGTACAACTATCTAGGAAATATGGCATAAACTGAAAACTACCGGACTATGCATTGGGAAGTTAGTTGTTTGTCTGTCGGCCTACGTAGAGCTTAGTATTATAAAAACTTGTTCGTGATATTGTGATACAAAACTAAAATCGATAAGCTAGCATCTAGTTGGACTAGGCCTATATTCAAACATTTCAACATATTGAAGCGACACAATTTATACTGGGCCATATGGAATCGAATCTGTGGCGTCTGGTGGGTGTTTTATATATTTTGTTGTTAAGTGTAGACGAACAGTTAGTCGCGCGTCGTCAATGTGTCATAATGACGTAGTGGTTGAGAACGCGGTGGTGTAGACACACCCAAAGTAGACACTGGGCCCATTTACTGCATGTCGTAATGGTGTCAAACAGCGTCGTCACATGCTGCACAGGTCACAGTTGGTTGGTTGTAGGAGTTTTACGTCCAGGTAACATCTGAGGTCATATCAGGACGGGTACCGACTTGTGACAGTGCACACTCATGCCAACTTTATAGTTCTGCCCCACTGGGAGACCAGGCTGCCACCACCATGACCTGATATCCCACTCACTCACATTATCCTGACACTGACACAACCAATCCTTGCCCTATCCTAATAATGCCGAGCGCCTGGCTAGGAAACGGCAAGTATCAATTTTTAAGTCATTGGTTTGACTCAACCAGAGTTCTAACCGATGATCCCATGGTCTACCAACACAGGAGACGGACGCCCTAATGTCTCCAAGGAAACCAATTACGGTAGTTTATGGATGTCCTATGCTTGCTTCAAATCGTCATGCCGACTTGTGACAGGGACTCAGGTTGGCTTTATAGTGCTGAAAATGTGAAAATCTACACATTGAGACCATGCATTTAGCCAAACTTTTTTTAAACATTTTTCTTGTAAGACATAACATCGTTTGCTTAACTGTAATCAATAAAATCTTGTTTGACTTTGTTGTGTATGTTAAAATGATGTTCTGGATGTGTCTTTGAAATTCATGTTACACGAGTGATATTAATGTATTGCTCAATTTGTATGAGATCTAAATAAAAATGTGAAACATATGTTTTTCAACTCTGACATATACACAACATCCCAACCTTTGTAGAAACATGGATTTTCCTATTATTTGGAATGTTTTTTTGCTATTATTTAGGTTTTCACTTTTGGTTTCCATGTCATACATTTGTGACCAGTTTTAGAGAATGACCCTGTACTGCAATGGAGTAATTAATGTATCGATTATTCAATGAACACATTTATGCATATATTTTTGGCTCCACCCTCCCCATTAATTCCACACACATCTGCCCACAGTGGGTGAGCTAGGAGTGCCGAGTAGGTGATGGCTAAACATCTTGAGTGGAAGAAGAGGATTTATATGCTGTCATTGATATTTAAACAAACATCTGAAATGGTCAGATTTGTGTCAAGTCATCATCATCATCATGATGCTGTCAGTCGCGATGCGACAAAGACTGCTTTCATTACTTGACTGCCGCTCTCCATTTAGCTCTCTGCTGTGAGAGTTGCGTCCATAAGTCGGTCACATTTCATGAAAACTGCCTGCAAAAAGTGTTGAAGTGCTGCTGGCTTTTGCAAGTAACCAGAGGCACTCTCTCGGGGAGCAAATAGAGGTTTCACACCGGCAAGAACATGTCAAGACAGGCGCAAAATTACTTGTCCCTGCAGTGGCTGGTCGGGAGATGTTGGGAGTTCCATACATCAACCTGTCAAGTGACCGTACCAATTTAAACAAACATCTGAAATGGTCAGATTTGTGTCAAGTGACCGTACCAATGATCTCCGATGCAATTGTGAAGTTACTAGATGTGTGTCAAATGCCAGCAAATATTTGTTCACCAAAAATAGATAAAACTACAGAAGGTGATAACTGCTATAGTTCAACTGTTCTTGGGTACTCTAAAATGTGTTTATTCTCTACATTGATAAAGAGACCTCGGATGTTATTTACATTAAACATTATTGGCACAATGACATGAAATCTACCCATTTGAATAGAATGTGTCCGATTTGCAGTGGACACTGACAACCGCAGGGACTGACTGACTGAGTGACTGATTTGGGTTGTCCATAACATGTTCGGTTACAGGCTGCAAAACTACAGCATTGAATCGCCACTGATAAATCGGTCCGATTTTGGATGAAGTATAAACTTCAGTGTAACACAGTCAGAGCACTTGAGTCCAGGGGCCAAATGTATGAGGGCGGGTTAGCGGTCATAACCCGAGCGTAGTCGGGAATTCCACGGTTAGGGGGCAAAAGTGACAATGTAGGTGGACGGGTTAGGCAAACCCCTCGAGGGTTAACGTGGCCCACACTAACCCCAACTTGTAGGTGGTTTATCGTGGGTGTTACGCGCGGATTCAATGAGAAAGGATACATATAGTATTCATGTAGTGGTGGTGGTGGTGGTGGTGGTGGAGGTGGAGGTGGAGGTGGAGGTGGAGGTGCCGGTGCCGGTGCCTCCCGACTCCTACAATGCTCGCCGGGTACATTCCCAGAGGGGTGCCCCAAATCTATAAATAACGCACAAGTTAGCTAACAAGTGCGCGCTTGGCACACATACATTTCACGTGACACATATACCAACACCGACAATAGCTACCCCGTCGGCCGCCCTTAAATCCGGCGAAGATAACCGGTGGCTCATACATTTGGTCCCAGGTGCCAAGGAGTTGGAGAGGCAGGAAGGGAGAAGAGGGGATCCGAAGCAAAGGAGCGCAGTGAAGCAGTGCAAAGGAAAAGGGCCCCACCCAAGCAAACAACTCATTTTATCAGGAGGAGAGATAAGCACGGGAGAAGAAAAATAATGGGTTGGAATGAGGAAAGAGAAATGAGGAGAGTTGACTCAAAGAGCTGTGTCTCGTTGCTCTGTAGTGACCAGTCAGCGAGACACAAACGGAGTAAGGTGGTAGGAAGTGAAAAGCTGGCCGGCCTCCCCCTGCAGTATTTCTTTAGACATATCCAGGAGAGGAACCAGCAACTGTAGGAAGATAGAAGAGGTGTGGACAAAGTGGGGTCCGGACAACAAGTGACAACCGCAGTGGGTGGTAGGGTGGGGGTATGTGGGGGCTTAGGTGGGAGTGGGGGGTTCTCCCCTATGCATGAGTCAGCCAAAAGTGGCCAATCTGGCAGTGAATGAGGACTACTTGGTCCTGTCAACACCAAGCATGACTCTGTGGCTGTTCTTCAATGAATGGGGTGTTGAAATATCCATATATGAATCTAAGCAGTAAACCTAGTTTCCCCCGCCCTCCGTTCCCCCTGCCACACACTGACTGTACTGACGTCATCTGCTCCTCAACGTAGCAGAGAATATCAAGAACCATATCGCAAATAGCATTAATTCCTAGACATGCACCTGATCTAAGTTATATATATATATATATTTATATATATTTATATATATATATATATATTTATATATATTTATATATATTTATATATATTTATATATATTTATATATATTTATATATATTTATATTATTTATAATATTTATATATATTTATATATATATCTATGCATATCTATGTATATCTTTGTATATATATATATATATCTATGTATATCTTTGTATTTTGTATATTTATATATATTTATATATATATATTTATATATATATATATATTTATATATATTTATATATATTTATATATATTTATATATATTTATATATATTTATATATATTTATATATATAAATATATATACACACATATATTCCTATATATAGTATATATATGTATATATACGTATAAGCCATCTCCACTAAGCAACAACAACGTTTATACATAACCACTAACCATGAAGCCATCTCCACTAAACAACAACAACAAAACAGTGCACACTACATCAATGTGCATGCGTTTATATATACCACTAACCATGAAGCCATCTCCACTAAACAACAACAAAACAATGCACACTACATCAATGTGCACACGTTTATATATAACCACTAACCATGAAGCCATCTCCCTAAACAACAACAACAAAATAATGCACACGACATCAATGTGCACGCGTTTATATATAACCACTAACCATGAAGCCGTCTCCACTAAACAACAACAAATCAATGCACACTACATCAATGTGCACACGTTTATATATAACCACTAACCATGAAGCCATCTCTACTAAACAACAACAAAACAGTGCACACTACATCAATGTGCATGCATATATATAACCACTAACCATGAAGCCATCTCCACTAAACAACAACAACAAAACAACACACACTACATCAATGTGCATGCATTTATATATAACCACTAACGATGCAGCCATCTCCACTAAACAACAAGAACAACAAAACAATACACACTACATCAATGTGCATGCATTTATATATAACCACTAATGATGCAGCCATCTCCACTAAACAACAACAACAACAAAACAACATAATACATGAATGGGCACACACGCGTCTATACGTACCCATTTCCAACAACAGGCCCATAAACAACATCAGTGAATTCACCACGAGATGTACCTGGGAACACCTTGCTCTTTTCGTGTCAGTTATGACACCAGTTCTGCGAATAACTTACAAAAGGCTCAGTACAGATTCCCAGTAACCTTTCGTTTCTTCACCCATGCTGTTTCGTCGACACATTATGGCATTTAATACTTCATAATAAGGCTCTACCCCGCCCTCCCCTCCCCCACAATTTTTAGGGCTTTTTTAAAAAGTGACGTTTGTTTATTCTGCTGATGACGGTTAAGTGCATGCACTTGTTTTTTCGCCGCTGTGCAGTAGTGGTTATAATCCATATGGAGTGATTTCCTTTATCAATCATTTCTGTAAAAACATCTAATGTTCACATTACCGTCATCGGATATTCACATTGACTGCACCTAACATTCGTATTAGCTACATCGGTCATGCATAATTAATACATCGGATACTCACCATTCCTTCACCGGATATTCACATTAGTTCTATCTAATGTTCACGTTAGCTAACTTGGTATTCACATTACCTGTATCTGATATTTATATTACCTACATTTCAAATTCACAATACCTACATTTGATATTCACATAACCTACTTCTGATATTTACATTAGCTATGGAGGGTATTCACATTGCCTAAATCTGATATTCACATTACCTACATCTGATATTCACATTACTGATATTCACATTACTTAGTCTGATATTTACATTACCTACATCTGATATTCACATTGCCTACATCTGATATTCACATTACTGATATTCACATTACATAGTCTGATATTTACATTACCTACATCTGATATTCACATTGCCTACATCTGATATTCACATTACTGATATTCACATTACATAGTCTGATATTTACATTACCTACATCTGATATTCACATTACCTACTTCTGATATTCATATTACCTACCTCGAGTATTCACATTACCTAAATCTGATATTCACATTACCTACATCTGATATTCACATTACTGATATTCACATTACATAGTCTGATATTCACATTACCTACATCTGATATTCACATTACAGATAGCTACATTTGATATTCACATTACCTACTTCTGATATTTACATTACCTACATCGGGTATTCACATTGCCTAAATCTGATATTCACATTACCTACATCTGATAAAGTAATATTCACATTACTGGTATTCACATTAGATAGTCTGATATCACATTACCTACATCTGATATTCACATTACATATACCTACATCTGATATTCACATTACCTACATCGGATATTCATATTACATACATCGAGTATTCACATTACCTAAATCTGATATTCACATCACCTACATCTGATAAAGTGATATTCACATTACTGGTACTCACATTAGATAGTCTGATATTCAGATTACCTACCTCTGATATTCACATTTCCTACATCGGGTATTCACATTACCTACATTTGATATTCACATTGCCTAAATCTAATATCATTGTATTTCCTCACAGTTGACTGTATATTATATATATGGTGTATAAAGCCGCTCATGCTCTCCTTGCTCATTGGTTGGTATGCACAAAAACACAATAGTGGACCACCCTTCCATTGCATATGGTATACAATGGTATTTTGCAAGCCTGATATTTAGCCTTCCCAGCTGATAATGATATGCAAACTATCGGTCAGCTAAGTCATTGTCACGTGACTCACATCAGAATGGTCTGGTTGGAAAAAAACAAGCAAACTGGTGCTGTTTTGTGTAGTAATGTACAGAGCAATACTTTACTTGAATTGGTACCAGATGTGGTGGCCGAATCGGTAGAGCGCAGACCCCTGGTGCGGGAGATCGGGAGTTCAATTCCCAGTCGAGTCAAACCAATGACTTAAACAAAAATGTATACTTGTCGTTTAATAGTATGGTGCTTGGCATTAATAGGATAGGGCAAGGACTGGTTGGCTCAGTGTCAGGATAATATGACTGAGTGGGATATCAGGTCATGGTGACAGCGGCCTGGTCTCCCAGTGGAGCAGCACTACAAAGTCACCATGAGTGTACACTGTCCCAAGTCAGTAATTGTCCTGATATGACCTTAAATATTGCCAGGATGTAAAACTCCCAACAAACAACACACAACTATAGAGGGAGTGAACGTGACGTCATTACTTAGCAATCAGCGATCAGCGGGCTGACATCTTGGATTATGAGCACCCTCCCTAGCCATGTTGTGAATGCATGCAGATGCAGTAAAAACAGAGTTTTCTTGTGTTCTGGGAGGTTCTGGGCAGTTTACATCCAATGTGTTTACTCTCAGCATTTTAGCAACAACTTCTGAGTCCGAACTGCTCAAAACAGTGACAAATAAACCAAGAAATCAGTAAATAAGCACAGTGTAGGCAGTTGCGAGCCTTCTGTATGTCATCCAATATGGCCACCGAAAGTTGTCTTGTGACGTCATTACACCCCCTCTATACCCCTCACACACATGGCTGGGCCCCCTCCCCCTTCTGTGTAGTCTGTGAGAGATGTGTCACATGACCACACCGTGGCGCGTTGCGGTGACCCCTTTGTGGCTCGCATTATGTGTGACCAGACAGAGTGACCAGAGAGAGTGACCAGTGACGGGACGTGGGCCTGACAGATGCCTCGGACCGCAGGGGTCCCTGACCCTAGAGGGCCCACCTCAACGCCACAGTGAATGGGTCATTTTCACCGAATCAGACAACATCCCAATAAGTGGAAAACCATGCCCCCTCTATAGCTTTGATAATATGCTTGATATTGTTTGTTTTTGTTTTATGTCGTCGCAACATCTAAGGTCATATCAGTATGAGTACCGCCTTGTGACAGTGCACATTCATGGCAACTGTGTAGTGCTGGCCCACTGGGAGACCAGGCCGTCGGCACCATGACCCAATATTCCACACAGTCACATTATCCTGATACTGTACTATCCTGTGCTTGTCCTATCCTATTAATGCCGAGCACCAGGCTAGGTAGTGACAAGTATTAATTTAGTAAGTCATTGGTTTGAGTCGGATAGGATTCTAACTCCCGACCGTCCGCACAGGCAATCTGCACTCTACTGATTCGGCCACATCGCGTCTGATATTTACATTATATTCTTTGACAATATGCACGGTAGCCTACAATGAGGTTTCCATTCTTCCTATTTGCATATTATGGTAGGTGTTTATTTTTGATCGTGAATAAACTATTTTCCTTATATATTGTCCCTCTGACCCATAAGCTTTTAAGGCCAGATCTAGTTCACTGAGGTCATTGCCTGCTTTCCAACTTAAACTTCATCCATTATCGCTCACTCTCCAAGGGACTGGCTGGTTGTGCTATTTATTTGGTAAATATTTTATTCATCAGAATACAGTAATACCTCTAACATGAATAAGCAATGCTTAGGACCGACCCACCGATATAACTATAGCAAAGTATTTTATGATTTATTTTTACTCCACTCGCGGTGTTCGATTTGAAATTCTATCAACTCGGGTGACCCGAATACGGCTGTCGTTTCCACGAAGTAAACTATTAATATTTCATTTGTGCACCCATGTTTATGTCTCCGTCCTGATATGACCTTAGATGTTGCTAGGATGTAAAACAACAAACAAACCAAATTGTTATTTATTTCTTTTAATTTTGAATGAAATTGTTAAGGTGTTAAGCCAATGGCTGTCGTCCACCCTGTTTGGTGCGTAGCTAAGCTCGACGAGCGATTTCCGTTTCTGTTTGCTGGATTTTGATTATGGGTCATAAGCATATTCAGCGCTAAACGGAGCGACCCAACTAGCCAGGGTGCGACCCAACCAGCCACGTTTGAACTCGTTTCAGCTCGTTTAAACTTGTTTCCGGTACAAAGGCTAGGGGACCAGGCTGGAAACTGAGCGATAATACGGAGCGACATTGGTTAATAATATATCAAAACAACTGCCCCCTGCCAAAGAATTTCCTAATACGCATAGTGCAAAACTAATACGCATAGTGCATAAAGACCAATGCACAAATGCAATATTAATAGTTTATCCCGCAGAAATGACGGTCGTCACAGAGTGGCTAGAATTTCAAATCGAACACCACGAGTGGAGTCACCAAATACACACGCAATCATAAAATACTTTGCTGTAGTTATATTGGGGGGGGGGGGAAATAAATGGATTAAAGTATTTGAACTATATTTGAAATTTATCTACATCAATTTCTGTTTAAGTTACACAATATCAGTAATTACTGAATGGGAAACTCATCCTGCAAGGGTATGCTCAATATTACCCAGTGGGCAGCTTTTTTTCATCCTTTCGTCGCTGTGGACCCTTCTCTTATGGGTACGAGTTTACAAATGGCGGCGCCCATAGAGGCCTATTTCCGTTTCCGGTTGCTGGATTTTGACGAAATCCTCTGTGGGTATTGTTTATGTATATATTGTTTATGTATTTGTATATATATCTACATGCGTTAGTCTTAAGCCTCCCCGTGGGTGGGTCGGTATAAATTGACCGACATTGGGACCGACTTTAAATGGTCCATTTAGGGAGGTGGTCGGATTAGGGAGTTAAAAAAAAATTGTTACAATGTTATTGCATGGGCGATCGTTTGGAACCCAAATAAAGTGATCAGAACTGAAGCTCTAGCTTCCTATGATGTCCGGCTATCCAGTCAGGGGTTATTTAACAGATATATAAATGTGTTATTCAATCAGTATCACTATGAGCTGGTATGCCATACTCAGACGGACTATAAACGAGGTTACCAACACCCCCATCACACCAAACTAGTTCTCAAATCGTCCAACCGCATTCTAAAACAGGCTGTGGTCGGGGTAGAACGTGGCTGTGAGACAATTTTGGGAATGCTCAATGTTCTGGAGCACCATTCCGTTCTATCCCGTCCATTCCATTCATAAACAGACTGTAAAAAGTTGCTACTACGTCCATTCTGTTCGCACACAGTTTGAGCCCGTTCAGAAACATTTTCAAGAACTTAGTGAGAACTAGTTTGGTATGATGGGGGTATTACCGATATAATTGAATGGTTGATTTGTGTAATCGTCCTTACTTTAGGTGGAAGTAACTTTTATTATAAATGCTTATCTTTACAGATATTTGAAGTTAAAAAATGACACATTAATGACAAACCTACAATATTTCTTCTCGATCGACTGGAACGTGGTGGCCGAATCGGTAGAGTGGGATATCGGGAGATCGATTCCCGGTCGAGTCAAACCAACATTGATATTTGTCGCTTCCTAGCTTGGGCCTCGGTATTAATAGGATAGGAGCAAGGAGTGGTTAGCTCGGTGTCAGGATAATGTGATTGAGTGGGATATCGGGTCATGGTGCTGTCATTCTGATTTCCCAGTGGGGCAGTACTATAAAATCACCATGAGTATGCATTGTCACGAATTAATACCCGTCCTGATATGACCTTAGATGTTGCTAGGATGTAAAACAACAACAAACAAACCAACCAACCTATTAAATGCGAAGTTATAGTATGAACAGCTACGTCACGATATATATATATATATATATATATATATATATACTAGCTCTGTTTTAATGTAGGCTGCTTGCATGCAGCGAGGCAGACTGCGGTGAAACCCATATACTGTGATACAGGTAATATTGGCGGGGGGGGGGGGGGGGGGGGGGGGGGGGCGGGGGGGGGGGGGGGTGGGGGAGGGTGGGGTCCGGGGGGGGGGGGGGGAGCTGATACACGGCTCGTGTTGTTTGTAATGCAGGGGAAACACTACTAGTAGTCACGACTTGAATCCTGTTGATTTGTACTTGTTTGTTGGAGTTTTACATCCTGGCAACATATAAGGTCAAATCAGAACTGGTACCGACTTGTGACAGTGCGCACTCATGACGACTTTATAGTGCTGCACCACTGGGAGACCAGGGTGCCATCACCATGACATGATATCCCACTCAGTCACATTATCCTGACACTGAGCAAACCAGTCATTGCCCTATCCTAATAATGCTGAGGACCAGGCTAGGAAGCGATAAGTATCAAATTCTGTAAGTCATTGGTTTGACCCGATCGGCAATCAAACTCCCGACATTCCACACCATTCGATCGGCCGATTTGCCCACCGCAACCGGTGATTAGTGGCTGTGACTGTTGTAGAAATGTGCTGGAGGTGGTGGGTTCGAACTTCGACTGAGTCAAACCAATGATAGGCCCTATATAAAATTGATACTTGTCACCATCTAGCCTGGCGACCTACATTAATAGGATAGGGCAAGGATTGGTTTGCTGAGCATCACGATAATGCGACTCAGTCTCGGCGGCCCGAACTTCCAGTGAGGCAGCACTATGAAGTCACCATCAGTGTGCACTATCAAAAGTCGGTACCCATCTTGATATGACCTCGGATGTTGTCAGGAGATAAAGCCCCAACAAACAAACATATAATGCTGTCCCATTGGGAAGACTGCGCTGCTGGCAGTGGCACCATTACCCAATATCTCACTCAGTCACATTATCTTGACACTGAGCTAACCAGTCCTTGGCCTAACCTGGTAATGCCAAGTACCAGGCACGGTGGTGGCAATTATCAATTTTCACAAGTCTTTAATTTGACAAGGCCAGGAACCTTCTGCAGGGGAAACAGCCTATGTTCTACCCACCTCGTAGACCCAAAGCCTTATCATAAGGATAAATATATATTAGATTATTAATTTAAAACAAAATCAAAAACAGCCAATTCCTTGAGCATTGAAAACCTGATAAGGGTCACCAATTGCAAACCGCGTTAACGTGCTATCGGACAATATATGCGAAATTATAACCCCACACCTTACAATTATTATGGATCCCACGTAGTGTACGCTTAGCATGTAAAGATGTGTTAATGTGACGCATCGTAATAACGCCGAAGGCCGTTCTGCTGGGCTGGACATCAAATTGAGATTAAGGTTGTGTTGAATGGTAAACAAGCTTCAGTGTGTGGCAGCAATAACATACTCCTAGTGTCTAGCACTGACTGGACAGAGTGCATCAAACATGATCTGCTAATGTCAAGCACTAACTGGACAGAATATATTAGACCTGACCCACTAATGCCTAGCATTGACTGGACAAAGTGCATCAAACATGATCTGCTAATGTCAAGCAGTAACTGGACAGAATATATTAGACCTGACCCACTAATGCCTAGCATTGACTGGACAGAGTGCATCAAACATGATCTTCTAATGTCAAGCACTAACTGGACAGAATATATTAGACCTGACACACTAATGCCTAGCATTGACTGGACAGAGTGCATCAAAGATGATGTGCTAATGTCAAGCACTAACTGGATAGAATATATTAGACCTGGCCCACTAATGCCTAGCATTGACTGGACAGAGTGCATCAGAAATGATCCGTTAATGTCAAGCAGTAACTGGACAGAATACATTAGACATGATCCACTAGGCCTAGCACTAACTGGACAGGTGCATCAGACATGATCTGCTAATGCCTAACAGTAACTGGACAGAATACATCAGACAAGATTCGCTAATGCCTAGCACTAACTGGACAGAACACATTAGACATGATCCGTTAATGCCTAGCACTGACTGGACAGAGTGTATCAAACATGATCCGCTAATGCCCAGCACTAACTGTACAGGCTGTATCAGACATGATCTACGAATGCCAAACATTAACTGGGCAGAATACATTATACATGATCCACTGATACCTGGCACTCACTGGACAGAGTGCATCCGACATGATCCGATTGATGGTTGCAACAAGGCCAGAGGAGTTCACCGATTGTTTGTCTCTGTTGGACTTAGTTGGCAGAGCTTGTTCGATCTGATTGGATAGTAAACAAACATTGTTGTTCTGGCAGCTCTTAGCTAGAATTAGATAAAAGATTCACCCGGTACTTGTAGTACACGGGTGAACGACAAAGTAGTCTAAATACGGGCGAAAATAGCTTTAGTATGGAACAGGGAGTAGAATGTCTGCCTCCAGTATCAAATGGATATTTATATAGGCACAGAGTTGGTGAAATGGGAGAGAATGCAAAAAGACAAGATGGCGGCCGTAGAACACCGTCGATTTCACTTTTAAATCTTATTAAACTAGATATTCTATTATATTTTTCAACTCAAAGGTAGCGGGCTAATAATAAAACAGATGTAAAGAATAATTGTTGCTTCTTACATTGTGAAATTAGGCTCTCAATTCATTGACCCGTTTTTTCGACAGCTTTTACATAGGGTTGGTTTGCACCCCTACTGCAGCAGTACGGGGTGAATCTTGTATCTAAGCTAGAATATGCTCAACATCTCCCCTCGGACAATTAGAATGTTTTACTTTAAAGGGCAAGTAACATGACCAACACCAACTTTTGATTTATCTACAATAACCGAATATGACAACAGATGGCTTGTAGATCATGGAACGCGCTAGTGTCTGAGTAATCAGGCCCAATCAAGGCTGAGGGCCTATGTGATCAAGCTGTAGCCATTAAAGGTCATTCAGCTCTAATGACCCAACTCAGCTGTTAGAGTGACGTCAAACCAGGGAATACCTACAAAGCCGGATAGGCTTTCTCGATGAAATAGAACCGAAAGATGCTTAGCCTCCTGTGTCACTAATGATGTAGAAGGGTTATAAAGAAACAGTTCACTGCGATCAGGGCTTCCAAGGAACATATTCCAAAGCCTACTTTGAATAATAACTAAATTGAATCCTTTCGACTATGCCTATATAATTCCACTTATCCTTTCCATTCACAAAATGGGCTCTTTGAGCTCTGGCCTACTAAACAGGGACTGGCACATTAGACTCAAGTATCCATCCCATAGCTACTCTTCGCAGTTCTTAGTGCAATACAGTTGATGTTTCTTGAATATGAATATTTCATTAAGATATAGAAAATATGCATGTATGTAATATATAGTAAAATCAGCACTTACTCGGCGCCACATTGGTTTTTAAATCGCTTGGAACTGCTTCGACAGAAGGTCAGGAGTTTGAACCCCGGTCGAGTCAAAGTAATGACTTACTGAATTGATACTTATCATTACGTAGCCTGGCGTTCGGCATTATTAGGATAGGGCAAGGACTGGCTAGCTCAGTATCAGGATAATGGAACTGAGTGGGATATTGGGTCATGGTGCTGGTGGCCTGGGGTGCCAGTAGGGCAGCACTATGAAGTCACTATGAGTACACACTGTCACAAGTCAGTACTCGCTAGCGCTAGCCATGAGCAGGTCAATTCACAACCAGTCTATGTATAGACCCTTTCAATGTTTATAAACATTGTGTATGCGCCCAGCTTGTCTGCAGAACGAGTGTACACTGCCATTGGTTTTGCCGGTACGCGCAGTGCAAAACGTCAATTTTATTCAAAATTAATAGAAATGCAGAACCCTAACCATATAAATTTCATATAATCTGTTCGTTGAATATGTTTTCTATATGTGTTCTACGTGGTTTGCTTCTAGGTGGTGTAGTTTTTTTAGATATTTCACTTTTTCTGTATGAAGATTGCTCACGTCCATTGACAGTGCATTGAGTTTGCTGGTATGCTCAGCGCAAAACGTCAATTTTATTCCAAATTAATAGAAATGCACAACCTTAAGCATATACATTTAATATAATCTCTTTGTTGAATATATTTTCTATATGTGTTCTAAGCGGTTTGTACCTAGGTGGTGTAGTTTGAAAGATATTTCACTTTTTCTGTATGAAGATTGCTCGTGGCCATTGCCAATGCATTGACTCATTGAGTTTGCCGATACGCACAGTTCAAAACATCAATTTTATTCAAAATAAATAGACATGCAGAACCCTAACCGTATAAATTTAATATACTCTGTTCGTTGAATATGTTTTCTATTTGTCTTCCAAATGATTTGTTTCTAGATGGTGTAGTTTTTTAGATATTTCACTTTTTCGGTATGAAGATTGCTCATGGCCGTTGACAATGCATTTATTTTGCCGATATGTTCAGTGCAAAACGTCAATTTTATTCAAAATTAATAGAAATGCTGAACCCTGACCTAATAAATTTAATATAATCTGCTAGTTGAATATGTTTACTATATGTGTTCCAATCGGTTTGTTTCTAGGTGGTGTAGTTCTATCGATATTTCACTTTTTCTGTATGAAGATTGCTCATAGCCATTGAGTTGGTAGTGTGACCATGTGTCATCCTGCAGCCAAGCTGCACGCGCACTGACCTAATTCACTTTGCTGACGTCATATGAAATAGGCCTATAGGCTTTGAGTAAAGCAGGAAGTGTGACGTCACGTACAGGGGCAGCATGACCGTGGTCACGGACAACCGGCTGGCAACACACAAAGTGATATAGTGATATAGTGATTGGTAGACAGGAAGTGTGAACACTTATTTGTCTCTCATTTTTGCTTGAGTGAAAGTAATTAGCAACACAAGGGATAAATTAGTAGCATGTGGTGAATAAGTGGTCAAATTTCCCTATATCATCAGCCCATGCTTTTTCTAATCGGTTCTTGAATGAATTTATTGAGCCGGCATCTATAACATTTTGTGGGAGACTATTCCATATATTTATGATCCTGTTTGAGAAACTGTGTTGCCTTAATTTTGAAACGGCTCTGGGTTTTACTAGTTTGAGAGTATGGCCCGGCTGCCTTCTCTTTTATTCAAGGTGAAAAATTGGTTCATATCTATTTTATCAAAACCTTTCATAATTTTAAATACTTCAATTATGTCACTTCTTTTCCTTCTGTAGGAAAGGGTAGGAAGTTTCAATTTCCTGAGCCTTTGTTCATAGGGTAAGTCCTTTATAACTGCAACTAGTTTTGTTGCACGTCTCTGAACCTTTTCGATCTCCAGAATATCTTTCCGAAAAATTGGGCTCCAAATTTGTGGACAGTATTCCAAAATTGGCCTAACAAGAGACTTAAATAGAATGAGAAAATTGTTCTTGTTGAGGCGATGGAAGGTTCTTTTAATTATTCCTACTCTCTGGTTAGCATTTGAGATGATAGTCCTCATGTGTTTCTGAAAGGAGAGTTGGGAGTCGAAGGTTACACCCAAGTCCTTTTCATAGCTATCTTGTTGCAGGACAGTGTTCTGCATAATATAGGCGTAATGAGGATTATTTTTCCCGTAATGAATAATTTTGCACTTCTTTTCATTGAAGGGCAATTGCCATTTCTCAGACCATTGTGAGAGTTTCAGAATATCCTCTTGTAAGGGATTTTTATCTCTTACGTCTTTTATTGCTCGAAAGACCTTTGTGTCATCCGCAAATATTTTTAGGTTTGATGAGACACTGCCTGGCAGGTCATTTATAAATATTATAAATAATATTGGTCCCAGCACACTTCCCTGAGGTATTCCTGCGGTGACATTCTTAAAGGAAGATTTTTTATTACCTACAACTACCCTTTGCTTTCTCTCAGACAGGAAGTCCTGTATCCATTCAGAAATTGATCCGGATATTCCCAGAGCTTTGACTTTGTTTAATAGTCTTTTGTGGGGCACACTATCAAAGGCTTTGGAGAAGTCCAGATAGACGGCAGGTACTTTGTGATCAGCACTCATTAAGTTGGAAATACTAGCCAAATGACTTCCTAGTTGGTGTCTCCAATGTCCTTCAGAGTTACATAGCACTACCATGGAAACGCTTTATAATCACAAACATCACGATCGAGAAAGAATATTTTCGATTTAGAATAGTTTTTAAAGTTGGATAATCCGATGGTTTTGAGTTTCTGTCATTTTCTCTGATGAACATATTAGTCTAATCTACTTGACTTTAGTTTGAACTAACTTTTATTTTAAATGGTTAACTTTTGGGATATCTGAAGTGCAAACATGCCAAATTAATTTTGGCAAGCACGCCAAAACTCTGACACAATATGTTTCTACAGTAACAGGTTCTATTAAATTGCCTCAGTATTCCCTTATATGGGGCAACAAATGTTTAATAAGTGCATCGCTATCTAACTGGATACGTAGAATAAAATCTAGATTATTTTCTTGCTTTTGAAAATGTGATTTTTTCATCGGATTATGGAGCTTTAATTAACCATCCTGTGGAAGTCAGTTGTAGGTTAATCTGCGGTTAGTGTTTGCCCGAGATCATGTTTGTTGTTGTTTTACATCCTAGCAACATCTAACGTCATATCAGGACGGGTACCGACTTGTGTCAGTGCACACCCATGGTGACTTTATAGTGCTGCCCCACTGGGAGACCAGGCCACTAGAACCATGACCTGATATCCCACTCAGTCACATTATCCTGACAGTGAGCCGACCAGTTCTTGCCATATGCTAATAATGCAGAGTGCCTGGGTAGGAAGCGGCAAGTATATATTTTTAAGTCATTGGTTTGACTCGACCAGGGTTCAAACCCACAAACGTATGGGTTTGGATCCCCAAATCTCCCAAAACAGGAGACGGACGCTCAACTCATTCGGCCATCCCGTCTGGTCTTGCCTGAGATCAAGTTATAACTATTCAAAATATCACCTAGCAGTTGATCACGTCAGTAATCCTCCCAACCCCAACGCTCATATAGAGAACATAAATATGATGGTAGCTTGTAGTGGTTTTATGTTATAGGCTCATTAATACATATGTCTACGTGTAATGTCTGTCTGATATCCCCCCTCCCACATTCTCTCTATTTTTAATTTTCAATGTGTAAAACCTCACTTTATATCTAATACTAATAGACACACCTATATATATATATATATATATATATATATATATATATATATATATATATATATATATATATATAGGACACACTAATATAGGACACACCTATATAGAGTAAAACCATTCTATACCGACCCCTCTACAGATCGACCACTCCCTTATATCGATCGCTTTATTTGGGTCCCAACAATACCATTGTAAGGATATTATAACTCGCTAAACCGACCACCTCCCTAAATGGACCACCTAAAGTCGGTCCCATGGTCGGTCGATTCATAGAGGTTTAACTGTATACATATATAGATGTATATATAAATTCGGCTAGGCTAGAAAACGAGGAAAAAGGAGTACGAGACGAGGAGTGGTCGGAAGCCTCATTTCTTTTCGCAGAGGCCCAATGGCCGAGCGAATACAAGCCGTACCAAAAAAGATTAAAATCCGGAGCTCATATGACTGAAAAGCAGGGCCGCGTTCAGGCTCCGTCTCGGAGGCGCCTCGGAGGCGCCCGTGACGTCAGGCTAGTCTGAACAACAATAGCAGTTGGTCGCCTCGAAAATGGCCGCCCCCATAGGCGGCGGCCATTTGCAATCGAAATGCTGCGCTCTGATTGGATGAAACCACTGCATGCGGCGGCCATTTTCGAGGCGCTTTTTGTCTCCAGCCTGAAAAGGGAGGCGTCTCCGAGACGTCTCCGAGACGCACCCTGAACGGAAATAGGCCAAAAAGCATCACCGAGACGTCGCCGAGGCGCCTCCGAGACGGACCCTGAACGCGGCCCAGGTATACTGGCGCGTGACCTCGATAGTAGAGGCGCCTGCCTCGGTAGCAGGGCCGGCCCGCAGCAAATAATAATAGCATGGAATCATTGGAGTAAAATAAATAGCATGCACAATAAATATAATATAGAGAAAATACCGCTCCGCCCCTTTATACTCATATAGTAACTTATATATATATATCACATATATATAGTGACAATCACTAGTATTAGTGCCGAGTGGCTACTTTTCACCGTCTTCCGCGAAGGCTAATTGACCGATCTCACACGTGCAGGGCACCATTCTAAATTACACATAGCCTTAAGCCGTGTTCACACGGGAAAAGTTTAAAGCGATTTAGACAAAGCGAATCATATGAATCGATTTAGTTTGAAAGTGTTTCGCGTTCACACGGGCAGTGCTTGGGCCGGAAATCGATATCAGCGCATGAGCAAGTTGAGACTAACCAGCGCCAGTTTCGGTTAGTCGACGTCGGCACGAGAGAGTGTGGGTTCGACCTAGATATGTATAGACTGAATCATATTGTTTTGGAACCGTAAAGACTTCTGCTGGGCAGTGAAAACCTATAAATAAATGATGAAAAAGAAATATGTGGACCTCTATCCGGTTCATAGACCAAATTATATAATATGCGCTTTTGATCGACTGGAAAGTCAACAAACTAAGGTCTCGACTGCGCATGTGTGTAACGTCCTTAATTTGCCTCAGTGCATCCACATGGGCAAAATAAATCGACTCACAGAAATCGACTCACGTAATCGACCTCCACAAGTGGTTTCCAGTATCTGGATAACAGGAATCGATTAACCCCTAATCCGACTCAGCCGCCCGTTCACACGCGAAATGTGTGTCGAACTAGGCAAGTCGATTTCTATGAAATCTGTGAACACGGCTTAAGTTTCGAATGCAATCAATTCCAGTGTTGAGAGATCTGCGATTGCCCCAAATGCCCAGTGAACCACGGGAGGTGTAGAGACACTTACCAGCGCATTTGTAATTACAGGTAAACTGTTCCTACACAGTACTCGGAGATCCGTGATTGCTTCAAGTCCACGTGGTAACAATCAGAGGTATAAATACCATGCCTAATTTTCACGATCCATGTGAGGAGTCTTTCTTATTGTCTGTGTCCTTGTTTGAAAATACATGAAAACTTATATGAATAAAACTTTCACTATCTGTTCCACTGTTGTATTCAGGCACACAACAATGAACCACGGCATTGCTTAACGCTGCATAGTCCGATGAAAATATCAAAATTTCAAAACCAAAACAATTATCTAAATTTGATTCTACATATCTAACTTAGATACTGGTGCACTTATTAAACATTTGTCACCACATAGAAGGGAATACTGAGGCAATTGAATAGAGCCTGTTACTGCAGAAGCCTATGGAGTCAGAGTTTTGACAAGCTTGCCAAAATTAATTTTGCATTGTTCCACTTAAAATATCGCAAAAGTTACCCACTTAAAATAAAAGTTACTTCAAGCTTAAGTAAGGTACATAATAACGATCAACCTAATGTTTTTATCTCAGAAAATTTCAGAAACTCAAAACCATCGGACTATGCAACTTTAAGGCCTTGCTCGGATCAGTTGTGCAATTAACCTCGTTTTGAGATCAAAATGGCGTGTATGTATGACGGAATCATCGCAAATGTGCTTTTCAGACTCCATGGCATTAAGGATGTACATATGTGTGCATCTACATATGTTTATGCCACTATGTACTTTGCATGTGTGTTAGCTCCGATTGTTCCCGAGTCTAATCTATTGTTAATTATTATTTGTATTTCGTTGTACATTAGTTGAATACCCACTGGAATTTTCAATCGCGGACAATTGGTCTCCCTCATTTCACTGTTCCTTGCCCTTTTCTAGTAATGCCAAACACCAGGCTAGGTAGCGACAAGTATAAGTTTTTAAGACATTGGTTTGATTCGATTAGCATTCGAAGCTGCAGATTTGACCAGGGCTCGAAGCTGCGGATACAAGTCCCATGACCTACCTACCAAAAGAGGAGGCGGGCACTCAGCTCATTCGAGCGAACCGTCTGGTAAAGGCCCTGTCACATTACGGCGTATGGCGGGAGCGTATTGAAAACCTACGTAGGTCCTGCGCGTGCCGGCCTATGATGACATTTGGTGACCTTTCGGGTGGCTTTGAGCATATGTGGAACCTACGAGGAGCGTACGAGGAGCGTTTGAGGAGCGTATGGGAGCGTGCTGTGACATTTTTTGACAGTATGAGTAGCGTATACGCCCTCATAGGTCGAGTTTTTTTGAGCATGCACAAACAAATTTGGACGGACGGATTTATGAAAGCGTCTGGCGGCGTATGCCTCATACGCTTCACATACGCCGGCATCTGGCGGCATCTGGCGGCGTATGAATAGCGTATGAGTAGCGTATGCGTAGCGTATGAGTAGCGTATACGGCGTATGCCGACGTATATGACGTAACACGCTTACGCCGCCATACGATCCCGCAAAAAACCCTAATGTGACAGCCCCATTACGCTGAATATGCCAGCCCAATAAAGAAAGCCAGACTGTTCTCAGTGAAGACAACAATATAACACTTTGTGTAGACAGGATGGTGTGCCAGACCTAGAATTGCACAATGCCTTGTGTGATCAGCTCAGTTAAAGTTGGGCAATGGCGCGAAAAGTGGACCTACCCACTTTTCAAAGTAATACCCCCCATCACTGTCACATCACAACAAACTAGTTCTCAGTACGTTCTTGAAAATGCTGCTGAATGGGCTCAAACTATGTGCGAATGGAATGGATGTGGTAGCAACTTTTTACGGTCTTTTTACGAATGGAATGGACGGTCTGGAACGG
The DNA here is from genome assembly GCA_030323885.1 of Branchipolynoe longqiensis. NCBI lineage: Eukaryota > Metazoa > Annelida > Polychaeta > Phyllodocida > Polynoidae > Branchipolynoe > Branchipolynoe longqiensis. Next base: position 113,679,153 of record CM059186.1, on the reverse strand, counting down.
AATGGTGCTCCGGAACTTTGAGCATGCCCAACATTTTCTTGCAGCCATGTTCTACCTCGACCAAAGCCCGTTTTAGAACGTGGTCGGAAGTTTTGAGAACTAGTTTGGTGTGATGGGGGTATAACCAAACAGTTGCCAGTTGACTGTCGGATCGGACAGTTAACACTTGTCATACAGGACCGGGGAACCAGTGTATAAAAGAGCGTACACTTAAGGCTGATAACAACAACAGAACAAAAAAAAATGCCGGGAGATGTTTGTATACAAACTTAGACTTCCAACGACAAACCGACGGCATTCGACTGGGTGTAAAGCACACTGGCACGTCGCAAAAGCCCCGTTGACACGGGCGATTTAAAACGTTTCATATGAACCCACTTGCCTAGATCGACTCACATTTGGCGTGTAGACGCAGTTCTGTGGCGTTTTAGGGCTGAATCACTTCATATGAAACGTTTCATCTAGACCACCTCGCGAGGTAGTATAGATGAAGCGATTCAGCTGGTTCCTGGCAGTGTTAGGGCCCGATTAGGCTGAAATCTAGTGAATGCGATCATATTTAAGAGAATTAGATACTCAAATAATGAAATTTAATTAAATTAACCCTAAATTACAAGCGATATTAACGTAACAGCTACATCGGCGTCGAATCGACGAGGGTAAAGTAAACAAATAGCAGTGCTCGCCGGCTACATGCAGAACTAAGGCTGCTTGTTCCCGGCGACAAAACACTTTCAAAAGTCTGTCCGTGTAAACGGGTCTCTAAAACGCTTCATATAAATTGCTTTGTCTAGAACGTTTCACAATTCCCCGTGTAAACACGGCTATAGAATAGACACAGGGCCAACAAAACGTCGCGTCGTATTGTTCACCACACATAATGTAAACCACCCACTCCACCACAACCTCCCAGCACAGTCCCAGCCGTATCAGCGCATACACGGCGTGCCCACGTCAGGGGAGAAGGCAAGTAAATGCTTGGAGAGCTACGCAAATTGATGAAAGACAGACGGCGCATGCCCGGGGACGCATGACGCGCCACATCCGGTTCGGTGCAGAGGAAGTCGCTACAAAACGAGACGAACTCGCCCGCCTGTCGCAGACTCCTGTCCCAGTTTATTAAGTTTTAGGTTAACGCTTTTTGACCAGATAGACTACATCACGGTTCCAGCGGCGCGGTGCATTGTGGGATGTGTCAGAGCAACCCCCCCCCCCCCCCCCCAAAAGCACATGGCCCATGCTAATACACTGGGTGCAGCAATGAAATGTGCTAGTTTCAGCTCATCTCAACTCTTCTTTGAAACATAGAATACTAACTAAAAATATATATATAATAAATTAAGATATTAATCTTTTATCCAGCACTGCATTTACATCAATATAATCAGCACATCTTATGCCATGTGCATTTAGATTTAGAAAGATCTAGGCACTCAAACTAGTGCTAGAGCCACAGCCAGAGTACTCAATGCATTGTCAATGGCAGTGAGTAATCTCCATACAGAAAAAGTAAAATATTGCTAAAACCACACCACCTAGACACAAACCGCATGGAACACATATAGAAAACAGGTTTAACAAAAAGATTATATTAAATTGATAAGGTTAGGGTTTGGGATTTCTATTAGTTTTGAATAAAACTAACGTTTTTCAATGTGCGTATAGGCAAACTCAATGGCCGTACGCCCTTGCTTTGCTCCCAAGGCCGTTTTCGGCGCATGCGCAGTCGGAACCGTGATGTAGTCTATTCACGCCGTGATCGAAAACAAGACCCACACAGTCTCTGTTCATTAGATTCGTGATTGGAGGAGGGTGATGTGTGTGTGTGTGTGTGTGTGTTTGTGTGCGGGAGGGGGGAGTATATATAATAATATAGGCATAACTGTTGCCTCATCGGAACTAATCAAAGCTCAGGTATATGACCACCAAAATAGTATTTAGTTTTATAGTTCATTATCTTAAAGCTGCATAGTTCGATAAAAACATCACATTTTCTGAACCCAAAGACTCATCTAGATTAGGTAGATCAGCTAAAATTTCAAAACACAACAAGCAGTATAAATGTAAGCTCTTTCAACAGATCTTGCTGAGACAAACTCAAATCTGTTGTAATTTTGAAAATATGTTAAAAGGGGAGAAAGTTATGGCATTTCTAATGTCGGCTTAATTGTTAAATTTAGTCTGGATTTACCATTATAATAAACTGTGACCCTTGCCACATTGTTACAGCTTTGTATGCTCTAAGTATTTTGATTTTGGTATTTTGATGTGTATTTTCGGTGAGATTAGGTTATGTTCTTTCCAGTGATATAAAATTGATGAAAATATTCCAATGCAAAAGTACTTTAATCAAGGCCGGTATAGTGAAAATGCAGCAACATTTTATTATAGACATGGTAACGGATGCGCCCCTTTCGGAATCTGACATAACAATCTAGATGTTATCCTATATATATATATATATATGTACATATATATATATATAGTAAAACCTCTATATACCGACCCCTCCACAGATCGACCACTCCCCTATATCGATTGCTTTATTTGGGCCCCAACACTACCATTGTAAGGATATTCTAACTCTCTAAACCGACCACCTCCCTAAATGGACCACTTAAAGCCGGTCCCATGGTCGGTCGTTTTAGAGACGTTTTACTGTATATATATATATATATATATATATATATATATATATATATATATATATATGGGCCTGTCTCAAAAGGTGATAACTCTTTTTTTTTTGTCCATTGTAATGATTGACACAAAACAGCACAGAAACGGTTACATTGAAAACACAAGGACATTTGCTTCAAATCACTGAAACACCATGTAAAAAACAAATCAGTTTATACTGAGTAAATGCATAAGCAGATAGTATGTTGATCGTTGCAATGGGCAAAGTTTTGTCCCATATTGCTTAGCACCTTTTGAGACAGTCGTATATAGCGTATACTGCTTCGTTTATTAAAGTATGTGTTGCTGCATTGAAGGGCACACTGACCGACTCACTTTAAAGTTGCAATGTTCGATGGCTTTTGAATTTACTGTCAGAATTTCGAAAAGCACACCAAAACTATTTTTGAATATTTTTACTTAAAAAATCTGCAAAGTTAACGAACCATTTATAACAAACATTACTTCAAAGTGAAGTAACATCGATTATAACAATGAACTTAATTCATGTATATTCATCTAAGAAAATAGCAGAAGCACATAATCTTCCGACTATGTAATTTTAAATAATGCAGTTTTAATAAACTTATTCCATTGCTTCCCTAAGCTATTGTGGCGCTGCACACTCTATCTATGCAAACTATGGCAAGATTTAACTAATTTTCTTTCAGGGTTAAATGTTACCTTTATGTTTTACACTAAGGATTAAGCTTAATTTTATGGTAAACAACGCTGTGACCAGTACCCGTTCAAACAAGGTCGCGCCAGTCCTTTTTGGTTTCTCTAAATATTCTTGTTTCTAGTTTATTCACGCGCTTGTGATATGTTTGGAGTTAAATTACTTTGAGTGTAGACTCCACTAACACTAACAATGTATGTGTGGGCATGGTTGGTTGGTTGTTGGAGTTTTACATCCTGGTAACATCTAAGGTCATATCAGGAAGAGTACCGCCTTGTGACAGCACGCACTCATGGTGACTTTATAGTGCTGCCCCAACTGGAAAATCAGGCCACCAGCACCATGATCCAATATCCCACTCAGTCACATTATCCTGACACTGAGCTAATCAGTCTTGCCCTATCCTATTAATGCAGAGCACCAAGCTAGGATGCAACAAGTATCAATTTTGTAAGTCATTAGTTTGACTCGATCGGGAATCGAACTCCCGATCTCCCACATGCGAGGCCTGCGCTCTACGGATTCGGAGGTAGGTGGTGGTGGAGGTAGGTGGTGGTGGAGGTAGGTGGTGGTGGAGGTAGGAGTAGTGGCAGGTGGGTGGAGGTAGGGCTGGTGGTAGGTGGTGGTGGAGTTAGGGGTGGTGGCAGGTGGGTGTGGGTGGTGGCAGGTGGGTGGAGGTAGCGGTGGTGGTAGGTGGTGGTGGAGGTAGGAGTGGTGGCAGGTGGGTTGAGGTAGGGTTGGTGGTAGGTGGTGGTGGAGGTAGGGTGGTGGGGGTTGGAGGGGTGGTGGCAGGTGGGTGGAGGTAGGGGTGGTGGTGTAGGTAGGAGTGGTGGCAGGTGGGTGGAGGTAGGGGTGGTGGTAGGTGGTGGTGGAGGTAGGGGTAGTGGTAGGTGATGGTGAAGGTAGGGGTGGTGGTAGGTGGTGGTGGAGTTAGGGGTGGTGGCAGGTGGGTGTGGGTGGTGGTAGGTGGTGGTGGAGGTTGGGGAGGGGGCAGGTGGGTGTGGGTGGTGGTAGGTGGTGGTGGAGGTAGGGGTGGTGGTGGAGGTAGGAGTGGTGGAAGGTGGGTGGAGGTAGCGGTAGTGGTAGGTGCTGGTGGAGGTTGGGGGTGGTGGCAGGTGTGTGGAGGTCGGGCTGGTGGTAGGGGGTGGTGGGGGTAGGGATGGTGGTAGTGGGTGTGGGTGCCGGCAGGTGGTGGTGGAGGTAGGGGTTGTGGTGGTAGGGGTGGTGGTGGCGCTAGGGATGGTGGCAGGTGGTGGTGGTCAGGGTTGGGGGTTTAACCCCGCCTTTAGCCGTCTTGCTGTCCACACATAACGTTACAGTGACGCTCAGTGGCTGACCATTGTTGACATTATCGCCCAGGGAGTATCGGGGCGACCTCTCCGGGGATTCCTCTCGACATGTATGGGTTTCTATGGCGACTCAGAGTGGACTTTGTCTGGAACTGTCTAAAGCCCTGCTTTAAGTTTAAGTGGTCCGATTCTTGTGTTAGCTGACCAGCTGGCCTAGAGACTAGTAGAGTTGATAAAGAAGTGATTCTGCTGAAACATAATTTTCTCAAAACAGAAACACTTACCTATGTTTGATTCTACATCTCCACGTAATGGTGTTCTCTGTGGGGGAGTGGTTAGAGTGTCTGACTTTTTCTATGTCGGACACCTAATTTGAAGGTTGGTGGTTCGATTCCCCATCCCCCCCCCCCCACCTCTGCCAATTTGGATTTCCACTGCTGTGTATAACTTACAGCGTTATCAAAGGCCAGTTGCTCTCATACCATGTCTATGTGGTGTGTGAGGTTAAAAGTCCCTAGGGTTGGTAAAAGTGTAGGCTCAGGCTTTCTATTGACCAACTGTCTAATGGTGAAAACAAGTCTATTCAGACTTATCTATGATATGCAGTATAAATCTTCAATGATTTGGGACAGCATAGGAAGACTAATCGGTGAATTTATGATACCATCCTTTTTGCCACCTACGTTGAGAAAGCCATGAAGCAGAGACCACTAACAAATTGGGTCAAACTCATGATCTCATGAGGCTTGTCCTGATTCTATGTAACATGTGTAGCTTAGACATGTTCCAGGAGGCTACCTACACTAGTAGCTCAGCAAACATCACATGGCTATCGCGAGATTGAGATCTGGGTCATAGGTACAGAAGTTTTGGTTTGCTTATAAAAATTATTTTTGGTTCTTCCAGTTTAAATTGCTCTAAAGTTAGCCAATTTTCAGCAACGTTAGTCCAGACTAATGAATTGTATGTTATAATTGTCAACCTGCTATATTTATCCCCAAAAATAAGGGAAACATTCAAAAGCCATATCGGACTATGCAATTGTAAATGCTCTTTACATACTCTGCAGCCAATACAACCCCATGCTACAAGCACAAGCACCAGGCCAAGGTAGCAACAAGTATCGATTTGGTCAATCTTAGCGTTAAACGCAGCACAATATGTTGGTTTGTTCGAAATTGAATCCCCATATTATTTACATTATTACAAACAAAATGTTTGTTTGTTGAGGTTTTAGATCCTGGCAACACCTAAGGTCATATCAAGATGTGTATCAACTTGTAACAGTGCGCACTCATGGTGACTGTATAGTTCTTCCCCACTGGGAGACAAGGCTAACCAGTCCTTGCCCTATCCTAGCAGTAGTAATGCCAAGCACCAGGCTAGGTAGCAAGAAGTAGACATTTTGTAAATCATTGGTTTGACTCGGCCGGGTTTCGAACTACTGACCATTCAATCACCACATCTGGTTTACAAACAAGAACCCCAAAGATAAAGATGTTGATCAAAATCTAATACTCCGGCTGGTTTCTCACTAAAAACCTGCCGTTTAATAAAGTTTATAACAAATCTGCCCTGAGGAGAAGAATTCCAATGTCCATCGGCACCAAGCCTGGATTTTTCGCGCGGTTACTTACTGACTCCCAAAGCACAATGCAAGGTAAGCTAAGCTACGTAACCCACAGAGTCAGTCCATACAGACTATATAGCTGCAGACTGAATCATATTTGCATAATAGATTTACACTCCACGAAAATTCATTATTGAACCCCTATGATAGGGTCTACCAGTCAGTGTGGGTGTGCTATGCAGGGCTGAATGCAGACAATATACATTGAATATGCTGGTTACATTTATAGCCGCTTATTCCTTCTGTGTGAGGCGGAAACCAGGTACAAGGTGGATAGTGGTAGTGCGTGTGTGTGTGTGTGTGTGTGTGTGTGGTGGGGGAAACCGTGGGGGTGTAGCCGTAGTGTGGGTCTGGTTGTGATTGCAGAGACAAGGCCGGTGTCGCAGTTTCCGCCGTCCGCCAGTTTCCGTGGTACGCATACACCCAAATGCATTGTCCGTGAGCAATCTTCATACAGAAAAAGTGAAATATCTCTAAAACCACACCACCTAGAAACAAATCGCTTGGTACACATATAGAAAACATATTTACCAAAAAGATTATATTAAATTTATAAGGTTAGGGTTCTTGATTTCTATTAATTTTGAATAAAACTAATGTTTTGCACTGCACATACCGTCAAACTCAAGGCATTGTCAATGGTCGTGAGCAATCTTCATACAGAAAATACAGAAAAAGTGAAATATCTCTAAAATCACACCACCTAGAAACAAATCGCTTGGTACAAATATAGAAAACATCTTTACCAAAACATTATATTAAATTCATAAGGTTAGTAACGATGCTGTTCGATTTTGACGCATGCGCAGAAGCGATGCGTACGGCGGAAACTGGCGGACGGCGGAAACTGCGACACCGGGGCCATCACATACTTCTCTGACAATAAAGGGCCATGAACGCGCCAAGGCTGTCCTGTAAATATAAAGAGGAGGGGAAGTAGGCATGTGTGTGCAGGGATGCGGAGAGGTGGGGAGGGGATGGGGTGGAGGGGTCGGGGGGGAGGGGGGTTCATGACAGCTGAGGTGGAATACATAGGGGTTATTGTAAGCTTGCGAAGTGAGTCCATCCGCGCATGACAATATCCACAGACATGCGTAGTAACAGCCATACACTCATACACACACACACACACACACACACACACACACACACACACACACACACACACACACACACACACACACACACACACAGAGCATACGGTAATTAGTTCCCGCAGTCACAAACACGTATTCCACGCAACTAACATGCCGCTGGTTACCGACTGTTTGCTGACTTCCGGTAGCAGTGCGCGTTGTATGGGTGTCAGTGCACGGCGGCGGACAGGTGTGGGATATAGACGGGATCGCAGTTCTGACTGTGCATGCGCTGAAAACGGCGTTGGCAGCAAAGCAAATGCGAATGGCCATTGAGTTTGTCATTACGCGTAGGGAAAAACTTCGATTTTTATTCAAAATGAATAGAAATACATAACAATTTGGCATAAACATGTATGTACACATGCAATATAATGATCTGATGAATATAGCTAAGACAAAACAAGCCATAGTTAAACATTTTGAGCTAGGAAACATACAATTCCACACAAAATATTCAGTGATATCCACATCACCATTATTAATTCTTGTTCTAAATATTAAAATGCCAAATGTGTCAACATACACTTGTTTAAGAGAAATATATAATCAATATCTGATTAACCCTACTCATTTTCTAGTTCTACGTATGTCATTAGCCATAGGGTATAAATAAAAACATTAATAAAATAAGTAAAACTGACTCTGGCTATGGCTCTAACACTAGTCTGAGTGCCCAGATTTGGCTGAATCTATATCCACATGGCATAAGATGTGCATATTATATTGATGTAAATGCAATGCTGGATAAAAGATTAATATCTTAATTTATTATATATACTTTTTTACTTGGTATTCTATGTTTCAAACAAGAGATGAGATGAGCTGAAACTAGCACATTTCATACCTGCACCCAGTGTATTAGCATGTGTAATGTGCTTCTGACAGGTTTGTTTTGCTCTGACGCATCCCACAATGCACCGCACCGCTAGAACGGTGATGTAGTCTATTGTGTAACGCCTCGGGGTGGTGGGGGTGGGAGGGAGTGGTGCAGGCAGGTTGGATTGACGCAGTTAAGCCGTGGTCACACGGACAAAATGTGAGGCGAATCACACAAATCGAATCAGGTGAGGCGAATTAGCAGCCCGTTCACACGGACAATACTTGGGCCGGAAATCGAATGCTGCGCATGAGCAAGTCCAGACTAACCAGCGCCAGTTTGGGTTTGTCGACGTCGGCCGAGAGAGTGTGGGTTCGACCTAGATATGTATTTAATTAATCGTATTGGTTTGGAACGGTCAAAACTTCTGCTGGGCAGTGAAACCCTACAAATAAATGATGAAAAAAATATCTGTGCATAGATAGCGGTTTCATTAATTAAATTATATAATATGCGCTTTTGATCGACCGGAAAGTCAACAAACTAAGGTCGACTGTGCATGCGTGTGAGGTGCTTAATCCGCCTCAGATGTGTCCACACGGACAAAATAAATCGAATCAGAGAAATCGCCTCACGTAATCGACGTTCAGAAGCGGTTTACAGTATGTGGAGCACAGGAATCGATTCAGCCCTAATCCGCCTCAGACGCCCGTTCACACACGAAATGTAACCCGAACTATACAAGTCGATTTCTACGAATCGATTTACAGCGCCCATGTGACCACGGCTATAGATACTTCGGTTATTATTCTGAGAATGTCATCAGAGTTCACAATGTACTGCCATTGAAAATAAATTAAATAATGCAGATTCAATAATGGAGCACATTCACAAATAGGAACCAATCTAAGATTATGGAAACACCTGACTCCAGACCAGACCAGACCAGACCAGATGGAATAGCCAAATGAGTTGAGCATCCGTCTCCCGTTTTGGTCGAGTCAAACCAATGACTTGAAAATTGATACTTGTCGCCTCCTAGCCAGCCGCTGGGCATTAATATGATAGGACAAGGACTGTTTGGCTCAGTGTCAGGATAATGTGACTGAGTGGGACATCAGGTCATGGTGCTGCCTGTCTGCCTGGTCTCCCAGTGGGGCAGCACTATAAAGTCACCATGAGTTCACACTATCATAAGTCGGTACCTTGTATGTTGCTAGGTCGCCTTACAACCGCCACCAATCGGTATGAGACCATTGCATAGATATATTGGACAAGAATAATTCAGCAAAATGAATAATTTGATAATTTCTTATGATATTTTAATTTTGTTTTGTATTACTTTAAGCGAATTGAGCGCTCAAAGAGCCTAGGGTTAACGGATTCGGCGTGCTCACGCTCAGGCAATAATACACTGATCAAGTTTCCCCGGGAACTGCTTGTGTGACACAAACACACATATACACAGATACACACAAGCGCGGGCACAGATAAATACACGCAGACCTACACACATTACCACAGACAGAACCCAATACACAGCCAAGGACTCCCACACATGACCACAGACAGAACCCAATACACGGCCAAGGACTCCCACACATGACCACAGACAGAACCCAATACACGGCCAATGACCCCCACACATGACCACAGACAGAAAGAACCCAATACACAGCCAATGACTCCCACACATGACCACAGACAGAACCCAATACACGGCCAAGGACTCCCACACATGACCACAGACAGAACCCAATGCACGGCCAATGACTCCCACACATGACCACAGACAGAACCCAATACACGGCCAAGGACTCCCACACATGACCATAGACAGAACCCAATACACGGCCAAGGACTCCCACACATGACCACAGACAGAACCCAATACACGGCCAAGGACTCCCACACATACATACCTGACAGAATGTGATCGTCTTGAGTCTTTTTTGTGTGTGTGGTTTGTTTGTTTGTTGTTGTTTTATGTCATAGCAACATCTAAGTTCATATCAGGACTGGTACCAACTTGTGACAGTGTGCACTCATGGTGACTTAATTGTGCTGCCCCACTGGGAGACCAGGCCGCCATCACCATGACCTAATATCCCACTCAGTCACATTATCCTGACACTGAGCCAACCAGTCTTTACCCTATCCTAATAATGCTGAGTTCCTGGCTAGGAAGCGACAAGCATAAATTTTTAAGTCATTGGTTTGACTTGACCAGGGTTCGAACCCACGATTCCATGGTCTACCAACACGGGAGACGGAAGCTCTAACTCATTCGGCCATCCCGTCTGATGTTTTTTGTTGTTTTTTGTTTTTTTGTGGGTACATTAGTTGATTAAGCAGGGAAATTTCAGTCATGGAAGATTGTTCTCCCTCATTCCACTGCTCATTGCCCTATCCTAGTAATGCCGAGCACCAGGCTAGGTAGCGACTAGTACACATTTTTAAGTCCTTAGAACTCGACCAGGGTTCGAACCCACGAGTTCGAATCCCACGACCTACCAGACGCGGACGCTCAACTCATTCGGCCATCCCGTCTGGTCTATGTTTATTGTTTATCTAATGAATGGTAATTTCCCGCTAAGCTAACAAATGAACTAAATAAACCCTTGCGCCTGTTCATAACCATGTACTTGGTTGAATATTACCGACAGATTGTGAGTAAAACCTACGCAGAACGCCGGGCGTCCGACGTAGGGCTACGTGCCTATCTGCATGTTATTTCCACTTGTTTGCTATTGCCGGTTCCGGTGTTGTAGTTTCTGCGGTATACCAGTTTGCGAGGGACACTAAAGCCCTGTTCACACGGGCAATGTAAATCGATTCGTAGAAAGCGACTTGTATAGTTCGCATCACATTTCCCGTGTGAACGCATGTCTGAGGCGGATTAGGGCTGATTCGACTCACGTGATGCGGATCCTGTAAACCACCTAAGCGAGGTAGTCTACGTGAATCGATTCCTGTGATGCGGATAATTTTGCCCGTGTGGACGCAACCGACTTACGTGATGCGGACTAAGCACGTCGATCTATATACTATAATTTGGTCTATGAACCTGCTAGAGGTGCACAGATATTTTTGTTATCATTTATTTTTAGGGTTTCACTGCCCAGCAGAAGTTTTGACCGTTCCAAACCAATACGATTCAGTCATTACATATCTAGGTCGAACCCACACTCTCTGGTGCCAGCATCGTCGAACCCAAAATGGCGCTGGTTAGCCTGGACTTGCTCATGCGCAGATATCCACTTCCGCCTCACGCAGTGCCCGTGTGAACGGGCGGCTAATTCGCCTCACCTGATTCGATCTGTGTGATGCGCCTCACATTTTGTCCGTGTGAACACGGCTATACATTCAAATGCATTGTCAATGGCCATGAGCAAATCTTCATCCAGAAAAAGTCAAATATCTCTCAAATTACACCACCTAGAAGCAAACCGCTTAGCACACATACAGAAAACATATTCAACAAACAGATTATATTAAATTTATACAGTTAGGGTTCTTGATTTCTATTAATTTTGAATAAAACTAATGTTTTGCACTGCACGTACCGTCAAACTCAAGGCATTGTCAATGGTCGTGAGCAATCTTCATACAGAAAATACAGAAAAAGTGAAATATCTCTAAAACCACACGACCTAGAAACAAATCGCTTGGTACACATATAGAAAACATCTTTACCAAAAACATCATATTAAATTTATAAGGTTAGTGACGATGCTGTTCGATTTTGACGCACGCGCAGAAGCGATGTGTCCCTCGCAAACTGGCGTACCGCGGAAACTGCAACACCGGAGCTGATATGACGTCAGCGTATTCTCCCACCCGAGTTCTCAGCCGCAGCTTCGCACCACCGGGCTCTAACTTCCAAGCATGTGCTTGGAGAGCGCTGGCAGCTTGCCATATCGCCCCTCCTCCGACCGAGTCAATTTGATAAACGCTAATCACGAATCTTGTTTCTTTTTTTCCAGGTTTATTTTAATGCTGCTTTCTATTACGCAGTGTTTGTTAATTGTATTTACCGTCTGCGCCACCTATGGATGTTTCTGTTAGACACTGATTAAGTTCTAACGACATGCTTCCTTAAATATATTTTACGTGTTGCCCCAAGGCACCGTTGGTCTGTTAAAAGTATGTCGAACTGCCAGTCTTTTAATGAATGCTTCCTTTATTTTAAACTGTTTCTGTATGGTGTTCTTTTTCTGTTCGCAAAAGCAATTGTACAATATAAATACATTATATTAATATTATTAATGGAGTGCCAATTGCGTCTCGTCTGCCAAATGTTACTATCGCCTGAACCGCTGATGGTGGCAGCCTGGGCGACTTGGGTTTGTGTGCAATGTGGCAAACCCACCATGAGCAACCACCCAGCTGGCGCGAGCACCACTATCGCTGTCACTATCGTTGGAAATTCTGACCATAAAGAACAAAAGGTAGGCTAGAAATATTGGCCAGCCAAAGTTAACGTTCTCAACCAAATAATTGTGTCTGTGTTATGTGTTACAGAGTGTCAAATAATCGTATATTATAGGCACAAACCACACACTCACGGGCAGCCTATGTAATATGTTACATGATCTCCATATGTGAATATCAATCACTGTAATAATATCCCATTGTATTATACGAAGCTGTGGGTAAGCCACCAAACATTGAAACAATGTGTCAAGGGCACAAACCAATGTATTTATCTATATATATATCTGTATATATATATCTATATATATAGCCGTGTTTACACGGGGAATTGTGAAACGTTCTAGACAAGGCGATTTATATGAAGCGTTTTAGATGTGTGTTTACACGGCGGAGTTGGAAAGTGTGTCGGCGCCGGGAACCAGCAGGCGCCTGTAGCCGGCAAGCACTGCTATTTGTTTAGTTTACACACGTCGATTCGACGCCGATGTAGCTGCTACGTTAATATCGCTTGGAATTTAAGGTTAATTTAATTAAATTTCATTATTTGAGTCTGTATTTCTGTTAAATATGATCGCATTCACTAGATTTCGGCGTAATCGGGCCCTAACACTGCCGGGCACCAGCGATTAGTTACTGCTCTGCCTGTAGCTGGCAAGCACTACTATTTTATACTATCGCCGCCCAGGAACCAGCTGAATCGCTTCATATAAACCACCTCCCGAAGTGGTATAGATGAAACGTTTCATATGAAGCGATTCAGCCCTAAAACGCCACAGCATCGCGTTTACACGCCAAATGTGTGTCGATCTAGGCAAGTGGTTTCATATGAAACATTTTAAATCGCCCGTGTAAACACGGCTTAAATCTGCTGTATTACCTATGTGCCCTTCCACTCAGTAAAGCTTTTTTTTAAATTTAACGACGCCTCTAGAGCACATTGATTTATATCATTGGCTATTGGACGTCAAACACATAGTCACACTGACATATTTCTTTGGAGGAAACCCACTGCCGCCACTCTTTCCAATAAGCAGAAAGGGGTAATTGATATGCACTTTCCCACAGACAGGACAACACACATCACAGCCTTTGATGAACCAGTTGTGGACCACTAGTTGGAATGGATACTACAAATGTGTCCACTGAGCAGGATCGATAAGATGGCCGACACCTTCACAGGTGGACACTCTACCGCCTGAGCTACGTCCGCTCGCCCCTTCCACACAGAGCGAGATTATAATCTCTCTCTCTCTCTATCTCTTTCTTTCTCTCTCTCTCTCTCTCTCTCTCTCTCTATATATATATATATATATATATATATATATATATATATATATATATATATATATACGTCTTCTTAGTTTTCACTAAGAAAAAAGAGACAAATGAAGAATTTGTTCTCTAGCATAAGAAACCACTGGCAGCTATTTTCATGGGTATAGAAAGCACTACCAACTCCTCAACCGGATCAATGACCTCCTCTGTCTGACGTCAGCAGTGACGGGGCGGAGTAGGGGGAGAAACCTACCAAAACAACCAGACATTTTGCGGTTTTCCCCAAATACGTTGCAATAGCCAACGTCCGGTTGTGTGTTTGACCTCGGGATACGGCTAAGGGCATTGTCGACGGGAATTCCACCCCCGTCACACATGACCCGTTTCCATGGTTACCAGAGTGTAGCAGAATCGCTGCTGTCCAAGGGTGGAGGCAATCTATGCAGACTCCTCCCTCCTGACAAAGTTCTTCCTTAAATTCTCAAATAAGATCGTTACTGTTGGAAGTTCAGCTTAAACTAATGTTGTATAATCAGCTTGTTTTGAGTTTGTACCATATTTTATTTAGATAAATGTATTCGTTGTTATAATCTGCATTATTTCAGTGGGGCTTTTTATACTGCCTATCATGGATAAGTCTGAATAGACTTGTTTTCACCTTTAGACAGTTTGTCGATAGAAAGCCCGAGTCTACACTTTGACCGACCCAAGGGATTTTTAAGCTCTCACACCACATAGACTATGAGAGTAACTGGCCTTTGTGGTGAAAATCCAAATTGGCAGAGCTGGGGGGCATGGGGAATCGAACCTTCAACCTTCAGATTAGGAGTCCGACCTAGGAAATGTCAGACGCTAACCACTCCACCACAGAGAACGCCAGTTTGAAGTATGTTTTAGTTTAAAGGGTTACCTTTGAACATATTTTAAGCGGAAATATGCTACGTTAATTTTGGTGTGCACATTAAAATAACACTGGCCATTGGCGCTGTTTACTCTATTTCCAGTGAAGCAGCATAGCACTGGAACACCAGCATTCTATAAATGTTTAATGTGTTCCCCCATTTCTAAGTTAACTATGTAGGATAAACTCCAGATATGCAGATTTGTTTAGAAAATGTGATGCCTTAATCAGTTAATCGGATTATGATTTTGTAAAGCGGCATAGTCCAATGATTTCTAATTTCTGCAATTTTCTGAGATAAATACATTAGATTGATTATAATAATTGACTTTACTTTAGGTTGAAGTGACTTTTAGTTTAAATGGCTAACCTCGGGTATATTTGAACTTGAAGTGACAACATGCCAAATTAATGTTGGCAAGCATGCCAAAACTCTGACACCACAGGCTCATGCAATAACAGGTTCTATTAAATTGACTCAGTATGCCCTTCTATGTGGCAACAAATGCTTAATGCATACACCAATATCTAGGTTAGGAATGTAGAATCAAATCAAGATAATTGTTTTAGTTTTGAAAAGTTGATGCTTCATCGGACTATGCAGCTTTAAATTAAAACTGATAAGCAAATGATAAAAACACAGATAAACTGTCAACATGACCTTTGAAGGCAGTTATCTATTGCACTAGCTTCACACACGCCCCATGGCCCAAGAATCAGGTCACGAAGACTTAAAGGTCGACCAACACCCCCGAGGTGACTATTGAAATTCACAAGTACCGCTATCAAATATGACATTACATAAATTAAACTAATATTATTCTCAGAGAATCTAAGGCAGAATATAATGGTTTGTGCTGAAATACAGTCGGTATAACCGTTACCTGAAGGGAAATTATAACAAAGAAGCTTCATATACAATTCAATTCAGATCAGTGAATGTATTAGTTAGCCTTCTCGTATTACCATAGTTAATTAAAGCTGCATAGTCCGATGAAATATCAAATTTTCAAAAACAAACCAATTATCTAGATTTGATTTTACATATCTAACTTAGATACTGATGCACTTATTAAGCATTGGTTTCTGCGTAGAAGCCAATACTGAGTCAATTTAACAAAACTTGTTACTGCAGAAATCTATGGGGTCATAGTTTTGGAAAGCTTGCCAAAACTAATTTTCCATGTTTGCACTCAAAATATCTCAAAAGTTGACCATTTAAAATAAAGTAACTTTGAATTAATGTAAAGTAGATACTAGTGATCGATCTAATATATATTTATCTCAGAAAAAATACAGAACTTTAGTGCAACTTTAAGCTATAGTGAATATTATTACTAGACTTTATGCTTAATCAAAGGGAGGCAACAAGAGTGTGATTGGTTTGAGTCCTGTCAACTTTGGTTAGTAGTACCACCAAAACACCATTGTGGTATTTGCTTTCCTTTCTTTTATTTAAAAGCAGAAATCTGGTTAACAGAGGTGTTTGTTTGCAGGGAGGTGCTTTGTTTGTTTGTTGTTGTTTTACGTCCTCGCAACATCTAAGGTCATATCAGGACGAGCACTGACTTGTGACAGTGCACACTCATGGTGACTTTATAGTGCTTCCCCACTGGGAAATCAGGCCGCCAGCACCATAACCTGATATCCCACTCAGTCACATTATCCTGACACCGAACGAAGCCAGTCCTTGCTCTAACCTAGTAATGCCGAATGCCAGGCTAGGAAGAGACAAGTATACATTTTTAAGTCATTGGTTTCATTCGACCAGGGTTCGAATCCAGAAAATCATGGGTTCGAATCCCCCGATCTCCGAAAAGTCATTCGGCCACCCCGTCTGGTCGTCTGGTTGTCGCTGTTGGAATGGTAGGGACATACTGTGTGGCCCTCGGAATACGGGCCTGATTCGCAGAAGGCGCCAGTTCCGGTTAGCGAGTACTCACATAACTAACCAGGCATCACCGCACCAAATTATAATAATACTGGGGTAGTAAAATGTACAACACATTTGATGAATAAATCGGTGCAAAATAAATAAAACAATAAAACACGACAATAAGAAGACACACATCATCATCATCATGCTGTCGGTCGCGATGCGACAAAGACTGCTTTCATTACCTGACTGCCGCTCTCCTTTGTGCGGTTGTACATTTCATGAAAACTGCCTGCCAAAATGTTGAAGTGATGCTGGCTTTTGCAAGTTACCAGTGGCACTCTCCCGTGGGAGCAAATAGAGGTTTCAGAAGACACACAAGACTAACATATATAGACTATTTTGAATGGGATCGTTAATATTTGTAATGGGGTGCGTTGTATTCCATGTTTAAAAAGAATCATATTGGGAAAAACCTGACGATAGCAAAATACAGGCAAAACAATATTAGCTGCAGCAGACAGCACTAAGCCTGGTGTGGCGGTTTAAATTCTCAGTCGGTTTAGAGTCTACGCTCGAGGTTCTGCGCACGCATCAAAATCAAATGGCATTTCAGCGTATTCGATTAATTAACTCGGGTGACCCTAGCAACCTCTTGACGCACACATGTGACGTCATCGCTCCTAGCCAAGAGGTGGGTTAAACATTTGGCATAAGGCACATGTTTTTGTCAACTCCACTCGCGGTGTTCTATTAAAATTTCTAGCAGCTCGGGTGACCCGAGTTGCCTGGTGTGGCGGTTTCAGGGCCCGTAGGCATGACGCGGGGGTAGCGCCCTACCTCTCGGGGTAGTAGGGATTTCCTGGGTAGCGGCGATTTCCTGGGTAGCGGCTATGCATGTGTCCGGGGTAGGACTACCCCAGGGGGGTAAAAGTCGGGTAAGCTACCCCTACCCAGTAGCAGGTATAAGGCCGAGGGTAGGGACCGACTCGGGCCAAATCTATTGAATGCGATCATATTTAACAGAATTACATACGCAATAAGTGAAAATTTATCAATTTAACCCTAAATTCGAACCGTTATTAAGGCTACCGCCGCATTGGTGGCGATATTAATATTGTCAAATCGACGAATGTAAAGTAAACAAATCGCCGCCGCCGCCTCGACGTCGCGTTCCATATACCCCTGTCACACTACGACGTTTCTCTCCAACGCGCGGCGACGTGTGTCCTTTTTTGGCGAAACGTCTGTGTCTCTGTCTGTCTCTGTGTCTGTGTCTGTGTCTCTGTATGTGTCTCTGTCTCTGTCTGTGTCTCTGTCTCCATCTCCATCACAGACAGAGACACATACAAAGACAGACACAGAGACACAGACAGAGACACAGACATAGACACATACAGAGACACAGACAGAGACACATATAGAGACACATACAGAGACAGACACAGAGACACAGACACAGACAGACACAGATACACAGACACAGACAGACACAGAGACACAGACACAGACAGAGACACATACAGAGACACATACAGAGACAGACACAGAGACAGAGACACAGAGAGAGACACAGACACAGAGACACAGACAGAGACACAGACTCGACGCTTTAATTTTATTTTCAACGCTGATGGGTCGCCGGTGAGAAACGTCGTAGTGTGACAGGGTCATTACTGGCGGCGGCAGCGGTTTGTTTACTGTACGTTCGTCGATTCGAAAATATAACTATTAATATCGCCGCCAATGCGGCGGTAGCCTTAATAACACTTCGAATTTTGGGTTACATTGATCAAATTTCACTGATTGGGTATGTAATTCTGTTAAATATGATCGCATTTAATATATTTGACCCTAATATATGGTTACAAATGCAGAGGGATTTCCCAAATCTATAAATAAACACAAGGGTAGCTACCTCCTCGCCGATTTGGCTTCATGCATACCCCGTGACCCATTTCTTACCCAAGGCGATAGCTACCCCGAACTCGGTCCTTACCCCCGGGGGCGATAACTTACTCATCATGCATACGGCCCCAGATCTCAGTGGGTTTGGAGTCTTCGCTCGGGGTTCTGCGCATGCGTGTATTCGATTAACACGATCCGTGCAACTTGGGTCACCCGAGTTGCTAGAAATTCAAATAGAACACCGCAAGTGGAGTTGACAAAACAAGTGCCGTGTGCTAAAAGTATTTTAACTCAATAATATATATTTAGCGAATTAAAGAGTTAATGCGATGACCACATTTATATGTCAAAAAGTCGCTTGGGTCACGCGAGTGGATTAATTGAATATGCTGAAATGCCATTAGATTTTGATGCATGCGCAGAACCCCAAGCGAAGACTCCAAACCCACTGAGATCTGAAACCGCCACACCGAGTCGTGTTAATCACCGGTGTGGCGGTTTCAGCGTGTTCCCGTGCTCAGACGTGTACCTCGCTTCTGCGCATGCGTCAGAATCTAATAAACATGGCCGTAATCGATTAACACTACCATGGCGACTCGGGTCATCCCAGTCGTCAGAATTTCAAATAGAACACGGCGAGTGGAGTCGACAAATACACGTGCCGTGTGCAAAAAAAGAATAACTTAGATTAATTAAATGGAAATATAGGTAAACTAGGCCATCATAAAATACTTTAAATCCTATTTTGCTGTATTTTTTATCGGTTATTAAAAAAAAAAAAAAAAATTGTCCACCCGAGCGCGGAGAAGCGTATTCGATTATTCGACCCGAGTTTGTAGGATGTGCGCATGCGCCAATAAGTGTCTCGGGTGATCCGAGTTGATGCGAAATCCTCGGATGCGTAGAAGCAACGGGACATGGCTGAGCACGGGAACACGCTGAAACCGCCACACCGGCCGTGGCCGCCCGCTGGTAGCTGGTGACTCCGCCTGTCGTGCTTATCTGGCGTTACGGGGCACAAAGGAGCCGTGTGCAAAAAGAATTAAATGCAGAGCGATGCCAGGATCCGCTTAACCTGCTTCTGTCATCTGCCAATGGCAATTCCGCTTGTACCTTGCGCAACAGATCCAAGCCCCCCCCCCCCCCCTCCCGCCCCACCCCACCCCCGTCCCGCCCCGTCCCGCCCGGTCCTTACCCCCGGGGGCGATAACTTACTCATCATACATACGGCCCCAGATCTCAGTGGGTTTGGAGTCTTCGCTCGGGGTTCTGCGCATGCGTGTATTCGATTAACACGATCCGTGCAACTTGGGTCACCCGAGTTGCTAGAAATTCAAATAGAACACCGCAAGTGGAGTTGACAAAACAAGTGCCGTGTGCTAAAAGTATTTTAACTCAATAATATATATTTAGCGAATTAAAGAGTTAATGCGATGACCACATTTATATGTCAAAAAGTCGCTTGGGTCACGCGAGTGGATTAATTGAATATGGCTGAAATGCCATTAGATTTTGATGCATGCGCAGAACCCCGAGCGAAGACTCCAAAACCCACTGAGATCTGAAACCGCCACACCGAGTCGTGTTAATCACCGGTGTGGCGGTTTCAGCGTGTTCCCGTGCTCAGACGTGTACCTCGCTTCTGCGCATGCGTCAGAATCTAATAAACATGGCCGTAATCGATTAACACTACCATGGCGACTCGGGTCATCCCAGTCGTCAGAATTTCAAATAGAACACGGCGAGTGGAGTCGACAAATACACGTGCCGTGTGCAAAAAAAGAATAACTTAGATTAATTAAATGGAAATATAGGTAAACTAGGCCATCATAAAATACTTTAAATCCTATTTTGCTGTATTTTTTATCGGTTATTAAAAAAAAAAAAAAAATTGTCCACCCGAGCGCGGAGAAGCGTATTCGATTATTCGACCCGAGTTTGTAGGATGTGCGCATGCGCCAATAAGTGTCTCGGGTGATCCGAGTTGATGCGAAATCCTCGGATGCGTAGAAGCAACGGGACACGGCTGAGCACGGGAACACGCTGAAACCGCCACACACCGGCCGTGGCCGCCCGCTGGTAGCTGGTGACTCCCGCCTGTCGTGCTTATCTGGCGTTACGGGGCACAAAGGAGCCGTGTGCAAAAAGAATTAAATGCAGAGCGATGCCAGGATCCGCTTAACCTGCTTCTGTCATCTGCCAATGGCAATTCCGCTTGTACCTTGCGCAACAGATCCAAGCCCCCCCCCCCCCCTCCCGCCCCGCCCCACCCCCGTCCCGCCCCGTCCCGCCCCGTCCCGCCCCCGCCCGCCCCGCCCACTCCCCGCCCACACTCTCCTACCCGCCCCGCCCCTCAATGCTCACCCCACAAACCCGCCCTACTCACTCTCACCCTCCCGCCCACGCCCACTCTCCGCCCCACTCACTCCACGTCCACTCCCCGCCCCCACCCACCCCCGCCTTGCCTATCCCATAAGCCCGCCCTTCTCACCTCTAACCCTCCCGCCCCCGCCCACTCCCCACAACCAACTTCGGGCCCGCCCCGCCCCCCATAAAGACCCGCCCACCCCCGCCCAGCCCCGCCCCACCCCGCCCCGCCCCACACGGCCCGCCCCGCCCGCCCCGCCCCGCCCCCGCCCCGCCCCGCCCCGCCCCGCCCCGCCCCGCCCATGGGTGAACCTCACCCCCGCCCAGTGCACGCATCTTCACCCCCGCCCACTTCATACTCGCCTCGCTCACCACATACCAATATGGGTATTCCGAGTTTCGCTGTTCCCCAAGTAAGGACTGAGAGTGAAGGCCCGGTCACATACACGTTAGTAGACGTAGTTGAACGTAGTGGAGGCTAACGTAGTTGGACGTAGTTGAACATAGTTGAACGTACCGGCATCCATACTTCTCCGTCATGCTAACTTGGTAATGGGGTTGTCACATTACGATGCATCGCGCAAACATACGGTGACGTATGTGATTTTTTGCAGATACGTCGGGATACGTCGCGATGCGTTATGCATGCGTTATGCATGTGTTACGCATGTGTAATACCCCTGTCACACTACGACGTAACGAGCCAACGTGAGCCTAACGTGATCATTTTTCGTCATTACGTTGGGTTACGTCATGATGACGTCAGAATGACGTTAGAATGACATTGAGCTACGTCACATTACGTCGTGTTACATCGAGTTATGTCAAGGTTTTGGACATGTTCAAAACTTTCGACGTAGCTCGAACGTAAGGGTTTACGTTCGCCGTACGTTCTGTTCATGTTCAGTGAACGTCAATGATGTTAAACGGACGTTATTCCAACGCTGCTCACTACGTTCAACTACGTTCCACTACGTTGACCCACATTAAAATGAGTGCAAATGGCCACGTGGCGTAATGGGAACATCAGGAGAACGTCAGGAGAACGTCAGGAGAATGTCAGGAGAATGTCAGGAGAACGTGCATTCAATGTAATTTCAACATCTTATGACGTAGCTAATGTCACATAACGTTCTTCTGGCGATGGAATAACGTTCATAACGTTCCGTGAGCGTAGTGACGTTGTCCTCTCTCGTTGAATGATGGTATCACTACGCTTTACCGACGTTACACTCTCGTACACTACGCTGCATCCACGTTCAACTTGTGCCCAAATTTGCATACTATGCCGAGAAGTTCAACGTTCTTCACGTTCTCCCTACGCTGACGTCATTACGTCGTAGTGTGACAGGGCCATAATGCATGCGTTAGGCACGTGTTGGTATACGTCAATGTATGTCGACATTTGTCAACATATGGCGACGCGTGTCAGTGGGTCGGGAAAGTTTTGCGCATGCACAATACTTTTGACGAATGAAGGGCGCATTCCATATACGCGTAATGCGTAATGCGAATGCGAATGCGAATGCGACAAAAAATCAAAACGCCTTGAAACCTATGAGCTACATTCCATACACGCGTAATGCGTAATGCGAATGCGAATGCGTCAGAAATCCATTATCCCGATCGCTCCATGTAGCGATCGGTGTGTAATGCGTAATGCGTAAAGGCGGTGCGAATAGAAAATCATCAGTCGCATTTGTCCATTGATATAAGGCTGGAGGAGGCGACTGATAATTACGGACAGCCGGTGCAAACATGTAGGTGTATGCGGTGGACCTGTTAGGAAGCAGTCTTCATATTTGGGACGGTCCTAACATCCCTCTAAGCAAGCTAAACTGAGCCATGTTTGGACCGTCCCATTCTGTGTGTGTGTGTCTGTGTGTGTGTGTGTCTGTCTGTGTGTCGGTGTGTGTGTGTCTCTGTGTGTGTCTCTGTGTTGTGTCTCTGTGTCTGTGTGTGTATATGTTTGTGTATCTGTGTCTGTGTGTGTCTCTGTGTGTGTCTGTGTGTGTGTCTCTGTGTTGTGTCTCTGTGTCTGTGTCTGTGTCTGTGTGTCTTTGTGTCTCTGTTGATGTGTGTGTGTCTGTGTGTCTGTGTGTGTATCTCTGTGTCTCTATGTGTGTCTCTGTGTTTCTGTGTGTGTCTGTGTGTGTGTCTCTGTGTCTGTGTGTGTTTCTGTGTGTGTGTCTCTGAGTGTGTCTGTGTGTGTGTCTCTGTGTCTGTGTGTATGTCTGTGTGTGTGTGTCTGTGTTGTGTCTCTGTGTCTGTGTGTGTGTCTGTGTGTGTGTATCTGTGTGTGTATCTGTGTCTCTGTGTGTGTCTCTGGGTGGGTGTCTGTGTGGGTGTATGTGTGGGTGTCTGTGTGGGTGTGTCTCTGTGTTGTGTCTCTGTGTCTCTGTGTGTGTCTGTGTGTGTGTATCTGTGTGGGTGTCTCTGTGTCTGTGTGTGTCTCTGTGTGTGTATGTGTGTGTGTGTGTGTCTCTGTGTGTGTGTCTCTGTGTTGTGTCTCTTTGTGTGTCTCTGTGTGTGTATCTGTGTATGTGTGTGTCTCTGTGTGTGTCTGTGTGTGTATATGTGTCTGTGTGTGTCTCTTTGTCAGAGACACAGAGACACAGACACACACATAGAGACACACACACAGACACAGAGTCACACACACACAGACACAGACAGAGACACACACAGAGACACGGAGACACAGACACACACATAGAGACACACACAGAGACACAGAGTCACACACACTTTTATATACTTTTTATATACTTCACTGCATAATGCATAACGCAAAACGCAATACGCATTACGCGTATATGGAATGCTGGCATTCGCATAACGCATAACGCGTAACGCATAACGCATTACGCATTACGCGTATATGGTATGCGCCCTTGACAACGCATGGGTGCTTACGTTACGCCTACATTAGACATACGTCGAGATACGTTAGACACACATTGGAGGAGCGTTGTTCTTATGTTGTCTTATGTTGACTTTCATTCCTCTGACGGAGAGCATTCAGTCCGCGCATTGGCAACGTAAGACCAACGTATGACGATGTTGTTCTAATGTATGCATAACGTATGGCCGACACACAGTTGGCATTTCTCCACCGTGTCTCAATGTATTTGACGTATAGGGTGAGCATCTGGCGCTCGCTTAAAGTATATAACGTTCGCCGGCATTCTGTGAATACGCTGTGAGCATTTTGTGGGTGAGTTGGGTGCCCCCCCCACATGTTTGCATGCATTACTCACACGTTACGCCAACGTCGCGCATGCTGGGTGCACGCTGGTGCAATGCCGAAATGTGTGCTGGACTGTCATTGGACATGCGTCGCTCACGAGCTGGCACTACGCTCTCATACATTGTGCAACATGTTTAATGGTCGTTAGTGGAACATTGGGAGCGTGTTATGCCAATGCTAGGTAAACGCCGCACCCACAAGAGGCATGTTAGCCACGTTAATATGATAGCATTGAATAGATTTGGGCCTAATCAGTACCTAACACCACCCGTAAACTTGCTATGGAGTGATGTTAGTGTAGGCGATGTTAAACTCGCGGTGTTTCCGTAACACCGCTCCGTGCATACTGACTTTTCGCCGCTAAACTAGAAATCCTGTCCAAAACCAGTTTTGGCTCGCTAACATCGCCCCATGCATACAGCCCCTCGACGGTGAATAAAGCATTCAGTATCCAGGGGCCATATGCATGAAGCAGTGTTAGCGAGCCAAAACGCGTTTAGACGGGATTTCTGGTTTAGCACCGAAAAGTCGCTATGCATGACTCAGTGATAGGGCTAACACCACAAGCTTAAACTAGGTTACGGTAAACCCGTCCCATAGCTGGTTTACTCGCGGTCTTAGGTACCGATTAGGGCCAAATCTATTCAATGGTGTCATATTTAACAGAGTTACATAGTCAAATAGTGAAATTTTATTAAATTAACCCTAAAATCAAAGCGAGATTAACGTTGCCGTCGCAACGGCGGCGATATTACTATTTTCGAATCGACGAATGTAAAGTAAACAAATCACCGCCGCCACCGCATGGACATCGATATCCATACTGTCTTGTGCCACCGCCGCCGCCGCCGAATCGGCGGCAATATATTAGGCCCAAATCTATTCAATGCGATCATATTTGACAGAATTACATACTCTCAAAGTGATATTTTATCAAATTAACCCTAAAAGCGAACCGATATTAAAGCCGTGGCCGAATTGGCGGCATTATTCGAATCGACGAATGCAAAGTAAACAAATCGCCGCCGCCGCATGGACGTCGATATCCATACTGTCGAACGCCAGCGCCGCCGCCGCCGCCGCATCGGCGGCAATATATTAGGCCCAAATCTATTCAATACTATCATATTTAACAGAATTACATATGCAATAAGTGAAATTTTATCAATTTAACCCTATTCGAACCGATATAAACACCACCGCCGCATTGGTGGCGTTATTCATATTGTCGAATCGAGGGATTTCCCAAATCTATAAATAACTTCATGTTTAGCTATAATGAAAGTGCTATGCGCTCCTGCATACTGCTTGACATATTTCCCGACCTCAGTGATAGCTAAACGGTGTCAGGCTGTAACACCAAAAGCCGCTAACACAGACCCATGCATATGGGCCAGGCTGAAGTCAAAGTGTTCAGACGTCGCACTTTCACAATCATTAGTGAACCATAGCTTCCGGGATGCATAGTAATCACAATTATATTGGTGAAAACTAGCACTATAAATATATACACGAACATTAGCTAATACAAGAATAATAATTAGAATAACAACACGCCCGCGTTCAGATTAAAGGAGAAGCATTGCCTTAGTTACCGTGGATACGGATAACCTTTGGGAATTTTCCTCCCCACGATGCCGCCACGTTTTGTGTATAAATAACGAGTTGAACTTTGAGAAGGGGAAGTTGCTGAGCTCCGTGCTGATGCATGGTGGGAAGTTCCCACTGCACGACTTGTTACAGTCTCGCTGAAAAACGCCTGAGGTTTATTCCGCCATCTTGCAAGTTTTTTTTTTAATGGGGTGTTTATGCTGTCCATAGCATGTAAGTTCGGATGATCGAGCTTGTTTTCAATGCTGGGCAGTTATAGTTTTGTGTTTCTTAAAGTTATATCTTGGGTTAGTGATTGCTTAGGTAACATTTTATCCAGTTTATTGATTTGGATTTAATTACCCTGGTTACAGGTCACTTTAAGGAGGTTGAGTGGGAGGGTGCGACTGTTAGCAAGCCGCACCCTGTTTACAGAACACTTTCCGGGAGGGTGGGTGGGAGGGTGTGACTGTTAGCAAGCTGCACCATGGTTACACCACACTTTCAGGGACAGAGGGTGGGAGGGTGCGACTGGTAGCAAGCCGCACCCTGATTTCAGAACACTTTCAGTGAGGGTGAGTGGGAGGGTGCGACTGTTAGCAAGCCGCACCCTGATTTCAGAACACTTTCAGTGAGGGTGGGTGGGAGGGTGCGACTGTTAGCAAGCCACACCCAGTTACCGAACACTCTCAGGGAGGGTGGTTGGGAGGGTGCGACTGTTAGCAAGCTGCACCCCGGTTACAGAACACTTTTGGGGAGGGTGGGAGGGTGCGACTGTTAGCATGCGACACCCCGGTTACAGAACACTTTTGGGGAGGGTGGGTGGGAGGGTGCGACTGTTAGCAAGCCACACCCTGGTTACACCACACTTTCAGGGACAGAGAGTGGGAGGGTGCGACTATTAGAAAGCCGCACCCCGGATACAGAACACTTTCAGTGAGGGTGGGTGGGAGGGTGCGACTGTTAGCAAGCCGCACCTGTTTGCAGAATACTCCCAGGGAGGGTGGGTGTGAGGGTGTGAGGGTGTGACGTTTAGTAAGCCGCACCCTGGTTACAGAACACTTTAGGGAGGGTGGGTGGGAGGGTGCGACTGATAACAAGCCGCAACCTGGTTACAGAACACTTTCAAGGAGGGTGGGTGGGAGGGTGCGACTATTAGCAAGCCACACCCCGATGACAAAACACTTTCAGTGAGGGTGCGTGGGAGGGTGCGACTGTTAGCAAGCCGCACCCTGGTTAGAGAACACTTTAGGGGAGGGTGGGAGGGCGCGACTGTTAGCAAGACGCACCCTGGTTACAGAACACTTTCAGGGACGGAGGGTGGGAGGGTGCGACTATTAGCAAGCCGCATCCCGATGACAGAACACTTTCAGTGAGGGTGGGTGGGAGGGTGCAACTGTTAGCAAGCTGCACCCGGTTACAGAATACTCTCAGGGAGGGTGGGTGGGAAGGTGCGACTGTTAGCAAGTCGCACCCTGGTTACAGAACATTTTCGGGGAGGGTGGGTGGGAGGGTGCGACTGTTAGCAACCCGGACCCTGGTTGCAGAACACTTTTGGGGAAGGGTGAGTGGGAGGGTGCAACTGTTAGCAACCCGCACCCTGGTTGCAGAACACTTTTAGGGAAGGGTGGTTGGGAGGGTGCGACTCTTACCAAGCCACACCCTGGTTACAGAACACTCTCAGGGAGGGTGGGTGGGAGGGTGCGACTGTTAGCAAGCCACACCCCGGTTACAGAACACTCTCAGGGAGGGTGGGTGGGAGGGTGCAACTGTTAGGAAGCTGCACCCCGGTTACACAGCTGCACATGACATTGCCATGCATGTTGTTGCGTACATTGGGGGCTGCAGACCGACAGACCGCCAGTTGTTTTCTTGTTATTGTTGATGTTGGGTGAGTAAATGTTTCTGCGCACATTACAACCTACTTCCTGGGCCACGGCGTGATGTGTGTATGTGTATGTGTATGTGTGTTTGCGTGTGTGTGTGGGGGAGGGGGGGGTTGGAGCCACTCCCACTCAACCCCACACAACTTCACAAATCTACCATCTCACAGCCCTCATCACCCCACCATCCCCACTACCACTAGCACCCTCCATAAAATACTACTTGCCCACGTCATAGTCTTAGCACAAATTACGCAAATTAATACGAGATATATATACTAAGCTGGATTACAATTGCACACACACACACATATATATATATATCATCATCATCATCATCATGCTGTCGGTCGCGATGCGACAAAGACTGCTTTCATTACTTGACTGCCACTCTCCATTTAGCTCTCTGCTGTGCGAGTGATGTCCATGAGTTGGTCTTAATGTCTCTCAGCTTCAGGTTTCTCTTGATGGTATCCTTGAACCAGAGACGAGGGCGCCCGCTCTTTCTGTAACCAGAAGACAGTTGAGAGTAGAGGATCTGCTTTGGTAGCCGGTCTGATGACATCCTCATAAGGTGTCCAGTCCACCGGATATTCTTTTTGATCAGAAGATCTTCCATAGAGGGCAGCCCTGTCCATTCGAGTATTTCCTTATTTGTCACTTTGTCCTTCCAGGTTAGCCTCATGATCGAACGCAGATGTCGCATCATGAAGGCATGCAGCTTTTTCACCTGTTGTATGTACACTGTCCAGGCCTCGGCTCCGTATCGTAGGGTGGATAGCACGATTGCAGGGTAGATCTAGCCTTTGACCCGTATGGACACATGGTGGTTGTTTCATAGTCGGCCGAAAGATGCGCCTGCCTTGGCCATCCTCCTCTGTATTTCAGCATCAATGCGTCCATCACTTGATATAGTGCTTCCGAGGTAGGTAAATTCTGGAACAGTGTTCAGCTTGTTTCCGTCAACCTTGACATCCTCCTCTTGGGTTCTTGTAGAGTTGGGGTTGGTATAGCACCTCTATCTTCTTAATGTTAATCTTCAGGCCAAACTTCTTTGATGCATCGGAGAAGGTGTCCACTATTTTCTGGATCTCATCAGCAGAGTGGGCAGCCAGTGCATTGTCATCTGCGAATAGCACCTCTCTCACCAGTATCCGACTAGTCTTGGTCTTCGCTCTGAAGTGTGTGACAATGAATAGGTCAGCGCTCTATCTGGACTGTATATAGACGCCATCCCCCATGCCTCGGAAAGACGCATCGAGCATTGCTGATAGGAAGATGGAAAAGAGTGTGGGGGCCAGTACACAACCTTGCTTGACCCCATTGGTAACCCCGAACGATTCCTAGACTTTCCATCCAACACTAATATTTGACATCATTCCCATATGTAGAGCCTCGATCATAGTTGTGAACTTCTCTGGGCATCCATACTTCCTCAGTAGCTGCCATAGCACTGTATCGAATGCCTTAGTGAAATCGACAAATACCATGTACAGTGGTCGGTCCTGCTCAATGAACTTTTCTTGTAGCTGTCGGAGACAAAAATCATATCCACGGTGTTCTGGTTACCTCTGAAGCCACACTTTGTCTCCGGACCTACATCAGGTGTTATGTGAATAGATAGTCTGTTGAGGAGGATCCTGGCGGATCTTGCCTGCTATGCAAAGAAAAGAGATTCCTCTATAGTTCCCACAGTCTGTTCGATCACCTTTCTTGTAGTTGGTTACAATGCTGGCATCCTCCCATGCTTGGGCTCAAATATTTAATGCATTCTTGTCTGAATACTTTATAGTTATACACACTACCCTCTTATAATCTCATCTCTATCTACTCCGACACAAACTCATGCTTTAATTTTAAAAAGACACACAAAAAACCCTTGGTGTGGACAAACGCGCAGCACCTATAGTTACTGTACAGGCGAAAGTGAATGGTGGCAAGGAAGTTATACAACGGCGCATGCGCACAGTGTCAGTAGACGCGCACGCCTGCTCAGGTGGCGCCACCATGAGGCGGTTTATTTACCAAGTCCGTGAATAGAACTCCGCCTGGGAAGTATGGCTTGGCCAATTGGGGTGATGGTTGGTTGGTTGTTGGAGTTTAACGTCCTGGCAACATCTAAGGTCATATCAGGATGGGTACCGACTTGTGAGAGTGCACACTCATGGTGACTTTATAGTGCTGCCCCACTTTGAAATCAGGCTGTCGACACCATGACCGATATCCCACTCAGTCACATTATCCTGACAATGATTTAACCAGTCCTTGCCCTATCAATTTTAAAGTCATTGGTTTGACTCGACTAGGAACCGAACTCCTGATCTTCCGTATGTGAGACCCCCACTCTACCGATTAGGCCACTGCGCTGAGTGGCCTAGGAAGTATGCCGTGGCCAATAGGCGGGATCACGGTTCCGACTGTGCATGCGCAGAAACCTGTGTTGGCAGCAAAGCAAAGGCGTACAGGCAAAACTTCCATTTTATTCCAAATTAATAAAAATACATAACAATTTGGCACAAACACGGATGGAAGGATGCAATATATAATATAATATAATGAATATGTTTAAGAGACAACTCTCCATAATTAAGCATTTTGAGCTAAGAAACATACAATCTCAGTCACTTTACAGGCTGATGTTTACGTCAGCATTGATTAGCCATAAGTAATTCTTGTTCTAAATATTAAATTGTCAAATGTGTCAACAAAAGCTTGTTTCAAAGAAATATATAACCAATATCTGATTAACCCTACTCATTTTCTATTTTTACATATGTCATTAACCATAGAATATAAATAAAAACATGAATAAAATAAGTAAAACTGACTCTGGCTATGGCTCTAACACTAGTCTGAGTGCCCAGATTTGTCTAAATCTAAATGCACAAGGCATAAGATATTATATTGATGTAAATGCACTGCTGGATAAAAGATTAATATCTTAATTTATTATATATATTTTTTTAGTTGGTATTCTATATTTCAAACAAGAGCTGAGATAAGCTGAAACTAGCACATTTCATAGCTGCACCCAGTGTATTAACATGTGACATGTGCTTCTCACAGGTTTGTTTTGCTCTGATGCATCCCACAATGCACCGCGCCACTGGAACAGTGATGTAGTCTGTTGGGGAGTGAATCTGTTTGCGAGACTCGGCCAAAACCAAAGTCGCCGTGACGTCACTAAGATTCACACGGAAGGTGTCACGCCTCTCTGCGCACGCAGATCAAAGACACGACAATGCGATATCGTATTTATTTACACGGGCAGAATGTGTCGCCAGCCAACATCTCAGATGACCCCCCCCCCCCCCACCCCCGTCATGGTGCAATGTTCGCTTGTTCTCTTTCTCCAAATTGACGTTTCTTCTGAGAAGTAGTCAACCGGATGTTTGTTTACGACGTAACATCTGAGGTCATATCAGGTCGGATGCTGACGGACCCACCGGACGCGGTGGTCGAATCGGTAGAGCGTAGGCTTCCCGTGTGAAAGGTCAGGAGTTCAATTGCCGGTCGAGTCAAACCAATGACTTCAAAAATGGATACTTATGACTTCCTAGCCTGGCGATCAGCATTAATAATGTAGTGGTCTGCACTGACCTCTCAGGTAAGTAACCACATAGACTGGGTAGTGTGGTGATATCAGGGAGCCTAGGTGGTGTAATTGTTAGCACACTGGCCCGGAATGCAAAGAGATGTGGGTTCGAGTCCCGCTCTAGGCGCACTATTTCCCATTTCCATCACCTCCACGACAATAGGATAGGGCAAGGAGTGATTAGCTCAGTGTCAGGATAGTGTGACTAAGTGGGATATCAGGTCATGGCACTGGCAGCCTGATTTCCCAGTAGGGCAGCACTATAACATTGTCAGCAGTGTGCACTGTCACAAGTCAATACCCATCCTGATATGACCTTAGGTGTTGCCAGGACTTAAAACTCCAACAACCAGCCAACCAGATGCTGACTTGTAGAAGTGCATATGCCTGGTGGTTTTATAGTGCTGCCCTACTGGGATACTGTTCCACTGGCACCATACCGGGCATGATGGCAGAGTCGGTGAGAGCGCTGGCTGGCTTACCGCCCACGAGGGCTTGGGTTCAAACCCCGGCCGAGTCAAACCAATGACTTATAAAAATTACACTTGTCGCTACCGAACCTGGTGCGGACGATATTAATAGGATAAGGCAAGGACTGATTTACTCAGTATCAGAATAATGTGACTGAGTGGGATATCAGGTCATGGTGCTGGTGGCCTGGCCTCCTAGTGGGGCAGCACTGTAAAGTCTCCACGAGAGTCTCCTCCTATTATTAGTACGTCTTAACAAGGGTGCACTGTATGTGGATATTTCAATGTGGATATTTTATTACAGACATTACCGTGTTACTATGGTGATTAATTACCGGGCACTTATGTACAGTGTTCATACCTCAGACATTACGGTGTTACTACGGTGATTAATTACCACACACTTATGTACAGTGTTCATAACTCAGACATTACCATGTTACTATGGTGATTAATTACCGCGCACTTATGTACAGTGTTCATAACTCAGACATTAGGGTGTTACTATGGTGATTAATTACCATGCACTTATGTACAGTGTTCATAACTCAGACATTACCATGTTACTATGGTGATTAATTACTGCGCACTTATGTACAGTGTTCATAACTCAGACATTACAGTGTTACTATGGTGATTAATTATCACGCACTTATGTACAGTGTTCATACCTCAGACATTACGGTGTTACTATGGTGATTAATTACCGCGCACTTATGTACAGTGTTCATAACTCAGACATTACCGTGTTAGTGTGGTGATTAATTACCGCACACTTATGTACAGTGTTCATAACTCAGACATTACGGTGTTACTATCGTGATTAATTACCGCGCACTTATGTACAGTGTTCATAACTCAGACATTACCGTGTTACTATGGTGATTAATTACCGCGCACTTATGTACAGTGTTCATACCTCAGACATTACGGTGTTACTACGGTGATTAATTACCGCACACTTATGTACAGTGTTCATACCTCAGACATTACTGTGTTACTATGGTGATTAATTACCGCGCACTTATGTACAGTGTTCATAACTCAGACATTAGGGTGTTACTATGGTGATTAATTACCATGCACTTATGTACAGTGTTCATAACTCAGACATTACCGTGTTACTACGGTGATTAATTACAGCACAATTATTTACAGTGTTCATAACTCAGACATTACCGTGTTAGTGTGGTGATTAATTACCGCACACTTATGTACAGTGTTCATAACTCAGACATTACGGTGTTACTATCGTGATTAATTACCGCGCACTTATGTACAGTGTTCATACCTCAGACATTACTGTGTTACTATGATGATTAATTACCGCGCACTTATGTACAGTGTTCATACCTCAGACATTACCGTGTTACTACGGTGATTAATTACCGCGCACTTATGTACAGTGTTCATACCTCAGACATTACTGTGTTACTATGGTGATTAATTACCGCGCACTTATGTACAGTGTTCATACCTCAGACATTACCGTGTTACTACGGTGATTAATTACCGCGCACTTATGTACAGTGTTCAGACCTCAATGTTTGCCAACGACCGCCCACCTCCCGCGTCCTCAGGACATTGGCACACGTGTGAATGGCTGGTTGCTAGGTGGTGTGGTGGTGTGGTGGTGTGGTGGTGTGGTGGTGTGGTGGTGTGGTGGTGTGGTGGTGTGGTGGTGTGGTGGTGTGGTGGTGTGGTGGTGTGGTGGTGTGGTGGTGTGGTGGTGTGGTGGTGTGGTGGTGTGGTGGTGTGGTGGGTGTGGTGGTGTGGTGGTGTGGTGGTGTGGTGGTGTGGTGGTGTGGTGGTGGTGTGGTGGTGTGGTGGTGTGGTGGTGTGGTGGTGTGGTGGGGTGGTGGGGTGGTGGTGTGGTGGTGTGGTGGGGTGGTGGTGAGGTGGTGAGGTGATGGTGTGATGGTGTGGTGGTGTAATGGTGTGGTGATGGTGTGGTGGCGTGGTGATGGTGTGGTGGTGTGATGGTGTGATGGTGTAGTGGTGTGATGGCGTGGTAGTGTGTTGATGATGTGGTGGTGTGATGACATGGTGGTGTGGTGGAGTGGTGGAGTGGTGGTGTGGTGATGGTGTGGTGTGGTGGTGTGGTAGTGTGGGGTGGGGTGGTTGTGTGATGGTTTGGTGGTGTGGTGATGTGGTGGTGTGGTGGTGTGGTGTGGTGTGGTGGTGGTGTGGGGGTGGAGTGGTAGTGTGGTTGTGTGGTGATGGTGTGGTGGTGTGGTGATGGTGTGGTGGTGTGGTGGTGCAGTGATGCTTGTGATGTAGTGGTGGTGTGGTGGTGTGGTGGTGTGGTGGTGAGGTGGTGTGGTGGTGGGTGTGGTGGTGTGGTGGTGTGGTGGTGTGGTGGTGGTGTTGTGTTGTTGTGGTATGGTGATGTGGTGGTGTAGTGGTGTGGTGGTTGTGATGTAGTGGTGGTGTGGTGGTGTGATGGTATGTTGGTGTAGTGGTGTGGTGGTTGTGGTGGCGGTGTGGCGGTGTGGTGGTGTGGTGGTGTGGTAGTGTGGTGGTGTGGTGGTGTGGTGGTGTGGTGATGGTGTTGTGTTGTTGTGGTATGGTGATGTGGTGGTGTGGTAGTGTGGTGGTTGTGATGTAGTGGTGGTGGTATGTTGGTGTGGTGGTGTGGTGGTTGTGGTGGTGGTGTGGTGGTTTGCTGGTGTGGTGGTGTGGTGGTGTGGTGGTATGGTGGTGTGTGGTGTGTGGTGTGTGTGGTGTGTGGTGGTGCAGTGGTGTGGTGGTGTGGTGGTGTGGTGGTGTGGTGGTGTGGTGGTGTGGTGGTGTGGTGGTGTGGTGGTGTGGTGGTGTGGTGTGTGGTGGTGTGGTGGTGTGGTGTGTGGTGGTGTGGTGTTGTGTGGTGGTGCTTTGGTGTGTAGGTGTGTTGGTGTGGTGCTGCATTGGGGTGGTGGTGTGGTGATGCGGTGGTGTGGTGGTGGTGTGGTTGTGTGGTGGTGTCGGATGGAGTGGTGGGGTGGTGCAATCGTGGTGCATTGGTGCGGTGGTGTGGTGGTGTGGAGGTGTGGTGGTGCATTGATGTTTTGGTCTGATGGTGTTGGGGTGTGATGGTGTGGTAGTGTGGTGGTGGTGTGGTGTGGTGGTGTGGTTGTGCATTGGTGCGGTGGTGTGGTGGTGCGCTGGTGGTGTGGTTGTGTGGTGGTCGTGGGGTGGAGTGGTGGTGCAGTGGTGGTGCATTGGTGTGGCGGTGTGGTGGTGTGGAGGTGGGGTGTGTGGTGGTGCATTGATGTTGTGGTGTGATGGTGTGGTAGTGTGGTGGTGGTGTGGTGGTGTGGTGGTGGTGTGGTGTGGTGGTGTGGTGGTGTGGTGGTGTGGGTGGTGTGGGGGTGTGGTGGTGTGGTGGTGTGGTGGTGTGGTGGTGTGGTGGTGTGGTGGTGTGGTGGTGTGGTGGTGTGGTGGTGTGGTGGTGTGGTGGTGTGTGGTGGTGTGGTGATGTGGTGTGTGGTGGTGGTGTGAGGTGTGGTTGTGTGTGGTGTGGTGGTGTGGTGGTATGTGGTGTGTGGTGTGGTGGTGTGGTGGTGTGGTGTGATATGGTGTGGTGGTGTGGTGGTGTGGTGTGTGGTGTGGTGGTGTGGTGGTGTGTGTGGTGTGGTGGTGTGTTTGTGTGTGGTGTGTGGTGGTGTGGTGATGGTGTGTTGGTGTGGTGGTGGTGTGGTGGTGGTGGTGTGGTGTGTGGTGTGGTGGTGTGGTGGTGTGGTGTGTGGTGTGTGGTGTGGTGGTGTGGTGGTGGTGGTATGGTGTGGGAGTGGTGTGGTGGTGTGTGGTGGTGTGGTGGTGTGGTGGTGTGGTGGTGTGGTGGTGTGGTGGTGTGGTGGTGTGGTGGTGTGGTGGTGTGGTGGTGTGGTGGTGTGGTGGTGTGGTGGTGTGTGGTGGTGTGGTGGTGGTGTGGTGGTGTGTGTGGTGGTGTGGTGGTGTGGTGGTGTGGTGGTGGTGGTAGTGTGGTGGTGTGGTGGTGTGGTGGTGTGTGGTGGGTGTGGTGGTGTGGTGGTGTGTGGTGGGTGTGGTGGTGTGGTGGTGTGGTGGTGGTGTGGTGGTGTGGTGTGGTGGTGTGGTGGTGGTGGTGGTGTGGTGGTGTGGTGGTGCATTGATGTTGTCGTGTGATGCTGTTGTGGTGTGATAGTGTGGTAGTGTGATGGTGTGATGGTGTGGTAGTGTGGTGTGTTGGTGTGGTAGTGTGGTGGTCATGTGGTGGTGTGGTGGTGTGGTGGTGTGGTGGTGTGGTGGTGTGGTGGTGTGGTGGTGGTTGTGGTGGTGTGGTGGTGTGGTGTGGTGGTGTGGTGCAGTGCGATGGTTGCAGTGTGGTGGTGTGGTTTGGTGGCTTGTGTTCCAATGTCTCAGTCTAATGTGAGAGGAGCACAATTTAGAGCGAACAAATAACATACTTTAAATACATAAAGCAGACAAGCGGGACACTCCCAGCTACAACCGACTACAAGCCAGGGCGGCCTTGTGAAGGCGCCCATTAAGTTGTTGCTTACGCACGCTGTAACGAACCACGCCCAATAGAAACGCCTATATACGCACGGCCTAGATAGGCACACCCAGCGCAAGAGCTGGCAAGTCTCCCGATATGCAAGATTTCCCTAAATTATAGCAAATTAACCCCAATATCCCGATTTCCTACTTTTATTTGTAATCTCCTACCAAAGAATCATTAAAAAAAAAATTAAATTTAATAAAAAAATACACGCATATCTTTGTTCAAAAAGTATCAGAATGCACTACTTTGTATCACAATTTTTTCAAATGATTTTTGGGGGAGGACCCCCAGACCCTCCCCCCTCCCTTTGGGAGGGGTCGACCTCTCCTCTCCCACACCCTTCCCCCTTTGCCCGTGCTATTTCTTCCTATTTACCATTTTTGTATTATAGGGAGACCTCCCTACTCACCCTTAGATCAGACGGGATTACAGAATGAGTTGAGCATCCGTCTCCTGTTTTGGGAGATCGGGGGAGCCAAACCCATGGGTTCATGGGTTTGAACCCTAGTCAAGTCAAACCAATGACGTAAAAATTGATACCTGTTGCTTCCTAGCCAGGCGCTCGGCATTATTAGGATAGGGCAAGGGCTGGTTAGCTCAGTGTCAGGACAATGTGACTGAGTGGCATATCAGGTCATGGTGCTGGTGGCCTGATTTCCCAGTGAGGCAGCACTATGAAGTCGCCATGAGTGGGCACTGTCACAAGTCAGTACCCATCCTGATATGACCTTAGATGTTGCTAGGACGTAAAACAACAACAAACATCATCATCGTCATCATCATCATCTCTACGCCCATCTCGAGGATTTGTTCTCACAGTGCACAATAAAAACATTATTCTGGCAGCTACTATGGTAAACAAGGTGTTAAAAAAGGTCAATATTTGTTGTGCTGATAACAAACTTACCTTAAACACACACAAATCAGGATATGTGATATTTGGAACAAAATCTAGAACATCTCAAGCACAAAATATAGAGCTACGTATAGGCAATGCAGTGCTAAGAGAAGTGAACTCGTACAAATACTTAGGAACCACACTTGACTCTACACTGAATGCGAACCAGCAACTATCGAGGCTGAACCAAATTCTAGGTATGAGAATGGCAACCTTTAGAAAAATAAGATCTTACATGAGTGAGAACACAGCGCTCAAACTGTATAAGGCAACTATACTGCCAATAATAGATTATAATGATCTAATCTATGGCCTTTTAACAAAACAACAAGAAAATAAATTACAGAGAACCCAAAACCGAGCTCTTAGAACAGTATATAGGGGCAAAGTTCTCTCAGTGAATGAGATGCACACTAGATCTAATATCACATACCTGAGCCAAAGGAGAGATGCACATCTGCTATCTCTTATGTTTATCAGAGCCAAGGATGAAAACTACATAGACCGTACTACCAGAGTTACCAGGCAGGGGGATGCTAAACTCCTCAAAGTTCCTAAACCACTCACAAATAGACTGACAAGAGCCCCTATCTACAAAGGCAGCAAATTATGGAATGAACTCCCAGTCAGAATTAGACATGCACAAACACAACTAGAAGTCAAGAACCTGGTAAGAATTCACCAAGCCAATCAGGCCCTTATACAGACCTAGTTATGAGGACACCATATTTAATTATCTATCTATTATAAGCACCTATGGCCACCCCCCCCCCACCACCACCACCACCACCCCACCACCACCACCCCACCACCCCACGCGCTCCTTTACCTGCTGCCAACAAATCAAGTTATGCATGTCCTCCGTCACACTCTATAACATCTTCCTCCTCTATCCCATTCATAGCAACAACAAAAACACACAGGGTGCGGTTGTTTTGTTGTTGTTGTTTTACATCCTAGCAACATCTAAGGTCATATCAGGGTGCGGTAACTAACCCTTTCTGTGTTCAGAAGATTGTTTGTTGTTTGTTTGTTGTTTGACATCCTAGCAACATCAATGGTCATATCAGGACGGGTACCGACTTGTGACAGTGTGCACTCATGCCGACTTTATAATGCCACCCCACTGGGAGACCAGGCCACCAGCACGATGACCTGATATCCCACTGAGTCACATTATCCTGATACTGAGCAAACCAGTCCCTGCCCTATCCTAATAATGACAAGCACCTGACCAGGAAGCGACAAGTATCACATTTTAAGTCATTGGTTTGACTCGACCAGGGTGTGTGTTCAGAAGGAGAAACCAGGCTAAACATAAGGAAGTGATAAGAAGGCTCCATTATTATAGACTGCATCGGTTCTGGCTGGATTGTTTACATGGGAGAGTTAAATCGCTTCATATAAATCGCCTTGCCTAGTTCGCCTCACATTCGCCGTGTAAACGCGACTCTGAGGCGGATTAGGGCTGATTCGCTTCATATGATGCGCTTTAAAAATACCTGGTTGAGAGGTGGTTTATGTGATGCGATTCAGCTGGTTCCCGGGCGGCGATAGTGTAAAATAGCAGTGCTCACCGGCTACAAGCTCAGCTGTAACTATCGCTTGTGCCCGGCAGTGTTAGGGACTGATTAGGCCGAAATCTATTGAATGCGATCATATTTAACAGAATTACATACTCAAATAATGAAATTTAATTAAATTAACCTTAAATTCCAAGCGATATTAACGTAGCAGCTAGATCGGCGTCAAATCGCCGAGTGTAAACTAAACAAATAGCAGTGCTCGCCGGCTACAGGCGGTTCCCGGCGCCGAAACACTTTCAAACTCGGTCCGTGTAAACACGCCACTACATCGCTTCATATAAATCGCTTTGCCTGATTCGCTTTACAATTCCCCGTGTAAACACGGCTTTAGTCAAGGCCCGGTCACATACACGTTAGTGGACGTAGTTGAACGTAGTGGAGGCTAACCTCGTTGAATGTAGTTGAACGTAGTTGAACGTAGTTGAACGTAGTGCAACATACATGCATCCGTACTTTCCCGTGATGAGAACGTGATAAGAACGAGTGTGGGCTGTGAGTTCCAATTTAAGCTTTGGACATGTTCAAAAGGGAGGTACGTTTGAGGCAGACGTAGTCTCCGTGATGATAACATACTCTAGCGTATTCTAGTATACTCTAGCATACTCTAGTGTACTCTAGGATACTCTAGCATACTTCATAATATACTCTAGCATACTCTAGCATACTCTAGCATACTCTATCATACTCGAGCATACTCTAACATACTCTAGCATACTCTAGCATACTCTAGCAAACTCTAGCTTACTCTAGCGTACTTTGACCCACACAAAACCTTGGCCGTTCTGCCGTGGTCAGATAGCCATTAGTAGACGAAGTTGAACGTACCGGGATCTGTACCGTATCATACCGGGAT
The DNA here is from genome assembly GCA_030323885.1 of Branchipolynoe longqiensis. Classification (NCBI taxonomy): domain Eukaryota; kingdom Metazoa; phylum Annelida; class Polychaeta; order Phyllodocida; family Polynoidae; genus Branchipolynoe; species Branchipolynoe longqiensis. The sequence continues at coordinate 113,639,527 of CM059186.1, read as the reverse complement.
TCATACCATAACATATTTATCCGTACCAATAGGTGGGTCATCAACCAAAACCTGCCTCACCGTAACGTATTTGAACGTAGTGACAGCTCATTTCACCCACGTTTCACCCACGTTATTCTATCTATGTTCAACTACATCCACTAACGTGTATGTGACCGGGGCATAAGAATCGTGATATGGCGAAGTCCCACTTGGCCCCGCCATTACGTGATGTTCCGGAGTGTGCGCATGCGTAGACAGGTGTGGGCGTTACCCACATATGACGGGTATGACGTCACTTTGCACTTGGGCATAGAGGTGGGGTGGGGTGGGGGTGAGTTGGGGGTGAGGTGTGGGGGTGAGGAGGGCGTGGGGTGTGGGGGTTAGGTGGGGGTGAGGTGGGGGCGAGGTGAGGGTGGGGAGGGGGTGGTGGTGATCGGATGTGGTAGGTGGTTTGTAGAAGGTAATGGGAGGTGGCGGGGGGAGGGGGGTGTGCCTGTGTCGTGGTGGAGTGATTAGTAGTGTTATCATGTATGTATGATCTAATGGTAGTACTAGTAGTGGATAGTGTGGGTAATGTAGTGGGAGGTGTGTAATGTAGTGAGTGGTGGGTAATGTAATGGGTTGCGTGGAAGGTAGTGAATGGGTGGTGTGTAATGTAGTGGTGATGGTGAGTGGAGTGTAATTTAGTGGTGATGGTGGGTGGTGTGTAATTTAGTGGTGATGGTGGGTGGTGTGTAATGTAGTGGTGGTGAGTGGAGTGTCATTTAGTGGTGATGGTGGGTGGTGTGTAGTGTCGTGGTGGTATTGTGTGGTGTGTAATTTAGTGGTGGTAGTGGGTGGTGTGTATTTTAGTGGTGATGGTGGGTGGTGTGTAATGTAGTGGTGGTAGTGGGTGGTGTGCAATGTAGTGGTGATGGTGGGTGGTGTGTAATTTAGTGGTGATGGTGCGTGGTGTGCAGTGTAGTGGTGGTATTGTGTGGTGTGTAATTTAGTGGTGGTAGTGGGTGGTGTCTATTTTAGTGGTGGTGGTGGGTGGTGTGTAATTTAGTGGTGGTAGTGGGTGGTGTATATTTTAGTGGTGATGGTGGGTGGTGTGTAATGTAGTGGTGATGGTGGGTGGTGTGTATTTTAGTTGTGGTAGTGGGTGGTGTGTAATTTAGTGGTGGTAGTGGGTGGTGTGTAATTTAGTGGTGGTAGTGGGTGGTGTGTAATGTAGTGGTGGTAGTGGGTGGTGTGTAATTTAGTGGTGATGGTGGGTGGTGTGTAATGTAGTGGTGGTAGTGGGTGGTGTGTAATGTAGTGGTGGTAGTGGGTGGTGTGTAATTTAGTGGTGGTAGTGGGTGGTGTGTAATGTAGTGGTGGTAGTGGGTGGTGTGTAATTTAGTGGTGATGGTGGGTGGTGTGTAATGTAGTGGTGGTAGTGGGTGGTGTGTAATGTAGTGGTGATGGTGGGTGGTGTGTAATGTAGTGGTGGTAGTGGGTGGTGTGTAATGTAGTGGTAGTAGTGGGTGGTGTGTAATGTAGTGGTGATGGTGGGTGGAGTGTAATGTAGTGGTGGTAGTGGGTGGTATGTAATGTAGTGGTGATGGTGGGTGGTGTGTAATTTAGTGGTGGTAGTGGGTGGTGTGTAATTTAGTGGTGGTAGTGGGTGGTGTGTAATTTAGTGGTGGTAATGGGTGGTGTGTAATGTAGTGGTGGTACTGGGTGGTGTGTAATGTAGTGGTGGTAGTGGGTGGTATGTAATTTAGTGGTGATGGTGGGTGGGGTGTAATGTAGTGGTGGTAGTGGGTGGTGTGTAATTTAGTGGTGATGGTGGGTGGTGTGTAATGTAGTGGTGGTAGTGGGTGGTGTGTAATGTAGTGGTGGTGGTGGGTGGTGTGTAATGTAGTGGTGGTAGTGGGTGGTGTGTAATGTAGTGGTGGTAGTGGGTGGTGTGTAATGTAGTGGTGGTAGTGGGTGGTGTGTAATGTAGTGGTGGTTGTGGGTGGTGTGTAATTTAGTGGTGGTAGTGGGTGGTGTGTAATTTAGTGGTGATGGTGGGTGGTGTGTAATGTAGTGGTGGTAGTGGGTGGTGTGTAATGTAGTGGTGATGGTGGGTGGAGTGTAATGTAGTGGTGGTAGTGGGTGGTGTGTAATGTAGTGGTGATGGTGGGTGGTGTGTAATGTAGTGGTGGTAGTGGGTGGAGTGTAATGTAGTGGTGGTAGTGGGTGGTGTGTAATGTAGTGGTGGTAGTGGGTGGTGTGTAATGTAGTGGTGGTAGTGGGTGGTGTGTAATGTAGTGGTGGTAGTGGGTGGTGTGTAATTTAGTGGTGATGGTGGGTGGTGTGTAATGTGGTGGCCGTAGTGGGTGGTATGTAATGTAGTGGTGGTAGTGGGTGGTGTGTAATGTAGTGGTGGTAGTGGGTGGTGTGTAATGTAGTGGTGGTAGTGGGTGGTGTGTAATGTAGTGGTGGTAGTGGGTGGTGTGTAATGTAGTGGTGGTAGTGGTGGTGTGTAATGTAGTGGTGGTAGTGGGTGGTGAGTAATGTAGTAGTGGTGAGGGTGGTGGTGTGTAATGTAGTGTGTGGTGGGTGGTGTGTATATGTAGTGGTGGTAGTGGGTGGTGTGTAATGTAGTGGTGGTGGTGGTGTGGTGTGTAATGTAGTGGTGGTAGTGGGTGGTGTGTATGTAGTGGTGATGGTGGTGGTGTGTAATGTAGTGGTGGTAGTGGGTGGTGTGTAATGTAGTGGTGGTAGTGGGTGGTGTGTAATGTAGTGGTGTAGTGGGTGGTGTCGTAGTGGTGATGGTGGTGTGGTAGTGTATGGTGGTAGTGTGTGGTAGTCTTGTGGTGGTGTGGTGTGTAATTTAGTGGTGGTGGTGGGTGGTGTGTATGTAGTGGTGGTAGTGGGTGGTGTGTATGTTAGTGGTGATGGTGGGTGGTGTGTAATGTAGTGGTGATGGTGGGTGGTGTGTATGTAGTGGTGGTAGTGGTGGTGTGTAATTTAGTGGTGGTAGTGGGTGGTGTGTAATGTTAGTGGTGGTAGTGGGTGGTGTGTAATGTAGTGGTGGTAGTGGGTGGTGTGTAATTTAGTGGTGATGGTGGGTGGTGTGTAATGTAGTGGTGGTAGTGGGTGGTGTGTAATGTAGTGGTGGTAGTGGGTGGTGTGTAATTTAGTGGTGGTAGTGGGTGGTGTGTAATGTAGTGGTGGTAGTGGGTGGTAGTGTAATGTAGTGGTGATGGTGGTGGTGTGTAATGTAGTGGTGGTAGTGGTGGTGTCAATGTAGTGGTGGTGGTGGGTGGTGTGTAATGTAGTGGTGGTAGTGGGTGGTGTGTAAGTAGTGGTAGTAGTGGTGGTGGTATGTAGTGGTGATGGTGGGTGAGTGTAGTTGGTGGTAGTGGGTGGTATGTAATGTAGTGGTGGATGTGGGGTGGTGTGTAATTAGTGGTGTAGTGGGTGGAGTGTAATGTAGTGGTGGACGTGGGGTGGTGTGTAATGTAGTGGTGGTAGTGGGTGGTGTGTAATGTAGTGGTGGTAGTGGGTGGTGTGTAATGTATCGTGGTGGTAGTGGGTGGTCATGTAATGTAGTGGTGATGGTGGGTGGAGTGTAATGGTGGTGGTAGTGGGTGGTGTGTAGTAGTGGTCAGTGGGTGGTGTGTAATGTAGTGGTGGTTGTGGGTGGTGTGTAATTCAGTGGTGGAGTGGGGGTGGTGTGTAATGTAGTGGCGGTAGTGGTGGTATGTAAGTGTGGTAGTGGGTGGTGTAATCTAGTGGTAGTGGGTGGTGTGAATGTAGTGGTGGTTGTGGGTGGTGTATATCTAGTGGTGGTGGGTGGAGTGTAATTTAGTGGTGATGTGGGTGGTGTGTAATGTAGTGGTGTTAGTGGGTGGTATGTAATGTAGTGGTGGTAGTGGGTGGAGTGTAATGTAGTGGTGGTAGTGGGTGGTGTGTAATGTAGTGGTGGATGGTGTGGGTGGGTGTGTAATGTAGTGGTGGTAGTGGGTGGAGTGTAATGTAGTGGTGGTAGTAGGTGGTGTGTAATGTAGTGGTGGTAGTGGGTGGTATGTAATGTAGTGGTGGTAGTGGGTGGAGTGTAATGTAGTGGTGGTAGGGGTGGTGTGTAATTTAGTGGTGATGGTGGGTGGTGTGTAATGTGGTGGCCGTAGTGGGTGGTATGTAATGTAGTGGTGGTAGTGGGTGGTGTGTAATGTAGTGGTGGTAGGTGGGTGGTGTGTAATGTAGTGGTGGTAGTGGGTGGATGTGTAATGTAGTGGTGGAAGTGGGTGGTGTGTAATGTAGTGGTGGTAGTGGGGTGGTAGTGTAGGGTGTAGTGGGTGGTGGGTAATGTGGTAGTGGAAGGGGGTGGGTGTAGTTGAGTGGTAGATGGTGGCGTGGTGTGTAAGCGTGGGGTAGTGGGAGGTGGTGTAATGTAGTGGTGGTAGTGGGGGTGGTAACTTAGGGTGGTAGAGGGTGGAGTGTAAGTAGTGTGGTGGTGGGTGGTGGAATGTAGGGTGTGGTAGGTGGGTGGTGTGTAATTTAGTGGTGATGGTGGGTGGTGTGAATTAGTAGGTGGTAGAGGTTGGGTGTAAGTTAGTGGGTGGTAGTGGGGGTGTGTAAGGTAGTGGTGAGGTGGGTGGGGTGTAATTTGTGGTGAGTGCTAGGGTGGGGTGTATGTGGTGGTGAGGTTGGGTGTGGTAGTTAGTGGTGGGTAGGGTGGGGTGTGTAGTGTGGTGCGGTGCGTGGGTGGTGTGCTAGAGGGTGGTAGTGGGGAGGTGTAATGTAGTGGTGATGGTGGGTGGAGTGTAATGTAGTGGTGGTAGTGGTGTTGTGTAATGTAGTGGGTGGTGTGCTAGTTGTGTGATGCTAGTTTTGTGATGTATTCGCATAAGTGGTGAGTGTTTGTAGGTCTGGTGGGTGGGTGATTTATTGCTGTTAGTGTTACTGTTAGTGGGTGCTGAGTTTTAGTAGCTGAGTGCGGTGTGAGGTTGTAGGGAGGAATGGTGATTGTGGGTACTACTACTAGGTAGGTGGGTGTTAGGTGGGTGTTAGGTGGGCGGTAGGTGGGTGGTAGGTGGTAGGTAGTCGGGTGGTAGGTGTATGGTAGCTGTGTGGTAGGTTGGTGGTAAGTGGGTGGTAGTTAGGTGATAGGTGGGTGGTAGGTGGGTGGTAGGTGGTGGGTGGGTGGTGGGTGTGTTGTAGCTGTGTGTAGGTGGGTGGAAGGTGGGTGGTAGTTAGGTGATAGGTGGGTGGTAGGTGGGTGGGAGGTAGTGGGTGGTACGTGGGTGGTAGGTGGGTGGTAGGTGGGTGGTAGCTGTGTGGCAGGTGGGTGGTAGGTGGGTGGTAGGTGGGTGGTAGGTGGAAGGTGGGTGGTAGGTAGTGGGTGGTAGGTAGTGGGTGGTAGGTAGGTGGTAGGTGGGTGGTAGGTAGGTGGTAGGTGGGTGGTAGGTGGGTGGTAGGTGGGTGGTAGGTGGGTGGTAGGTGGGTGGTAGGTAGGTGGTAGGTGGGTGGTAGGTGGGTGGTAGGTGGGTGGTAGGTGGGTGGTAGGTAGGGTGGTAGGTAGGTGGTAGGTGGGTGGTAGGTGGGTGGTAGGTGGGTGGTAGGTGGGTGGTAGGTAGGTGGTAGGTGGGTGGTAGGTAGGTGGTAGGTGGGTGGTAGGTGGGTGGTAGGTAGGTGGTAGGTGGGTGGTAGGTGGGGGTAGGTGGTAGTGGTGGGTGGGTAGGGGGTAGGTGGGTGGGGGTGGTGGTAGGTGGGGGTGGTGGGTGGGGGTAGTGGGTGGTGGGTGGTGGTAGGTGGGTGGTAGGTGGGTGGTAGGTGGGTGGTAGGTGGGTGGTAGGTGGTAAGTGCGTGGTAGGTGGGTGGTAGGTATGTGGTAGGTGGGTGCTAGGTGGGTGGTAGGTAGGTGGTAGGTGGGTGGTAGGTGGGTTGTAGGTGGGTGGTAGCTGGGTGGTAGGTGGGTGGTAGGTGAGTGGTAGGTGGGTGGTAGGTGGGTGGTAGGTGGGTGGTAGGTGGTGTAGGTAGGTGGGTGGTGGTAGGTGGGTAGTGGGTGGTAGGGGGGTGGTAGGGTGGGTGGTAGGTGGGTGGTAGTGGGTGGGTAGGGGGTGGGGTGGGTGGGGTAGGTGGTGGGTGGTGGGTGGTAGGTAGGGGTAGGTGGGTGGTGGTGGGGTGGGTGGGGTAGGTGGTGGTGGGTGGTAGGGGGTGGGGGTGGGTGGTAGTGGGTGGTATCTAGGTGGTAGGTGGGTGGTAGGTGGGTGGTAGGTTGGGGTGGTGGGTTGGTGGTAGGTAGGCGGTAGGTGGGTGGTAGGTGGGTGGGAGGTGGGTGGGAGGTGGGTGGTAGGTAGGTGGTAGGTGGGTGGTACGTAGGTGGTAGGTAGGTGGTAGGTGGGTGGTAGGTGGGTGGTAGGTGGGTGGGAGGTAGGTGGTAGGTAGGTGGTGGGTGGGTGGTAGGTGGGTGTTAGGTGGGTGGTAGGTGGGTGGTAGGTGGGTGGTAGGTGGGTGGTAGGTGGGTGGTAGGTGGGTGGTAGGTGGGTGGTAGGTGGGTGGTAGGTGGGTGGTAGGTAGTTGGTCGTTAATAAGTGCACTGTATGTGTCGGATGTGTGGATGTGTAGGATCGGGGAGTGGGACGTAGCTCAGGCAGTAGAGTGTCCACCTGTGAAGGTGTGGGTCATCCTATTGATCCTGCTCAGTGGACACATTTCCAGTTTGGGCTATTTTCCATTCCAACCAGTGGTCCAGAAAGGCGGTGGTATGTTCTGTCCTGTCTGTGGGAAAGTGCATATAAAAGACCCCTTACTGCTTATTGGAAGGAGTAAGCTATGTGGCGGCAGCGGGTTTTCTCCAAGGAAATATGTCAGAATGATCATCTGTTTGACGTCCAAGAGCCGATGATGAAAATCAATGTGCTCTAGAGGCGGCGTTAAATAAAACAAACTTTATTTTTTGGATGTGTTGGATCAAATCTAGATAAGTGTTACGGTTTCCAAAAATGTAAGTTTTTATTGGACTGTGCAGCTTTTATCTGAGTCAGGATATTAACACTTATTACTGTCCATAGACCTCTGCACCTACTTTAATGGTCTCCACTGACACTCCTTGAGTGCAGCGAACCGTGACGCATTCAGTAGCCAGTAGCCAGTACCCAGTACGCCGGGGGCTGTTTCACGGGGAAAGGCCCGACACACAAACATATACAGTAAAACCTTTCTAATTTGAGCGACAATAGGACTGACTTTAAATGGTCCATTTAGGGAGGTGGTCAGCTTAGGGTGTTAGAATATGATTGCAATGCTATTGGTAGGACCCAAATAAGGGATCGATATAGGGGAGTGGTCAATCTGTGGAGGTGGTCGGTTAGAGAGGTTTTACAGTACATATATATATATATATATATATATATATATATATATATATATATATATACTGGACGCGGTGGCCGAATCGGTAGAGCGCAGGCTTCCCATGCGGAAGGTTGGTTGGTTGTTGGAGTTTTACGTCATCTAAGATCATACTCATATCAGGACGGGTACCAACTTGGGACAGTGCGCACTCGTGGCGACGTTATAGTGCTGCCCCACTGGGAGACTAGCCCACTGGCACCATGATCTGATAGCCCACTCAGTCACATTATCCTGACACTGAGCAAACCAGTCCTTGCCCTATCTTAATAATGGCCAAAGCCAGGCTATGAAGCGATAAGTACCAATTTTGTAAATCATTGGTTTGACTTGATCGGGAATCAAACCCCCGACCTTGCGCACTCTACCGATTCGGCCACCGCGTCCACCCATGTTGAAGGTTGGGAGATCCAATCCCGATCGAAACAAACCAATGACTTATAAAATTGATACTTGTCGTTTCCTAGCCAGGCGCTCGGCATTATCAGGATAGGTCAAGGACTGGTTTGGCTCAGTGTCAGGATAATGTGACTGAGTGGGATATTGGGTTGTGGTGCTGGTGGCCGGGTCTCCAAGTGGGGCAGCACTATAAAGTCGCTATGAGTGTACACTGTCACAAGTCGATACCCGTCCTGATATGACCTTAGATGTTGCAGGACATAAACAACAATCAAACTCTATACATATATATATATACATATATATACATATATATATACAGCCACTTCTAAATATACAGTGAGAGGCTAGCGCAATTTGCATATCCAATTGTCTTTGGCAAGTGGATATAGCTTTATAATCACCTGCCCTCGGGTCCATTTATCAGACTGGCCTTCACTAATGATGGGTTTCTATTTATACATCGCCACAGAGAAGACACAAACACATTTTAAATCGCCTTAGAACGCCATAAAAAGAAGCGATCATTTTCTTCCCGATAAATGAGACTGAGAATTCGCAGACATTTGGTTAAAGTTGCATGGTCCGATGGTTTTGAGTTTCTGTCATTTTCTGAGATAAATGTATTAAATTTATTGTCATAATTTACCTTACTTTACTTTGAAGTGGCTTTTATTTTAAATGGTTAGCTTTTGAGATATTTGAAGCGCAAACATGCAAAATTAATTTTGGCAAGCACGCCAAAAAACTCTTCCACCATAGGTTTCTGCAGTAACAGGTTCTTTTAAATTGTCTGAGTATTCCCTTCTATGTGGCAACAAATGCTTAATAAGTGCATCGGTATCTTAGTTAGATATGTAGAGTCAAATCTAGATAATTATTTTGGTTTTGAAAATTTGATTCTTCATCGGACGATGCAGCTTTAACGAGTGTTCTAGTTATCTCCATTGGTTAAAACAAAAAATACATAATTAAAATAAATAAAAAGAAGAACTGTGGATTTTCCTCTTCGCATTGAGGGATAGGACTCGAAATAGGAATTCCATGTCTAGATGGTATTATAATGATTTCATCATATATTTATTGTTATGCGTAAAACTCCAACAAGTTATGCCAAGTACAGACCTACCGTATACGATTCGCGCACTAAAACTCGCGACCCCATCCCGTCCCGCTTACGACTGAAAACGGGTCGATTCATTTTTCAAATCACGAATCGCAATCGTAAGCAAGCAGTTTTAGCCCTAAAACTGAGTTTTAAGTCGCGAATCGCAATCGGTAGGTATGCTAGGGGATCGCACACCTAACGACTTTTGTGCGCGAAACGGGCAGTTTTAGATCGTATACGGTAGGTGGGTGCGGATAAACAGTAGGTGTGTACCTGGCATTACCCATTTGGACCAGATGCAGTGGCCGAATCAGTCGAGTGCCAGCTTCCCATGTGGAAGATCTAGAGTTCGAATTCCAGCCAAGTCAAACCAATGACTTATACATATTTATACTTGACGCCACCCAGCCTACTGCTCGGCAGTAATATGGCAGAGCAATGGCTGGTTAGCCCAGTATCTGGATAATATGACTGTTTGGGATATCAGGTCATGATGCCAGTTGCCTGGTCTCCCAGGGGGCCAGCACTATAAAGTCGCCATAAGCACAGTGTCACAAGTTGGTAACCATCTTGCCGGCCAGATGACAATCTTTCTTTTTTTAAAGAGCAAAATACCTTCTAGATATCGCGATTTCTACAAACCCAGAAATCCACAGCACAACCCTTCTCTAATCAATGGATTTCCTTAAGTGTATTAGTATTGTAGTAGTCTGCACTGGCCTCTCAGGCAAGGAGCCGCATACACAGGTGGGTGTGGGTAGTGTGGCGACATCAGAGAGCCTAGGTGGTGTAATGGTTAGCACACTGGCCCGGAATGCAAAGAGATGTGGGTTCGAGTCCCACTCTAGGTGCAATTTTCCCTATTTTCATCACCCCCCCACAACACTACTAAGCAGCCCGCCATAATTACTCCGACTGAAGGTCTATGGTGGGCATTATTCCTTCTTCTTTTTTTAAACAACAACAAAAAACAAACGAAAAAAATACACAGATACAAAACAAACCTAAATATTTACCAAGGGGCGGAGGGTGGAGAGATTGACTGTTGCTGTGGCGTGTGTGTTGGGTTCTCCCAACCTCCACCTCCATCCCCCACCCCACCACCCACCCCTACCCCCACCCCCAGTAAAAGCCACAACGTTAGTTGATCTTTGCTGCGACTGCTCGACATGAGATGTCATTTGTCCTTTGTCATTTGTTTATCAATAACCTCGCCCAGACATGGTGGCCGGGCTACTAGATGTTTTGTTTCTTTTTGTGTGTGTTAAAGGTCAGAGTGCAAATGGACGGGTTGCTGTGGCTTCGCTGCCTAGCAACAGTTGTCTGGCTGGATCCGCATTCTATTTGTCTCTCTTTTTTTTGTGTGCGTTTGTCCTCTATAGTACAGGGAGCCGTCATCTGCACCCTGGTTCTCTCACCATATGCGCCGGATTGTACGGAAGGTCGTGGGTTCGATCCCAACGAGTCAAACAAAAGATTATACTGTATAGTATTAACACCCTCTTCCCATCCAACCCCGCCCTCCAATAATAAATCGGCACTTGGTGATTATTGATAGAGGAAAGATTGGCTGGCTTTTTATCACGATAGTGTGACTGAGCGTGATATCATATTAAGCTAAGATTCCTTACACGTGGTATGCGGCATGCGGTATGCGGTATGCGAATGCGAATGCGGCAAAAAATCGAAACACCTTGAAGTCAATGGGCTACAACCCTTACACGCGGTATGCGAATGCGAATGCGAATGCGACAACTCGATCGGTCCCTGTAGCGATCGGTGTGGCATGCGGCATCCGGCATGCGGTATGCAAATAGAAACATCAGTCGCACTTTCCCATTAGTTTTAGATGAGGAGAGGCGACTGAGCATTACGGAACGGTCACACACCAGGGTGCTGAGGGGAAACATATGGTATTGGTGGTGGGGGGGTAGACGCTTGCCGCTTACCGCGTAGAAGTAATCCTCCCATTCGCATACCGCATACTGCATACCACATGCCCCATACCGCATACCGCATACCGCGTAGAAGGAATCTTAGCTTAATGCACCACATTATTTCAATGGGCAGCACTAGGAAGCTACAGGAGTGCGTACTGTTGAAGTAATATACCTGCCCTGATCTGACCTCAGGTATTACTAGGACATCCAACACCAATCAGTCGAGGAACCCGCCTTGATATCACATCAGGTGTTGTTAGGACATCAAACACCTACACTGTGTAAATGATATAAAGCACCAATCAATCAGTGTACAATCTGTAGACGTAAAGCACCCATCAACCACAGTACATCACATAGTTGTTGTTTTGGGGTTTTGTTTGGTAAATATTTTTATTCATCTGAATACATATTTTGTCAGTGCCGAGGCACTGGTCTTCCAGCCGTTGGAGCGATCACATTTGATTTGTACATAGTGGAAATGGAATTATTGCATTATGTGCAGCGTAACCCATTCTGAACATAAAAAGAAAGTTGGGGAGCAGCCTATGGTGTATAGTGTACAACATAGGTACTCAACATAGTTGTTGTTGTTGGAGTTTTATGTCCTGGCAACATCTAAGGTCATATCATGATGGCTACCCACTTGTGATAGTGTGCACTCATGGTGACTTTATAGTACTGCCCCACTGGGAAATCAGGCTGCCGGCACCATGACCCGAAATCCCACTGTCACATTATCCTGATACCTAGCTAACCAGCTCTTGCCATATCCTATTAATGCCGAGCATGAGGCTAGGAAGCAAAAAGTACCAATTTTGTAACTCATTAGTTTGACTCGACTGGGAATCGAACTTCCGACCTTCCGCACGGGAACCCTACGCTCTACCGATTCGGTCAGTATAACCTCAGATGTTGCTAGGACGCAAAACAGCAAACAAGCAAAACATGAACTGAACTAGGTCAACATGGATCGACTGTGAAACATGTGCACTAATAATGTCAGTTCCTCTGAGGGCGCCAATTATAATTCTACTTAGTGAGTGCTGTTTACTGCCTGAGACGCTCGACTGACCTACTTTCCACCCACTCGATGCACATCCAAAGTACAGGTTCTTGACAGAACCGAAGGCTAAGGGAGCAAACCCTGAACAGAACCATGTCACTGTGGCAGCATCAAGGGCGGTTGATGTATGGAACTCCCAACATCTCCCGACCAGCCACTGCAGGGACAAATAGTTTTGTGCCTGTCTTGACATGTTCTTGCTGGTATGAGACCTCTATTTGCTCCCCGAGAGAGTGCTGCTGGTAACTTGCAAAAGCCAGCAGCACTTCAACACTTTTGCAGGCAGCTTTCATGAAATGAGAGCGGCAGTCAGGTAATGAAAGCAGTCTTTGTCGCATCGCGACCGACAGCATGATGATGATGATGAGATGGGTAACCATGGTGATGGAGCTATTAATTAATACAGCAGCATTATTTGTGTCATATGAAAATTTATGTTGCAATAATCTTCTATATAAATATGTTATATAAATATTATTTAACGGAAGGTCGGTCGCATTAAACGTGCCTCTAACGCTGCACAGCAGCCTGGGTGACTTGGGTTTGCACACAGGTAGGTAAACCCTATGCGAGTTGCTCCCGAGCTGGCGTGAGCACATCTATTGACCTCATTATTCATTGGCGCACTAGTATCTAAGTTCGAGTTATGGTATCAAATGTAAGTAAGCATTGAGGAATTTAAAGTTGCATGGTCCGATGAACCATTATTTTTTTCAAAACCAAAACACATACTTACATTTGATTCTATAAATCCAACTTAGGTACTGGTGCATTAACTAAGGCTTTGGGGCAGCATATACAGAATAATCAGTGAATATATTACTCCCATCCTTTTTGGGCACCTACTTTGAGACAGCCATTAGGCAGGGAGACCACTAACCATTTAGGTCAATCTCGTGACTTTATTAATCCTACCCTCATTCTCTGAACCAGATATGGCATTAGTCAGGTTCCACACTACCTACAAATTAATTGGTCATTCCTCATCACATGACCATCGCGAGATGTGAGTCTAGGCCACCACAACAAGACTTTTGACAAGCTTGCCGAAATGATTTTGGGTTCTTTCAAATCAAATTGCTCCAAAACTAGCCATTTTCCATCAAAATGACTCCGGAATAATGAATAGTAGGTTATAATACTAGTCAACTTGATATATTTATCTAAAGAATTATGCAAAAATTCGAAAGCCATCGGACTATGAAACTTTAACCAAACCAAAATTATGCTTCATCGGTCCGTGCAACTTTAAGGTATAATATAAGGTCAATGGTGAAAGTTTCATAATTCGATGGTTTTGACTTTCTGTCATTTTCTGAGATAAATATATCAACGTGATCATTATAATCTATCTTACTTTACTTTGAAGTAACTTTTATTTTAAATGGCTAACTTTTGAGATATTTGAAGTACAAACATGCCAAATTAATTTTGGCAAGCATGCCAAAACTCTGAGACCATAGGCTTCTGCAGTAACAAATTAAATTGCCTCAGTATTCCCTTCTGTGTGGTGACACACGTTTAATACGTGAACCAGTATCTAAATTACATATGTAGAATCAAATCTAGATAATTGTTTTGGTTTTGAAAATTTGATGTTTCACCAGACTATGCAGCTTGAAGGATAAGGCTGGGAATGACACCAACCCCAACTTCTAGTGGTTGACCTGAAGCTGCGACCCGGCGTTCGGGGTCGCAGCTTCAATTCTTCCTGAGGGACTAGCGGAACTCCTGAGGAACTCACTGGTCAGCGGCAGGCCACATACAAATTTTATACGCTGACTGCTAAGGGGCCGTCCAGAGTTTTCAACATGTTCACAGTCGTACAAAGTGTACGATTGGGGGTAGATAAAAGATTCACCCCATACTTATAGTACAGGGGTGAATCCTAACGTAGTCTAAATACGGGCAAAAATAGCTTTAGTATGGAACAGGAAGTAGAAACTCTGGCTCCAGGATCAAATGGCTATCCATATCGGCACAGAATTGGTGAAATGGGCGAGAATGGAAAAAGACAAGGCGGCAATAAAACGCCATCGGTTTTTGTGAAGAATATATTTTGCTTCTTAAATTAAGAATTTACCAGCTCAATTAATTTCCCCAGCATGTCGAAATTCTTCACCCTTTTTTCTAATATGTTGGTTTTCACCTCTGTACTGGATGTACGGGGTGAATCCTTTATCTAGATTGGGGGTAGAGGGGATGTCAGTCAAGTATGGCGTTTATCATTTTATATAGTATTGATATTTAAGACATTAAAAAAAGTCTTTAAATGTTGATGTGTACTACTTTGAGGGGAGTGCGTGGGGGTCTGGAAAAAATCACACACTTTGTATGACCATGAAAATAATGAAAATGTTGAACGGCCCCTAACAACTTAAAAGCCGATTCAGGGATACGATTTACCACACATCAAATGTACATTTAGCAAAATGGGTCGAGTGGTGCATAGTAAAACCCACCGCGTCTGAATTCTGTTGAACAGAAACTGAAATGTCAATTGATTTTAAGCACACACTGACATCTTAGAACACAACAACACATTGAGATCTAAATGAAGCTAGTCTTATATCAGTTTTATCAGACTGGGCAGTTAGTGTTTGGATGCAGGGAGGTTTCGCCGTAAGGTGTATGATATTTTATGTCCCATCATCACCTTTAATATAGTAATATTATATCAATCTTATCGATTTTTGCTTTTTGGTTCATTACATTAAATATGTTGAAGTAATTACAATTGTTATGATATTATTGTTTTAATTGAAACTGAAGTGCATACGTATATAAATATAATACAAAGTGTTATTTTGTCTCAGTCTGCATTGCTTTGTTATCTTCTTGTCTCAGTCAGCATTTCAAAATAACCATACATATAGATCTAGCCAGAATTATTTGTAGCAGAAAACAATGCAGAGAGCTATCATAGAAAATAATATAGAAACCTATCACATATGTGTCCAAAATTCACCACAGAGCATCCAAGATTTTATCATTTTTCTGGCGGACTACCCCCCAGACCCCACCACTTGCCTTTGTGCTATAGGTGCAATGCCGCTACTGTCTCCAACATATAACATCCCCTAAGATCTTCTGGTTGTTCATTGTCTAATGTTGGCAGGCCTGAATAATGAGCCACCAACACAGCTCAATTTAAAACATTTAGCCAGCTATGCATTATACAGGTTGGCTCGTGTGACACTTCAGTGCAGTCAAGTTGCCTGTTGGGTGCACATCTCCATTCTCCAATGAGTCGGGTATCTACCACCATTTTGAAATTACCTTCAGTGCAGTGCTTACCTAGTGACTATGGCAACACACACTAGTAGTAACATAAGTGCTTAGTGTCAATAACTAGTTACCACCACAATCCAACAACTCACAAGGTACAGCCTCTAGCAAACAGTGATCTATTTATTAGTAGCACCTCTTAATGGCTGCACATTCAAAGAACTGTATCGTGATAATGCAAATCGTCTCTAACCGACTCACTTTATATATCGACCACTCCCCTATCTCGATCGTTTTATTTGGGTCACAACAATAGCGTTGTAAGGATGTGGTGGTGGGGGGTGAGAAGGGGTGGGGAGAAGGGTGGGGGGAAGAGGGGGAGAGGGATAGGGGAGGGGTGGGGGAAGGGGGGACGGTGAAGAGGTTGGGGGCGGGTAGGGGAGTGGTGGGGGAAGGGGTAGGGGAAGAGGGTGAGAGGAAGGCACACTTAGCCTTGCTTATGGGGGGGGGGGGTGTTCGTGACCTAGCGGTCACTGGCTGCAGGACTGCAGCACTGTTTAAACGACGCCGTTAAAATGGCCCGTTTTTGGTAGTTTTTTGTGTGTTTTTTTTCTTCCTTCTTCTCTTCCAGCTCTTCTACTTGTGGGGTGGCAGGGGAGCTGGGGGCTCTTCATGGTATCAGTGCGGTGGTGGCGTGGTGCAGCGGTGGCCAGGCAGGTGGCAACACATTCTTGGGGCCCACGGTCCTGTACCTCGACCGGAGAGCAAAGCGCTATCTGGTGTCGTTGGCAACAGGGCCATGGGTGGCGCATTGGTCCTCCAGCCCCCCGTTGCAGGGTGGGTGATCCAGGGCCAACAGAGCTCCTGGACCGGGGTATGGTTGGTGGATGTGACTTGGTGTCTGCGGCCCCAGCACCCACTGCATCGGTGATCGAAGCGGGAACCGATGTTGTGGGCTTGGGGGTCGAGGCTGTCACACCTGGTGTATCCGGGACTGCATGGGGCTCCCGGTGTGGGTGCAGTGTCCGGGACCTCACAGGGCTCTCTGTGTGTGCTGTTTTTAGTGGGTTGTGGTTTTTTGTATGTGTTGTTTTTTTGTTGTGGTTTTTGTGATCAGGACCTCACGGGGCTCTCGGCCTAGGGGTGTGTTGTGCTGAGCCCTGGTGGGGTGTGAGCTAGGGGTGGTGGGTGGGTCGGGGTTAGTTGCCTCCCATTTATTTCACCTTTGGATTTGTTTTGGGGCCACGTGGTGCTCCCTGATGGGACCTCACGGGGCTCCCTGATGGGACCTCACAGGGCTCCCTGATGGGACCTCATGGGGCTCCCTGATGGGACTTCACAGGGCTACCTGCTGGGCCCTCGTGGGCTCCCTGATGGGACCTCATGGGGCTCCATCACAGGGACCTCACGGGGCTCCCTGACTGGAACCTCACGGGGCTCCCTGATGGGCCCTGCAGGTTGCCGGTTGCTAGTCACCGTCGTTACTGTCAGGTTCAGGGCCACCAACGATCTCGAAGGTGTGGTAGTTCTGTCTATAGAATCTGCTGAGTGGCTCCCAAGAGGACTCGGAGACCCTTGTGAGGATGGCGAGCACGGCTTGGTTGTCAGACACATTGTGTGGTGGGCCGAGGAAGTCTCGGATGCCGGTCCTGTCAAAGGTCACACATGATGCCAGGATGTGGGCGACGTTGAAGATTTGGTCACTGCAGGGACATCGTTGCACTGCCTGTATCCAGTACTGAAGCGCGTGACCGCCTCTTGCCCAGAAGCAGAGACGTTTTTGGGGACTGGTAGGCGTTCCCTAACATTTTCGTGCCATGCCCAACTGATAGAGTATGGCTTTCTGATGGTGTCGCGGTGGAGGGAGGGCTCCCACAGGGCTTTGGTGGCTCTAGCACAAGTGGCTTTGAGTTTGGATAGGGAGTGGCCTATGACAAGGTCGATCTCAGGGCAGTGAGAACCGTCCAGAGTAGCTGAGTCGGCCTGGTCATTACCGGAAAGTCCTATGTGGGAGGGAACCCAGACCAGCACTGTGTCGAGGCACACTTAGCCCTCACCCGCACATTTATATACATGTGGGTATACAGTGTGTATTCATTGCATCCTGGCCCATCCCTTATGTCAAGCAAACACCCACACACACACACGCATACACCACCACATCACCACTCACGACATCGCCTCTGTGAATTGTTACTTCCACAGCAGTTTTCTAGCTGGCACATATATAAGCCGCGGGAGGGATAACGTAAGTAATTACTTTACATTGGTGTGAGTCACACAGAACTACCACACCTTCGAGATATATATTTAACCGTTCATGTTTCCAGTGCGCGAGTGACAGTATTCCACATCACTGGTAGGGTGGGGGGTGGTGGCGCCACCTGGCCCAACTGTGAAAATGGGTCACCCATAGAGTAGTGCACAACATATGGGTGATCATATAGGGAAAATTCCCTTTTAATGCCCTTATACGCGCATAATTCTTATGTGTGTGCATGTGTTTGTGTGCTTGTGAAGTGCATAGAATCTGAGTATGAGTGACTGAATTAAATTATGTGTGAATCAATTATTGTTGTTGGCTTGATACTTGTCGCTTCCTAGCCTGGCGCTCTGCATTATTAGGAGGGGGCAAGGATTGGTTGCTCAGTGTCAGGATAATGGGACTGAGTGGGATATCAGCTCATGCTGCTGGTGGCCTGGTCTCGCAGTGGAGCAGCACTATAAAGTGAGTGCGGACTGTCACAAGTCGGTACCCGGACTGATATGAGGGTAGATGTTGACAGGACACAAAACTCCAACAACCAACTATTATAGCATCATGGAGTGGGGCATAGATATGTGATAACATAAAATATTAAGAATTATCAAATGTTGATCTCATACATTTGGTAATAGCTATGGAAATTTTCTCTTTTTCACTTAAAGTTGCATAGTCCGATGACGCATCAAATTGTCAAAACTAAAGCACTCACCTAGAGTTCATTCTACATAGCTAACTTAAATACTGATACACTTATTAAAGTTGCATAGTCCGATGGTTTTGTATTTCTGTCTTTTTTTCTGAGATAAATACATTAGATCGATCACTAGTATCTACTTTACATTAGTTGAAAGTTACTTTTATTTTAAATGGTAAACTATTGAGATATTTGGAGTGCAAACATGTAAAATTAGTTTTGGCAAGCTTGCCAAAACTCTGATACCATAGACTTCTGCAGTAACAGGTTCTGTTAAATTAACTCATTATTGCCTTCTATGCAGAAACAAATGCTTAATAAGTGCATCAGTATCTAAGTTAGATATGTGAAATCAAATCTAGATAATTGGTTTGGGCTTGAAAATTTGATATTTCATCGGACTATGCAGCTTTAAGCATTTGTTTCCAAATAGAAAGGCATACAGAGTCAATTTAATAGAACATGCTATTGCCTAAACCTATGGTATCAGTTTTGGCATTTTGCATGTTTACGCTTCAAATATCTCCAAAGTTAGCCATTTAAAATAAAAGTTACCACAAACTAAAGTACGGTAGATAATAACAATCAAAATAATCTATTTATCTCAGAAAAATGGCCGGAACTCAAAACAATCAGACCATGCAACTTAAACTTAAATGCTGTTTGAGTTGAAGTTGTGGTTTCCAGGAACCTAACCATGACGATAATGGGGAAGTTGGTTTAGTGGGATTGGTGTGTTGGTGGGGTGGGGAGGCATGGTGTTTAGATATTTAATTCACTATAACTCGAGGTAATAATATAGAGATTGGGGTGTTGGTGGGGGTGTTGGTGTTGGTGGGGGTGGGGGTGGGGAGGAATTGTGTTTATAGATATTTAATTCACTATAACTCGAGGTAATAATATAGAGATTGGAGTGTTGGTGGGGGTGGGGGTGGGGAGGCATTGTGTTTAGATATTTAATTAAATATAACTCGAGGTAATAATATATGGATTGGGGTGTTGCTGGGGTGGGAATGGTGTTTATATATTTAATTAACAATAACTCAAAGTAATAATATAGTCTGTGTTCAATGGATATCTACCGGTCATGGTAGTGTATCTATGTATCGCGTTGCCATGCCAACAAACACCAGCACCAGTGTGGAACAATTTGTGTCATTACCTTTTCCGAATGGTATCTGAAAGCTTAGTTAAATCCTTATGCACAGACGTTTCAGACGCCACCCAATATGGCTGAATAATAATCTACTTTCTGCGCATGCCTAAACCCCCATGTTTGACGCAGGAGAAGCTTAAGAAGGCGTGTCCATGGAAACCGGCCAAGGCTCAAGGAAGAGTGAAAGCCTGCAAGTGAAAGCAGCTTCAAAGATGAGCTGACATTCTCAGCTCTGTATTGTATAGATATTCCCATAGAGAACTGACACTGACAGGTATGCATGCACATAGTTATATATATGCATGCGACATCTGCGTTCAATCATGAGGCTAACCTGGAAGGACATACTGACAAATAAGGAAATACTGGAACGGACGGGGCTGCCCTCTATGGAAGATCTTCTGATCAAAAAGAATCTCCGGTGGACTGGACACCTCATGAGGATGTCATCAGACAGGCTACCAAAGCAGATCCTCTATTCTCAACTGTCTTCTGGTTACAGAAAGAGAGGGTGCCCTCGTCTCCGGTTCAAGGATACCATCAAGAGAAACCTGAAGCTGAGAGACATTAAGACCGACTCATGGACGCAACTCTCACAGCAGAGAGCTAAATGGAGAGCGGCAGTCAAGTAATGAAAGCAGTCTTTGTCGCATCGCGACCGACAGCATGATGATGATGATGAAACACATAAACACTTATACACATAAACAAATAAACACATACACGACATGTACACACATAAACACATGCATATAAACACATAAATACTTATACACATATATAAACACATATATACACATATACACATATACACATAACACATAAACACATGGACACATGAACACATGAACACATGAACATATGGACACATGGACACATGGACACATGGACACATGAACACATGAACACATGAACACATGAACACATGTACCAGACGCAGTAACTGAATCGGTAGAGCGCAGGCCTCTCGTGCAGGAGATCAGGAGTTTGATTCCCAGTCGAGTCAAACCAATGACTAACAAAATGTATACTTGTTGATTCCTAGCTTGGCACTCGCCATTAATAGGATAGGGCAGGGACTGGTTATCTCAGTGTCAGGACAATGTGACTGAGTGGGATATCAGGTCATGGTGCTGGCAGCCTGGTCTTCCAGTGGGGCAGCACTATAAAGTTGCCATGAGTGCACACTGTCATAAGTCAGTGAGCGTCCTGATATGACCTTACATGTTACTAGGACGTAAAATCCAAACAAACAAACAACAATCCACAGGGGCAATGGAACTATTTACTTATTAAGAATCAGATCGTCACAAATGCAGCTAGAATACAGAGATACCCGTCTCAACAAGACAACTTCCAGTTTAAGTCTATCAATTTCATATTGAGTAGCCCATTATATTAATATAAGGGATGTTGCAGCTTCTGTGTGAGGAGGGGGGGGGGCAGATTTGATTATCTGAAAGATGGCAGCTTCAGCTGAAACGTGGTAGTCATGGTTATATTTTGGCCCGGATAGCAATTGTCAGTTTTTGTGCCTGAACCAGTCAGATGGAGTTGGATTAAATATACAGGAATTGCGTCAGCACAATCCTGTGTAACCTTGGCAGTATACAATCTAGACACTATAACCCTATGTACGTGGATTCAGCAACCATTGGGTGCGGGAATTGCAAATTAATAAGTTTGTGTTTTATTTAACGACGCCTCTAGAGCGCATTGATTTATATTATCGGCTATTGGACGTCAAAGATATGGTCATTCTAGCATATTTCTTTGGAGGAAACTCACTGCCGCCAGATAGTCTACTCTTTCCGATAAGCAGCAAAGGGTCTTTTATATGCATTTTCCCACAGATAGGACATCACATCCCACAGCCTTTGATGAACCAGTTGTGGACCACTGGTTGGAACGGAAAATAGCCCAAACTGCAAATGTGTCCACTGAGCAGGATCGATCAGATAACCCACACCTTCTTAGGTGGACACAATACTACTTGAGCTACGTCCCGCTCCCCGAATTGCAAATTAATCAGTAAATACAATGGTTCGGACTGACACAGTTTGTGTATTCGTCGTGGCTTACAGTCGTGACCACCTTGAGTGGGATATTGATTGGTTCATTGTGCTGAATTCTAGTCGGGCAGCACTATAAAACTCTCAGCATTGTCCGCAGTCACAATTCTGTTGGTTGGTTGTTGGAGTTTTAAGTTCTGGCAACATCTAAGGTCATATCAGGACAGGTATCGACGTGTGACAGTGCACACTCATGGTCACTTTATAGTGCTGCCTCACTGGGATACCAGGCTGCCAGCACCATGACCTGACATCCCACTCAGTCACATTATCCTGACACTGAGCCAACCGGTCACACTTGGGTAGCTATCCTTGTTTGACCTCAGAAGTTGCTAGGACATCCCCCCCCCCATAAATATTACTGCAGACTGAAGCTGCCTATCCAATGCTCGTTTTTTTGTGTTTTTATATATTTTTGTGTGTTTTGGGAAGACAACATATTTGTGTCGCACTGACGGGCTCGTCGAAAGTTCGGCCCCGTCCTGATTTGACCTTAGATATTGCCAGAACGTAAAACTCCAACAAACAACAAAGACAGTTCGGCGCCTGACTATGAATGGGGCGGTGAAGGCAATGGGGGCAGGAGGAGGGGGGGGGGGGGGGGGATGTAATGTGGACGGGGGGAGGGGGTGGGACGGAGGGGGGGGGGGAGAGGGAGGTAGGGGTAGGGAGGGAGGGAGGGGTGGGGAGGGGGAGGGAGGAGGGAATGGGAGAAGGAATGGGATATGGGGTGTAAGGTCAGGTTGGGTGCGCGTTGGTGTGTGTGGGGGTGCATGGTATGTGGAGGGGCGCGGGAGGTATGTGGAGTGGGATGTGTGAGTGGGGTGTGAGAGGCATGGTGTAGGTGTATGGATGAGATCTGCGGAGTGGGATGTGTGAGTGGGGCAGGGAGGTGCATAGTGTAGGTGTATGGATGAGATCTGCGTAGTGGGATCTGTGAGTGGTGTGGGGAAGGGGCATGGCGTAGGTGTATGGATTAGATCTGCGGGGTGGGATGTGTGTGGTGCAGGGAGGGGGCATGGTGTAGGTGTATGGATTAGATCTGGGGGTGGGGTGTGTGAGTGGGGCGGGGGAGGTGCATGGTGTAGGTAGGTATATGGATGAGATCTGCAGAGTGGGGTGTGTAAGTGGTATGGGGAGGGGGCATGGTGTAGGTGTATGGATTAGATCTGCGGGGTGGGGGTGTGTGAGTGGGGCGGGGAGGTGCATGGTATAGGCAGATGCATAGATGAGATCTGCGGGGTGGGGTGTGTGAGTGGGCAGGGAGGGGGATGGTGCAGGTAGGTGTATGGATGAGATCTGCGGAGTGGGGTGTGTGAGTGGGGAGGGAGGTACATGGTGTAGGTAGATGCATGGATGAGATCTGCGGGGTGGGGTGTGTGAGTGGGCAGGGAGGTCATGGTGTAGGTGTATGGATGAGATCTGTAGGGTGGGGTGTGTGAGTTGTGTGGGGAGCGGGCGTGGTGTAGGTAGGTGTATAGATTAGATATGTGGGGTGGGATGTGTGAGTGGGCGGGGTGGGGGCGTGGTGTAGGTGTATGGATGAGATCTGTGTAGTGGGATGTGTGAGTGGTGAGGGGAGGGGGCGTGGTGTAGGTTTATGGATGAGGTCTGATTAGTGGAATGTGTGAGTGCATGTGAGAAGGGGGGGGGGTGCAGTCCGTGATGTATGTGTGGTATATGTGGCGTGTGTATCTGTGTTTGTGGAGGTGGGAGAATGGTGATGCATACATGCATACGGCGTGCGGGTGTGTTTAGGTATGTCAGTGTGTATGTGTGAGTGTTGGTGTGATGTGGGGGTGGGGGTGGAGGTGGGTGGTTGTGCAGTGTGACCTATCGTAAGCAACATGTGCTCGACGTCATTCGACATATTCAGCTAAAGGTGCGATAAAAGAATAACAAAACTATGACAAAACTGAAGCAGCTGGCATCCACGCGAATCACAACTAAATACCTGACAGAACATGAAACATAATAATACATTCAACAATGCATCGGATTGATGTATGTGAACCACGTGAGATAGACTTTTTTTTTTTTTTTTAAAGTTGATCTATGTTGGATATTTTAGGCATAATAAAACCTACACCTCTACTATGGGCCATATATGTCAAAACAAAGCATGCATCCTATGTGGGTGACACAAGGACGCCTCTAGAGCACATTGATTTTAATCATCAGCTATTGGATGTCAAACACGTGGTCATTCTGACATATTTCTTTAGAGGAAACCCGCTGCCACTACTCTTTCCGATAAGCAGCAAGGGGTCTTTTAGGTTTATATGCACTTTCCCACATACATGACAGCACATACTACAGCCTTTGATGAACCAGTTGTGGACCACTGGTTGGAACGGAAAATAGCCCAAACTGCAAATGTGTCCACTGAGCAGGATCGATCGGATGGCCGACACCTTCACATGTTGACATTCTACCACCCGAGTTATGTCCCGCTGCCCCTATGTGAGAGACATACCGTACAAGAAACATTGTTTGTCTGAGCAACAAGACTGGCAAGCTAAGTAGGTCAGATAGTGAACAACAAAAGGTCCAGCCTCAGTGGAATATATAATTCAATAAGCACTCGCGAAGCAGCTTGCATACAGAGACTGATATGCAGGTTACGCATATGCACAGTAGAACCTCTCTAACCGACCACTTCCACAGATCGACCACCCCCCTATCGATCAGTTTTTGTGTGTCCCAAACGATAGCCCATACAATACCATTGGAATGATTTTAAAAAGACTCCCTAAACCAACCACCTCCCGAAATGGACCATTTAAAGTCGGACCCGTGGTCGGTCGATTTAGAGAGAGTTAACTGTATATCCACACCAAACAACGATTCCCTAACGCGCCCACCTCCTCGACACACACCACTTATTTAATGGTTTAATCCTTTATTTCACTAGCTCGGTTGGATGGCCTCGTGAGTACATGCTTAAAGCGGCTGTCACACATCACCGGATTGGGGAAACGGAAAGAAACCAAACAAAGTCCGTTGATATCCGGAAAAGTCCAGTTTGTGTCCGTTGCATATCCATTGCATATCCGTTGCATATCCATTGATATCCATTGATATCCATTGATATCCGGCCCGATCCGTTAGAAGTTTTGAACATGCACAAAACTTGGAACGGATGTTGCCGGATTGAAGTCTACGTTTCTTCTCTGGTTTGAGTCCGTTTAGCCTGCTTACCGTCCATCCGTTGGCTATCCCTTCATGTCCGTTTCATATCCATTTCATGCCCATTCGTCCAGCGGCCTTTGACCCGATATCGCAACATTCTGACATATTTTAATACATTTTGATACTTATCACGCCCAAATACCGCCGGACTAGACAATTCTGTCCGTTGCTCAATCCGGCATAGTGTGACCACATAAACATGCCATCGCCTGCATATTATAGGGGTCGGCACTAACCTCTCAGGCAACATACAGGTAGGCGTGGGTAGAGAGCCTTTGTGGTGTAATGATTAACACACTGGCCCGGAATGCAATATTTCCCATTTTCATCACCCCCACGACAATATTCATGTCTGGAGTAAGTAAAGTTATACAAAGTAATAGTTGGACGAATGCAGTACACCTATAGTATATATACCATTGGCTATATAAATATATACACGTATATGTAGAGAGAGACTGGACGTGGTGGCTAAATCGATAGAGCACAGGCTTCCTAGGCAGAAGACCATGAGTTTGAAACCCAGCAGAGTCAAACCAATGACTTAAAGAATTGATATTTGTCGCAATCTAGCCTGGCACTCAACATTACTAGGATTTTGCAAGGACTAGTTAACTCAGTATTACTATTAGGATAATGTGACTGAATAGCAAATTGGGTCATGGTGTAAGTGGCCTGGTATCCCAGTGGGGCAGCACTATAAAGTCGCCATGAGTGCACACTGTCACAAGTCGATGCCCATCCTGATATGACCTTAGATGTTTCCGGGATTCAAAACCCCAACAAACGGTATATATATATATATATATATATATATATAGAGATATATATATATTGGATATATAGATATAAAAATATATATATGTATGTATATAGATATATATCCAATGTTTTCTGCTAATAGGCTATACATGATTTTCACAGGGTTGTGCTATTTAGATGAGTCCCATAGGTTATGCTGCGCATGTCATACTATATATGTAAACATCCGGTTTTTTGCCATAGCACGTAAACCCTCAGATCAGTCTACTGAGGGAGAACAATGCTTATTTATTTAAGGTGTGCATTCAATTCTAAATCTAACGGTCTGTGTGGCCAAACTAAAGTTACCGCCACTTAGGTGGGTGTAATTTCCCTAATTTATGGCTATTTTATTCCGTTTCATAGTCCTAGTGTAATCTGACCCTGCATTTTCTACCGAGTGGCTGATGTTCGCGGAGTTAACATTCGGCCACTTTTAAGGTTTAAACTGTTGAATTGTTGGTATCAGGGCCCCATGGCAGCCCAAGCTGGCACGGACTGCGTCGGACACGGGCTGTCAAGCCATCTGAGTGTCAGCCCACACTTCGTGACCTGCAAGCTGACCTTGCACTGACCTTCCACCTCCAGTCGTACCTGGTGGATATTTAGCTCAGAGGGGAGAAAAATAGACCCCCACCTCCACCCTAACCCTCCCCCGCTCCCCCCCACCCCCGCCCTCCTTCTCCATCCCCACTCCCACCCGCTCGTGTTCCCCGTTTGTGGGCGCTGTGAGCGGGGTGCGCGCGCATCTCAAAGACCAGCGCTGCGCATGCGCGTGGCATCAGGGGGCATGCGCGTGGCCGCTTGTGAAATGTGCGCCGAGACTGGGGGACGTGATGAAAAGGTTTTTTTTGCTGGGTGTGTGTGTGTGTGGGTGTGCGGGTGTGCGGGTGTGCGGGTGTGGGTG
This sequence comes from Branchipolynoe longqiensis, assembly GCA_030323885.1. Classification (NCBI taxonomy): domain Eukaryota; kingdom Metazoa; phylum Annelida; class Polychaeta; order Phyllodocida; family Polynoidae; genus Branchipolynoe; species Branchipolynoe longqiensis. The sequence continues at coordinate 113,613,345 of CM059186.1, read as the reverse complement.
TGCGGGTGTGCGGGTGTGTGGGTGTGTGGCCAAGTGTGTGAGTGGATGGGTGGGTGTGTGGGTTGTGTGGGTGTGTGTGTGGGTGGGTGGGTTGTGTAGGTGAGTAGGTGTGTGGGTGGGTAGGTGGGTGGGTGCGTGAGTGAGTGAGTGTGCGCGTAGGTGTGTAAGTTGGTGAGTGGGTGTGTGGGTTGTGTAAGTCAGTAGGTGTGTGGGTGTATGGGTGAGTGTGTGGGTGGGTGGATGTGTGAGTGTGTGGGTGGGTAGGTGTGTGTTGGTAGGAGCATGGATGTGTGTGTGAGTGTGTGTGGGGTGAGGTTGAGGGTGGGTAGGTGTGTGTGTATATGTGTGTGTTGGTAGGAGCATGGATGTATGTGTGTGAGTGTGTCGGGGTGAGGATGAGGGTGGGTAGGTGTGTGTGTATGTGTGTGTGTTGGTAGGAGCGTGGATGTATGTGTGTGAGTGTGTGTGGTGAGGATGAGGGTGGGTATGTGTGTGTGTATGTGTGTGTTGGTAGGAGCATGGATGTATGTGTGTGAGTGTGTCGGGGTGAGGATGAGGGTGGGTAGGTGTGTGTGTATGTGTGTGTGTTGGTAGGAGCGTGGATGTATGTGTGTGAGTGTGTGTGGTGAGGATGAGGGTGGGTATGTGTGTGTGTATGTGTGTGTTGGTAGGAGCATGGATGTATGTGTGTGAGTGTGTCGGGGTGAGGATGAGGGTGGGTAGGTGTGTGTTGGTAGGGGCGTGGATGTATGTGTTTGTGTGTGGGTAGGTGAGTGGGTAGGTGGGTGTGTGTTGGTAGGAGCGTGGATATATGTGTGTGAGTGTGTCGGGGTGAGGATGAGGGTGGGTAGGTGTGTGTGTGTGTTGGGAGGAGGGTGGATTATGTGTTTGTGTGTGGGTAGGTGAGTGGATAGGTGTGTGTGTTGGTAGGAGCATGGATGTATGTGTGTGAGTCTGTGTGGGGTGGGGATGAGGGTGGGTAGGTGTGTGGGTTCATGGGTGTGTGTGTTGGTAGGAGCGTGGATGTATATGTGTGTGAGTGTGTGTGGGGTGAGGATGAGGGTGGGTGGTGGGGGAACAAAAGAGGGATTTCTATGCGGGACATTGTGGGCACCCCCTGAATGACGCGAGGCGTGTCAAACTGGCGGCAGGTGTGCGTTCCGCTTGAATGCACACCACCCATTAAAAACCCCAGTTAAGTCCCCGTGTCACGTTATTGTTGAAACCGGGATTAGAATTGGGTCTGCCACCCCCTCCCCTCACCCCACCCCCCGCCCCTCCCACTCTCTCTCTCTCTCTCTCCCCACCCCTACCCTTCTCACGCAAGCTCATTCAGTCTACCATTGACTGCCTGCCATGTACTGGGGGTTGTCCAACTGTCCTCTTCCTGACACAATATGCTGACTTTCAGCATGATTTTTGAAGTTTTTATGGACGCGAAACTCTAGCGATGTGCCATCATTGTAGTCTGGTTCCCAGACTTTCCATGGAGGGATTGCCAGGCTAGGTCTCTGCTTAGCATACATTAGCTTGTTGACCAGATGTTTCAAGATAGCTTTGTCTCATTGACTCCCTGACCCAGTTGTCATCTTCCTCTTCTTCATTTTATTTTGTAATACCTTTTTTGATGGGATGTTTATGCTGTCCATAGCATATAATTATAAGCTCGGATGATTGAGCTTGTTTTCAATGCTGGGCAGTTATCGGTCTGTGTTTCTTAAGATTATGGTTTGTGGTTAGTGATCTATCTTAGTTTTTTGGATTTTTTTGGTCAGAGTCTTCCTCTTTTTATATATACTTTTTCAAAATAGATGTATTTTTTCAACATTACTACTTAAAGTTGCATAGTCTGATGGCTTTGATTTTCTGTCATTTTTCTGAGATTAATATATTAATTTGATTGTCATTATTTGTCTTCTGTTAGTTTGAACTGACTTTTATTTTAAATGGCTAACTTTTGAGATATTTGAAGTGTAAACATGTGAAATTAGTTTTGGCAAGCCCACCAAAACTCTGACACTATAGGCTTTTGCAGTAACATGTTCTATTAAATTGACTCAGTGGTCCCTTCTATGTGGTGCCAAATGCATAATAAATGTATCAGTATCTAAGTTAGATATGTAGAATCAAATCTAAATAATTACTTTGGTTTTGATAATTTGATGCTTCATCGGACTATACAGCTTCAAATAAATGCTGCAAAATGCCAACGCTATCCTGTTCCCGTCGGATAACTTACAACCCACAACACCATACAACTCTGGTCACGAGATTTTATCATGTATTCTTGACATGGATGTTTCAATATTTGCTATACGATAACAAAAATATTCAAATCAAAGAACTATTAACTGCACCACATTCAGAACTGTTAAGAATAGCCATAATATACCTGGTTTGATGCTCCATGACAGATCAGACCCTAGCTACTGGGTTGAACTTTGGGCTCAAATAAATTAATACAACTAGGCTGCAGCAAAGGGCTTCACAGTCACTATTGTTTAAAGTCAGCCACCTGATGGTTCAGTTAGAGAATTATATTGTTGTGAACTGTTACTTTATAACCCTCTCTATAATTAGTGACCAATAAGACTAAGCTGGTTTCAGATGTATTTTTATAGAGAAAGCCCATCCATCTGTATATAGTAAAAATAACTCTCTAACCGACGACCTCCACAGATCGACCACTCCCCTATACCGATCGCTGTATTTGGGTCCCACCAATACCATTGTAAGGATATTCTAATTCTCTAAGCCGATCACCTCCCTAAATGGACCACATAATGTCGGTCCCATGGTCGGTCGATTTAGAGAGGTTTTACTGTATATGTATTTGCTGGTCTATGTCACTCTAACAGCTAAAAATGGTCATTTGGACAGAATGAGTCTAATAGTAATAAAAAACAGTTTGAGCAGATAGACTATCAGCCTTGATTAAATAAATCCAAAATAACCTCAGAACGTGTTTGATTCCAATTATAAATAGTCTTATTCGATCATGATTAGTGTGAATAAGGACGGTTGTCTTTGTCATATTACCGCCTCCTTTAATAGAATGTCACTGCTGACAGACGACTGAACACAGTGCCTGAATCGATAAGAGCGCAGACTTCCCATGTGGAAGGTCAGGAGAATGAATTTCGGTTGAATTTCGGTTGAATTTCGGTTGAATTTCGGTTGAATTTCGGTTGAATTTCGGTTGAATTTCGGTTGAGTCAAAGCAATGACTTATAAAATTCTCACCGTGAATATGGCCTATGCTGCCGACACGGCATAAAGTAACCACCAATCAATCAAACTTATCAAATTAATATCACTACCTAGCCTGACATTCATCATTGATAGGATAGAGCAGGGGCTGGTTAGCTCAGTATCAGGATAATGTCTTTGTTGTTGTTTTACGTCCTAGCAACATCTGAGGTCATATCAGGACGGGGAGGATAATATGACTGACGGCGTGAGAAATCGGGTCATGATGCCAGTGGCCAGCGTCACGAGTGTGCACTGTCACAAGTTGGGACCTGTCTAGATAAAAGATTCACCCGGTACTTGTAGTACACGGGTGAAGATCAGCCTTATATAAATACGGGCGAAAATAGCGTTAGTATGGAACAACAAGTAGAATGCCTGGCACCAGTGTCAAATGGTTACTTATATCAACACAGAGTTGGTGAATGAGAGAGAATGCAAAAAGACAAGATGGCGGCCGCAGAACGCCGTCGATTTCACTTTTAAATCTGATTAAGCTAGCTATTATATTATATTTTTCAACTCAAAGGTAGCGGGCTCTTAATAATACATATCTAAAGAATAAATGTTGCTTCTTAGATTGTGAAATTAGGCTCTTAATTCTTTGACCCGCATTTTCGCCACCTTTTACATAGGGTTGGTTTGCACCCCTACTGCAGCAGTACGGGGTGAATCATGTACCTAGGACCTGTCCTGATATGAACTTATATGTTGATAGGATGTAAACCCCTAACAAACAGCTCAAACACAAGCCTTTCGGCCTTGGTGAGCATTGTGCAGAACAGGTAGTAAAAGGGTGGAAAGTTGGCTTTTATTCGAGAACAGAAAAGCGAGTAAATATTTCTTGGAATTTGGAAGTCATAATTTTTAAGTTCCATAGTCCATTGCTTTTGAGTTTTTGCTATTTTCTGAGATAAATATATTATACTAATCGTTATAATCTACTTTACTTTAGTTTGAAGTAATTTTAATTTTAAATGGCTAAGTTTGGAGATATTTTATGTCAAAACATGCCAAAATAATTTTGGCAAGCACGCCAAAACTCTGACACCATAGACTTCAGTAATAACCATATCTATTAATTGACGTATTATGCCCTTCTATGCAGCAACAAATGCTTAATAAGTGCACCAGTGTCTAAGTTGAATATATAGAACCAAATCTAGATAAGTGTTTTGGTTTTGAAAATTTGATGTTTTCATCGGACTATGCAACTTTAACTGCACAAGATAACGAGACGGAGAAAATAGGGAGATGGGGTGGTAATTGGTGTCAGGTGGTCAGGTTGTCAGTTGGTTATTACATTGACCTGACAGACAGTGCCAGGTATGGTTGTGGTTAATGCAGGTTTTTGTGTCTCAATTATGGGATATCTATTTGCCTGTGGGTTAGTATTAATATGTGAGTGTGTGGCTGTGCCTTACTGTGGTGACGATTACTGTCCCTCTTTGGCAGTCTTTAATCTGACATGTAACCAGTCGGCGACTCATTATAACTGGACAGATTAGCCTGTGTGTTCGATGTTTGATCAGAGTCAGACAGTCGCATGTCCCGCAGTGGGCCTATTGTGGATTTCTCAGACAGCACTGGGCCTATGGTGGATTTCTCAGACAACACTGGGCCTATGGTGGATTTCTCAGACAGCACTGGGCCTATGGTGGATTTCTCAGACAGCACTGGGTCTATGGTGGATTTCTCAGACAGCACTGGGCCTATGTTGGATTTCTCAGCTCAGACAGCACTGCCTATGGTGGATTTCTCAGACAGCACTGGGCCTATGGCGGATTTCTCAGACAGCACCATATATGTACTTAGCAATTCATTTAAGCCAGACACGTGTTCGAACCCTGGTCGAGTCAAACCAATGACTTAAAAATGTATACTTGTCGCTTCCTAGCCAGGCAGTCAGCATTATTATGGATAGGGCAAGGACTGGTTGGCTCAGTGTCAGGATAATGTGACTGAGTGGGATATCAGGTCATGGTGCTGGCAGCCGGGTCACCTAGTGTGGCAGCACTATAAAGTCACCATGAGTGCACACTATCACAAGTCGGTACCTGTGCTAAGATGACCTTAGATGTTGTCAGGACATAAAACTCCAACAACAAATCAATCATTTAAGCCACATCCGATAGCATGACTGCTTTGGAAACAAATAAGCGAGAGCTGCTCTGGCTGTGTTTTCGATTGTGTGGCAATACGGTGTAGAGATGATTTCTGCGGACTATGCACATTCCGCTGAAACTCCGGGTCTAGGTCTAGACTTGTCTAAATCTGAATACAGGTGTCAAATGTGTTGACAGGAAATTGATACTCGGTAAATGCATTTGTTAAACTGGTATTGAATGGAACTCTTTTCCTGTTTTATGTTAAATGTGCGATTAAATGTGGTATTTGTCTTCTATTTTCCTATAACTTTGTGTTGGCATTTAATTTATTTCATTTGTCATTTCAATTTTGGGTACTAATACATTAGTTCTCAGGTCCTAACAAGGACACTGTCACTTAAAAGTAAGTGGGTTGGTTGGTGGTGGAAATAGTCTATTACAGACAAGCCACATGGGCAGACCTCTGTATGTGTTATATATACAGTAAAACCTCTCTAGACCGACCCCTCCACAGATCGACCACTCCCCTATATCGATCGCTTTATTTGGGTCCAAACAATACCATTGTAAGGATATATTAACTCACTAAACCGACCACCTCCCTAAATGGACCACTTAAAGTCGGTCCCATGGTCGGTCGATTTAGAGAGGTGTTACTATATATATATATATATATATAATATATATATATATATATATATATATATATGTGTGTGTGTATGTTCGCGTGTGTGTGTGTTAATACATCGCTTGTAAGTAGGTAATTGTAAGCATTAAAGTTGCATAGTCCGATGGTTTTGAATTTCTGTATTTTATCTGCGATAAATATGTTAAATCGATCACTAGTATCTACTTTACATTAGTTCAAAGTTACTTTTATTTTAAATGGTAAACTTTTGAGATATTTTGAGTGCAAATATGGAAAAATAGTTTTGGCAAGCATGCCAAAACTCTGACATAGACTTCTGCAGTAACAGGTTCTTTTAAATTGACTCTGTATTGCCTTCTACTCAGAAAAAAATGCTTAATAAGTGCATCAGCATCTAAGTTAGATATGTCAAATCAAATCTAGATAATTGGTTTGGTTTTGAAAATTTGATATTTCATTGGACTGACAAGAGTGTAGTACTAGTAGTCTGACTGACCTTCAGGCATTTTGGGATTAACGTGATCAAAGATAACTTGCTATAATCTCAGGCAAGGAGCCACATAGACAGGTAGGTGTGGATAGGATGATTTCATCAGGGAGCCTAGGTAATGTAATGGTTATCACACTAGCTCTGGAATGGCAAAAGGAGTAGGTTCGAATCCTGCTCTAGGCACAATATTTCTCATTTTGTTTGTTTGTTTGTTGTTTGTTTGTTGTTGTTTTACATCCTAGCAACATCTAAGGTCATATCAGGACGGGTACCGACTTGTGACAGTGCGCACTCATGGCGACTTTATAGTGCTGTCTCACTGGGAAACCGGCCGGCCAGGCACCATGACCTGGTATCCCACTCAGTCACATTATCCTGACACTGAGCACACCAGTCCTTGCCCTGTCCTAATAATGCCGAGCGCCTGGCTAGGAAGTGACAAGCACCAATTTTCAAGTCATTGGTTTGACCTACCAGCACGGGAGGTGGACGCTCCAACTCATTCGGCCATCCCGTCTGGTCTTTCTCATTTTCATCACCACCCTATGACATTAGCAGTAATAACGCACGGCCTAGCCACTAGGTGGAGCGCTGTGCCGATGCTAGCAGATTTGAAGTGCGCCCAAGAATCCGGCGACTGCGCAGTTGAGTTTCTAGGGTTGCTAATAAAGAAGCAAACAAACTACTTCACAGTATTGCCTCGATTACAGTGTCTCCTTGAGAACCGACTGATCCTGTGCTCGACGTGGCATTTTCTGTTTGTTCTGTTGTTTTTTTAAAGGTGACAACTCGAATTTCAAGATATTTCTGACTTCTATTGGCGTCAAATGCCTCATTTGCATATGTATATATACAGTATAACCCCATTAAACCAAACTTGAAGGGACCCAGGAAATTTGTTTGGATTAACTGATCATTGGTTTAACCGAGCTTTGGCTTCGACTTTGACTTGGTTTTGGCAAAAACATGGGTGCATTATGAATGTAATATACAATGTATATGGACACTTTGATTATTGCTTTTTATGTATATACTGTATAACCCTGTTAAACCACGCTCGGTTAAACCAAACGATCGGCTAATCCAAACTTTTTTTCAGCGGCCTGGCAAAATACTACCATTTAACATATAAAAAAGTTGCTGGGGTATCAGATGACCTTATAACCACATGAAAGTTTGGTTTAACTGTACCGGAAGTGGCCTCGGGCCCGACAATTTTGTTTGGATTAACCGATAGTTTGGATTAACCGGCTTTTTTATATGGTAAATGGTAGTATTTTGCCGGGCCGACGAAAAAAGTTTGGATTAACAGATCGTTTGGTTTAACCGAGCTTGGTTTAACGGGGTTGTAACTTGTACTGTAAATATATATTATGATCTCTCCACCCGGTGCTTACGGCCAGCCAGCTACTCCGCTACCAATTAGGGGAGGGAGGGCCACGTTCGGCGCCAGGAAGTCAGTAATATAACTAATCAGGAGCCGACCGCGCGTCTCTGGCGAAAGGGCGGGAAAATGGCGTCCGCCGCCGTCAAATGTCGTCTGCGCGCTGTCTCCAAGGGCGACGAACCGGCCGCATTCCGAATTAAAAGCTTAACACTGGTTTGGGGAAAACAAATGATTTGTTGTTGTTCGCAAAGTGTCTCGATGAAACTGGTTATATTAATTAGCGTTGCCATAGCAAAAAGCGTCGCTGGATTCTTGGGAGGTAATTTGTGGCGGAGTAACTGGAGCTGTTGTCTGTGAGTGTGTGTGACGTCACACGCCCGTCTGGCAATTGCTTAAAGGTGTATTAATGTGACCAAAGATAATTTGCTATAATCACAAGTGTCATAATTGAAGGTGGGGTGGAGGTGGGGGTAGAGGTGGAGGTGGAGGTGGGGTGGGTGAGGACCAAGTGGAGGTGGGGATGGAGATGGTCGTGGAGGTAGAGGAGAATGTGGTGGTGGAAGGGGACTGGGGCAGGTGTAGATAAAAGATTCACCCGGTACTTGTAGTACATGGGTGAAGGACAACGTAGTGTAAATACGGGCGAAAATAGGTTTAGTATGGAACCTGAACTAGAAACTGTGGCTCCAGTATCAAATGGCTGCATATATTGCCACAGAGTTGGTGAAATGGGCGAGAATGCAAAAAGACAAGATGGCAGCCAGAGAACGCCGTCGATTTCACTTTTAAATCTGATTAAACTAGATATTATATTATATTTTTCAACTCAAAGGTAGCGGGCTATCAATAAGACATGTAAAGAATACATGTTGCTTCTTAGATTGTGAAATTAGGCTCACATTTCCTTAACCCGCTTTTTTGACCGTTTTTATATAGGGTTGGTATAGGGGGTGAAGGCCGGGTGGAGGTGGGGGGGAAGTGGAATGGAGTGGAGGTGGGAGTTGAGGTGGGGGTGAAGACCGGGTGGATGTGGGGGTGGAGGTGGAGGTCAGGATGGGGCTATTTACGAGTGACTGGACTGAAAGTATCTCTAATATCTCTAGTATTTTTAGCCAGGGCCAGCTTTAAGCCAATTGAGGATTTGCGTGTGGCGTAGGCATCACACTACTCCTGCATCGTGGGTGGATAGCACTTTAGAAGCAGTTCGTTCTGCTATCAAGTGTATGTAAATAAAACAAAAAGCACAAATCTATTCACTGCTATGATCTAATTCTGTTATTTAGAATCATGAATATCCACTGGGGGGTTGAAATAATGTTTATTTAACAGAATAACATACTCAATAAGTGAAATTAGGTCAAATTAAACCCGAAATCCAAGCGATATTAATATAATTGCCGCCGCCGCATCGGGGGCGATATTGTCGAAGGTAAACAAAACAAAAAGCACAAATCTATTCACTGCTACGATCTAATTCTGTTATTTAGAATCATGAATATTCACTCGGGGGTTGAAATAATGTTATTTATGAGAATAGCCTACTCAAAAATTGAGATCCGGTCAAATTAAACCCCAAATCCTAGCGATATTAACGCCGCTGCTGCATCGGCAGTGTTATGCTGTACTTTCTATCCAACCATGATGGCCAACGAAGCACTGATCACATGGTGCTAATCATTTGCCGCAAATCCTCAATTGGACCAACTTCTCCCCCAATTGGGCCTCATACCCAAAGCGGTCCCCACGGTAGCATAATCAACTCCAGTCTTGTCAATCATTTCAGTGAAACAGACATTGGCTGTGAACCTGGGGCCCCACCAAAAATATTCTCAATTGGGCCTCACAGCTCTTTATTAGTCTTAAGGTCTGCCTGTTTGTTGCCATCACATGTCTTAAAACTGGGATTTTATCAGAGAAATTGAAGCGATAACAAATGAAAATTTGGTATATTCCTCCTACAATTATGCGGCAGGATTATATGAAGAGTTCAGGCACAAAACCCCATAAATGCTAATCGAAAAATTGACTTAAAATTGTTAAAATCTACCTGAATTTTATTGTTTAATTCCCTCTAATTCCACATTGGTTGTGAAGAACGGGTTATGGAGCAATGAACAAAAGAAATAGGAATATACAAAAATGACTTTTTTGAAGGTATGATTCCAATGTTTATCTTAATTTTTGGAATGGCGTTTACAGGGTTTTGCACCTGAACTCTTCTTCATATATAACCTACAGCCAGGTTTTTAAAATGTCTGATGTACTCCAATGATATACTATGTTGGTGTCTAGTTAATGCTGCATAGTCCAATGAAAGAATCAAGTTTTAGAAACCAAAGCACTGACCTAGATTTCAGCCCACTTATTTAAGCATTTGTTGCTGCAAAGAAAGGCACACTAAATCAGTTCCGGAGAACCTGTCACTACTGAACCCTACGAGACCAGACGGGATGGCCGAATGAGTTGAGCGCTCACTTCCCGATTAGGTAGGTCATGGGATTCATGGGATTCGTGTTCAAACCCTGGAACAGTGGAAGTGCCACACCCATGACTTAAAAATGTATACTTGTCGCTACCTAGCCTAGCGCTTGGCATTACTAGATTATGAGAAGGAGCAGTGGAATGAGGGAACCTAATAGTCCATGATTGGAATTTCACCTGCTTAATCAACTAGTGTAGTAAAAAAGAAAATGGTGTCCAGCATTGTGACGTGCATAACCAGATTAATTTGGCATGGTTCCACTTCAAATATCGCTCTAAAGTTAGCTATTTATAATTACAAATTACTTCAAACTAAAAAATAATAGATATTAATGATCAACCTAATATATTTATTACAAAATATTGCAGAAGCTCAAAACGAATCCGACTATTCAACTCCAATAGAGCTTTCTTGCGTGTTTGAGATGGCTGGAGGTAGGGGGGTATATACTCTAAGCTAGCTATGTTGGTTATTGATACAAGTCAGCTGCCTACAATGTGTAGTGTGATAAAGAGGGCGGAGAGGGAGAGAGAGGGTGAGAGAGAGGGGGGAGAGAGGGGGGGAGAGGAAGAGAGGAAGAGGGGAGAGAGGTGGGGAAGGAAAGAAGGGAGACGGAGAGAGAGGGAGAGAGGGAGAGACAGGGAGAGAGAGGGAGAGGAGAGGGATAGAGAGGGAGAATGGGAGACAGGGAGAGAGAGGAAGAGGGAGAGGAGAGGGAGAGAGAGGGGAGAAGGGGATACCGGGAGGAGGAGGGGGGAAGAGGGAGAGAGAGGGAGAGAGAGAGGAAGAGAATTGGTGAGAGAGGATAGAGAGAGGGAGGATGAGGGAGGAGAAGAGAGGGGGGAGGAGGAGAGAAGGAGAGAAAGGGAGAGATGGGAGTGGAGAGGGAGGTGATAGGGGAGATAGAGTGGAGGAGAAGAGAGGAGAGAAGGGAGAGAGGAGGGAGAGGGGAGGGAAAGAGAGGAGAGAGAGGGGAGGGAGGAAGATAGAGATGGGGAGAGAGAGGGAGAGAGGGGCGAGAGAGGGGAGGAGGAGAGGGGTAGAGAGGGGAGGAGAGAAGGAGAGATAGGGAGAGGAGAGGGGGAGAGGTGGTTGTTGGAGAGGGGAGCGAGTGGGAGGGAGAGTGGGGAGGAGATGGGGAGGGGGAGAGGTGGGTTCGTTAGAGGTGCTGAGTGGAGTAGGTGGAGGGGAGAGAGGGAGAGTGGGGAGGGGGAGGTCTCTTTTGTACTTTCGTGGTGTGTGGTTGGTGGTGATGAGGGTTGAGGGTTGGGAGGGGGAGGTCCATAGTACTATTCTGTCCCCCACAAACCCAACTGGAGTCTAAATGTTTACCCACCCACACCTCTAAACCGAGCAAACACAGCTTCGGGGACAAAGTAACCTCGTTCTGGAATTACTAATGCTTCACATCAAAGTTGCTTTGAGTTTCTTTCATTTTCTGAGATAGGTTGATCGTTATAATCTACCTTACTTTAGTTGGAGGTAACTTTTATTTTAATTGGCTAACTTTTGAGATATTTGAAGTGCAAATATGCTAAATTAATGTTGACAATCATGCCAAAACTCTAGCACCATATGCTTCTGCCGTAACAGATTCTATTAAATTGCCCCAGTGGTCCCTTCTATGTGGGGACAAATGTTTAATAAGTGCACCAGAATCTAAGTTAGATATATGTAGACTCAAATCTAGATAATTATTTTGGTTTTGACAATTTGATATTTTCATCGGACTATGCAGCTTTAAAGTTCAGATAGGGCCTAGGTATTCTGGGATTGGTAAGCCTACCTAGTTGACTTGGATTCGAAATAGCAGATCGCGGATCGGGAACCCAGCCGTAAAAGGTTCCGGTAAAATAGTTCATTCGCGGGAAATTGGACGATTATTGTCAAAATTGTGAGTTTGGTGCGTGTAAACTCAGGCGGCTCCTCTGAACAAGGAGTGTTCTCTGTGGCGGAGTGGTTAGAGTGTCTGACTTTTTTCTAGGTCGGACTCCTAATCTGAAGGTCGGTGGTTCGATTCCCCGTGCCCCCATCTCTGACAATTTGGATTTCCACCGCTGTGTATAACTTACAGCGTCATCAAAGGCCAGTTGCTCTCATACCATGTCTATGTGGTGTGGGAGGTTAAAAATCCCTTGGGTCGGTAAAAGTGTAGGCTCGGGCTTTCTATCGACAAACTGTCTAATGGTGAAAACAAGCCTATTCAGGCTTATCCATGATAGGCAGTATAAATCTTTAAAAAAAAAAAAAAAAAAAAGCATAAATGCCAGAATTATGCCCAGCGTTACCTGGCTCGGTGGCCCAGGCAGAACTCTGGCAAACGTGGCGTTCTCCGGTGGAATGGTTAGAGTGTCTGACTCTTTTCTAGGTCAGACTCCTAATCTGAAGGTTGGTGGTTCGATTCCTCATACTAGCACCTCTGCCAATTTGGATTTTCCCCACAGTGTCATCAAAGGCCGGTTGCTCTCCTACCATGTCTATGTGGTGTAGAAGGTTAAAGATCCCCTGGGTCAGTAAAATTTTAGGCTCGGTTTTTCTATCGACCAACTGTCTAATGGTGAAAACAAGACTATTTAGACTTATCCATGATAGGTAGTATAAATCTTCAAGAGAAAAAAAACCACACAAGAAAACAACTGTTTAGTGCTCAGTTTAGGGGAGTGGATGATGCCCCATGCAACAGTTTCCAATTAAAACCATAATTACACGTGAACTGGCTATTCAGATAAAGCAGCACATTTCAGCCAACACGGTGATTTGAGGTAATTTACCCATTATATGTAGGTGCATAGTATTACCTGGCAGCCTGATCTCCCATCGGGGCAGCACTATAAAATCACCATGAGTGTGCACTGTCACAAGGCGGTACCCGTTCTGGTATGACCTTAGATGTTGCCAGGACGTAAAACTCCAACAACCAACAACAAACCAGAAGACTACTTGCGTCGGTCCGAGATGGCCCTAGTCGGCCCCAGTTGGCCCTAGTCGGCCCTTGGCAGCCCCAGTCGGCCCCAGTCGGTCCAGTCAGAACTGTGCATCAGCCTACCAGTGTTTACCAGACCGGCTGCCCGGCCAGGCGAGGCGTCACGCTCTGCAGCACAAAGGGTTTGGCGCAGGAGCCGCAGCCAGCAGAAACAAAGCACGCTGCGCGATCTGCTGAACCCTACTTAAACGCCAAAGTCACGCGGACATAATGGGGCCCGGGGAAGGGGCCGCTGTCCAGTTGTGCCAGCAGATCCCTGACCGTTATTCACAAAAACAACAACAACAAACTAGTTCACTTTGTGTAACGGTTTGTGGGTATTGCGAAAAGTAAAAGTAAAGCTTGTTTTATTTAACAACGCGTCTAGAGCAAATTGATTTTTACCATCGGCTATAGACCTATTTCATATGACGTCAGCATAGGTATTTAAGTCAGTGCGCACGCAGCTTTGGTACAGGATAACATACGGTCACACTGCAAACTCAATGGCAGTGAGCAATCTTCATACAGTAAAAGTGAAATATCTCTAAAACCCACACAACTTAGAAACAAACCGTTTGGCACACAAACAGATCAAATGTTTAACAAACAGATTATATTAAAGTTATATGCTTAGTCTTCTGCATTTCTATTAATGTTGAATAAAACCCACGTTTTGCATTGCACGTATAAGCAAACTCAATGCATTGTCAATGGCCGTGAGCAATCTTCATGCAGAAAAAGTGAAATATCTCTAAAACCGCACAACTTAGAAACAAACTGCTTGCCACATAAAAAGATCAAATGTTTAACAAACAGATTGTATTAAATTTATATGCTTAGTCTTTTGCATTTCTATTAATTTTGAATAAAACTGACGTTTTGCACTGCACGAATCGGCAAACTCAATGGCAGTGTGCCTTGGTTCTGCAGCCAAGGTGCGCCCAAATACACAATATTTATAAATATTGAAACTTTCAATGTTTATAAATGGTCTATAGGACGTCAAACATATGGTCATTCTGAAATATTTCTTTGGAGGAAACCTGCTTCTGCCACATAGGCTACTTTTTTTCCGATAAGCAGCAAGGGGTCTTTTATATGCTTTTTGCCACAGACAGGACAGCACATACTACAGCCTTTCATTAACCAGTTGTGGACCACTAGTTTGTGCGGGTTGCAGTTTGTAGTCAAATATAATGCAAAGTGGTGGTGTCATCACGTGATTGCCATCTACAGTTCTAAATGCGTATCCATAGTTACTCCAGAGTCCCACAGCACTGACTTCTGTGATAGGGCTGCTAAACAACCTTATAGAAACAGTTTTTGAAAGCTGGGTTATGAATTCATAATCTAATATGCTAAATATATTGTTCAGATACTTATCTACTTTCGAAGCGGCAAATTTAGGAAATCATCTAGTTTAAGAGAGTTTAAAAATCAAATCGAGAGCATTCAGTGTCCGCCATTTTGTATGTTTACCCCCATTCTCCCTGACTTCATCCACTGTACGCCAATATAGGTAAACATTGCAATATAGATCAACATTGTTGTTGTACATTAGTTGATTAAGCAGGGGAAATTTCAATCGCGGATAATTGGTCTTCCTAATTGCCCTATCCTAATATAATGCCAAACGCCAGTCTAGGTATCGAAAAGTGTACATTTTTAAGCCATTGATTTGACTCAACACTGGTCCAAATCTCCTGACCTATCAAAATGGGAGATGGACTCTCAACTCATTCAGCCAACAGAATCCACCTCCGCCCCCCCCCCCCCCCAAAACAACTGTGAACGGTTTATTTTTGTCTAAATATGTACAAGTTAGTTTCCTAGTTAGTTTCCGATGTAGGTGAATCATGTCAGCTTTAACTAAGCAAACGCTCTTAATTTGATGCTACGACATTTGTTAACATTCCAGTTGCACAAACAATATATAGCAGTTCAATGGAAATAGTTATAAGTGGCTTATTAAACCGTGTGCCCTACTCTTTTCACCCACCCCCTTTCATCCCCATCCTAGGGTGTGTGGGGTGATAGTTGAGGTGGGTGTGTGGGTGGTTGGGGTGGGGGTGTATTTAGTCAGCATTGTAAGGCAGTCTCCACCTTTATTAACTCACACCGGAAGTCAGGCAACAAGAACACTGCCGGCCAGTCTAGCCCAGGTGTCCCCTCGTGTGTGTGTGAGGGGGAGGGGGTTATACTGGCACACACAACACTCCCTTCTGCCACGCACCCCCCCCCCCCTCCTCTCGCATCCATGCACCCACACCACGCACCCACCCCACACACCCAACCCACACACCCACGCGCAAGCAAACACACATATACTGAGCACACCCCGCCCCCTCCCCGCGCTCTACATCCACCAGAACCCAGCATCAAAGGAACTTCCGGCCCACTCTACCCGAGGTACCCCCCCCACCACCACTACCCCCCCTCCCCCTTCACCACAACCACCCCCATCCCCACTTCACGGGGTGCATTGTGGCGCCCACGACTCCCTCCCCCGCACAAACGCACACGCACACGCACACGCACACGCACACGCACACGCCGACAGACACCCGGACAGACACACAGACAGGCACACAGACAGACACACAGACAGACACGCACCGCCACCCCCAGGGATATATTCTTACACCCAAGACGTTCTCAGACCGTCATCGCCACCGCCACAGCCACCGCCACCTCTTCCCATCCGCAACCCCAACCCCAACCCCAACGCACACGCACACACACACACACACACGCACACGCACACGCACACGCACACGCACACGCACACGCACACGCACACGCACACGCACACGCACACGCACACGCACACGCACACGCACACAGGCGCGCAAACCCGCATATCTTGTGTTATCTTCCCTGAGCAGTAGGTATGTCAAGCGTTGTGTCCATTATGTCCTTGTAAGTTGTAGTTGTACTTATAGATATAGTCATAACAACCATTACTGGGCAATGCCAATATAATAGCAACAATTATTAAATTATTTATGGTAATTTATGATTGGGGAAAAGCTGCAAAGTGTGCGCGATGACTTGTCACTTTGTACATAGATAGATAGATAGATAGATAGATAGATAGATAGATATATGTGTAGATGCATAGATGCATAGATGCATATATGTATAGATGTTTAGGTGGCCAGATAGACAGATAGACATATAGACAGATAGACAGACAGATAGACAGATAGAGAGACAGACAGATAAGACAGACATACATATAGACAGACATATAGACAGACAGACAGATATACAGATAGACAGATAGACATATAGACAGATAGACATACAGATATATACACAGATAGACAGATAGACAGACAGACAGATAAGACAGACATACATATAGACAGACAGACAGATAGACAGACAAATATACAGATAGACAGACAGACAGACAGATAGACAGACAGACAGACAGATTGGTTTGCTACAGTTATTAATACTAATAGAACGGATTTCACCCGAAGTGGGGGCGCCATTGTGCAGTAGGTGTTACTGTTTCAGTGCTAGGTGGGTGTAGGGGGTTGGTTGGGTTTTGTGCGTGTGTATGTAGATTTCGAAGGGTATGCGTTTCATGCATAGTGCTGACGGGGTGATTCTGCTTTCCAACAATCATCTGGCAACAGTTTGTTTGTTTAACGACCCCCCAGCACAAAAAAGTAGGCATAGGCTATTGGGGGGGGGGGGGGCATCTGGCAACAAAAGTCTGCTCACTTTGACCAAGGAGTACACCTTTAATAGAAGCAAGTCATCAATGTTGGATCAATTACAAATTCTAATCTGTGCTGTGATATAATATCTACGTGAGGTAGACCTATGCACGATGTACCGCCAGGTCTTGGCGTGTACTGATAGTGTTTATTGCATGTACTGTTTGAGTGCTATGTGCTGCCAGAGTGAAGTCTGTGCTTCCAGGGTGTTATGTGTGCTGCCAGAGTGGTGTGTGCTGCCCTAGTTTTCTGTCAAAGTGCTGTATGCATCATCAGAACTAGATACAATATTCACCCCGTACTGCTGCAGTAGGGGTGCAAACCAACCTTATGTAAAAGCTGGCGAAAATTCGGGTCAAAGAATTGAGAGCCTAATTTTACAATCTAAGAAGCAACAATTATTCTTTACATATGTCTTTGTAGGGTACCCGAATTGAAAAATATAATATAATATATAGTTTAATAAGATTTAAAAGTGAAATCGACGGCGTTCTGCGGCCGCCATCTTGCTCTTTTTGCATTCTCTTCCCATTTCACCAACTCTGTGCCTATATGCATAATATGGGTAGCCATTTGATACTGGAGCCACATACTGGAGCCTCACTTCCATACTAACGCTATTTTCGCCCGTATTTATATAAGGCTGGTCTTCACCCGTGTACTACAAGTACCGGGTGAATCTTTTATCTACATCAGAACCTGATGGTGATGTCAGAGTATTGCGTGATGGTAGAGTGCTGTGTGTGCAGTCAAAGCCCTGTGTTCTGTTACAGTGTTAGAGTGTTGTGTGTGCAGTCAGAGCCGAGTGTCCTGTTAAAGTGCTGTGTGTGCAGTCAGAGCCATGTGTGCTGTTAGAGTGTCGGGTGTGCAGTCAGAGCCCTGTGTGTTATCAGAGTGCTATGTGTGCATTCAGAGTCACGTGTGCTGTTTAGAGTGTTGCGTGTGCAGTCAGAGCCATGTGTGCTGTCAGTGTAATGTGTGTGCAGTCACAACCCTGTGTGCTGTTACAGTGATGTGTGTGCAGTCAGAGCCATGTGTGTTGTCAGAGTGCTGTGTGTGCAGTCAGAGCTGTGTGTGCTGTTAGAGTGTTCTGTGCGCAGTCAGAGCCCTGTGTGCTGTCAGACTGGTATGTGTGCAGTCAGAGCCCTGTGTGCTGTTAGGGTGCTGTCTACGCAGCTATAGATGAGGCATGGTTGAGTTAGTTGTTGGATTTTTACCTTCTGCCAACATCTATGGTCATAACAGGATGGGTATCGACTTGTGACACTGACTGTGCACACTCATGGCGACTTTCTAGTGCTGGCTCACTGGGAAATCAGGCTGCCAGCACCATGACCCGATATCCCACTCAGTCACATTATCCTGACACTGAGCCAACCAATCATTGCCCTATCCTATTAATGCTGAGTGCCAGGATAGGAAGCGACAAGCATAAATTTTTAAGTAATTGGTTTGACTCGACCAGGAGCCGAACATACGATCTCCCGCACGCGAGGTCCGCGCTCTACCGATTCGGCCACCCGTCCGGTCATGAGGTATGAGACTTTGTAGAAGCCGACCACCTGCCAACGAATAACCCCTAACTGTCGGGCTTCAAGCTGCAGGCCCCAAACTGCCAGCCGCCCCAACTGATGGCTTTCAACTGTCGGCTTCCAAGTGTCGGTCCCCAATGTATCGGAGCAAATCGATTTAGTTTGGACCGTTTAGTTTGGTTGGTCGGTTAGTGGGCGTGTGGGAGGAGGGAGGGAGGTTGAGGGACGGGTGTAGGCGGAAGAAGGGGAGGGGGGGTGGTTAAAGCTGCATAGTCCGATGAAATCTCAAATTTTCAAAACCAAACCAATTATCTAGATTTGATTTCACATATCTAACTTAGATACTGATGCACTTATTAAGCATTTGTTTGTGCGTATAACTAACTATAAGGCAATACTGAGTGAAAAAATTTTTTAACGGTTACTGCAGAAGTCTATGGTGCCAGAGTTTTGGCAAGCTTGCCAAAACTAATTTTCCATGTTTGCACTCAAAATATCTAAAAAGTTTACCATTTAAAATAAAAGTAACTTTGAACTAATGTAAAGTAGATACTAGTGATCGATCTAATATATTTATCTCAGAAAAAATACAGAATTCAATACCATCGGACTATGCAACTTTAATGTGGGTAGGAGTGGAATGTGGGTGTGTGGGGTGGGGGGAAGAGGGAGGTGGGTTGGTTAAAGGAGGTGGGGGAGGGAGGTGGGGGCTGGGGGGAGGGAGTGGTAGGGGACGGGGATAGTGGACGACGGGAGGGGTGATTAAAGTAGGTAGGTGTGGAGTGGGGTGGTGGGAGGGGGAAGAGGGAGGTGGGAGGTTGGTTGATATAGTTAAAGCGGGTGGAGGTGGGGGTAGGGTGGGGGTAGGGTGGGTGGGAGGTGCTTCCTGTGACTTGTGTCTAATTCATCTATTTACAGTTACCACTCCTTTCATGCCACACAGCGCCCCCTGTCGAGGCTCCCCGCGCCTTGTTACAGTTGTGACAGCTGTCACGTCCACCAAAACGTCCATTTAGGAAATGTCCGCGAGACGCGGGCATCAACTAGCCGTTTGTTACTAGGGGAAACCCCAAACCAGAAAAGCATAACCTCTTTATTAGTATTACAGCTGCACATCTCGATGAAAGCATCACACTTTCTAAACCAAAAACATTGACCTAAATTTGAACCTACATTTTCTAAATTTTCTAAACCAAAACATTGACCTAGATTTGAACCTACATATCCAACTGGTGCACTTATCAAACATTTGTTGTAAAGTCAGCGTAATACTAATAGCACGTGTCACCGCTGAAGCTTATATTATAATGAATGGTCAGCATTTCGATGTGCATACCGAAATTAATGTTCCATGTTATGATTTCAAAACATCTCCTTTTATATTAAAAGTTACTTCAAACAAACAAATGGCAGATTTTAGTAATATATTTATATTTATACTTGTTCTCTGTGGCGGGGTGGTTAGAGTGTCTGACTTTTTTCTAGGTCGGACTCCTAATCTGAAGGTTGGTGGTTCGATTCCCCGTGCCCCCACCTCTGCCAATTTGGATTTCCACCACTGTGTATAACTTACAGTGTCATCAATGCCAGTTGCTCTCATACCATGTCTATGTGGTGTGGGAGGTTAAAAATCCCTTGGGTCGGTAAAAGTGTAGGCTCGGGCTTTCTATCGACAAACTGTCTAATGGTGAAATCAGGCTTATCCATGATAGGCAGTATAAAACTTCAACAACAAAAACTTAATGGCAGAAACTCACGGACGCACAAAACACCACAAACCCCGCAGATGCGTTGGGACCACTACGTTGCCGATTTTCTTTTAGAAATTGGGCCCCATTTCCCATATTAAAGTGTGTGCGTGTGGGTGTGGGTGTGGGTGGGTGTGGGTTTGTGAGTCGGGTCAGTTATCATACCGGCAGCTTAATTAAAGCTGCCTAGTCCGATGAAATATCAGATTTTCAAAACCAAAATAATTATATAGATTTGTCTCTACATATATAACTTAGATATTGATGCACATATTAAGCATGTATTGCCACATAGAAGGGAACACTGAGACAATTTGATAGAACCTGTTACTGTTGAAGCCTATGGTGTTAGAGTTTTGGCGTGCTTGCCAAAACTAAGTTTGCATGTTTGAATTTCAAATATCTCAAAACTTATCCATTTAAAATCAAAGTTACTTTAACCTGAAATAAGGTAGATTATAACGTTCAATTTAATATATTTATCTCAGAAAAATTACCAAAACGCAAAACCATCGGACAATGCAACTTTAATTAAAGCTGCATAATCCGAGAGAAGCATCACATTTTCTAGAGTGTGCGTTGGGGTTTTGCGTCCTGGCAACATCTAAGGTGACATCATGATGGGTACCGACTTCTGACAATGCACACTCCTGGCGACTTTATAGTACTGCCTGACTGGGAGACCAGGCTAAAGTGGATAATTACAATAAAGCTAAAGTGGTTATGAAAGGGGCATAAACCCCAAATGAGCGGGTTATGCAACTTTGAAGTTTAAGCTGGCTAGACCCAGCTTGGGTAAGGGGATTATTGACATTGTGTGGTGTCGATGCACCTGCAGGATTAGCATTACCTTGTAGGTCCAATAGACTTCTTAAAGAAGAAAGATGTGCTGTGGATTTCTGGATTTATTCTGATCCTATTTATCCCGATGGCCGACCAAAAAGGCCGACAATGTTCTTAGTGCAGCTCTATGGCGGGTATTATGTCGAGATTGTATCTGAACTATGAACAAGAAAACCCGCGGTCCACAAACCCTCCTACCAAAAGGAAGCCATCTTCACAGATATTATCACGAAATAGAATCGCCTCCTCAAGATTTCCTTCCCCGGTGAATCTATTTAGAAATACCCCCCCGCCCCGCCTGGAAATAGAATTGCAAGTCTGACATTTTATATTACACATATGTAGGCATTTAGTGACAGCTTGCAAGCATTTAGCATGGGGCCCTTGACAATGTGGGGCCTTGAAAATATGGGACATGTATCATGTGCTACTTTTGCTACTAGTACTAGCTTAAAGTTGCATCGTCCGATGGTTTTGAGTTTCTCTCATTTTCTGAGATAAACATATTAGGTTGATCGTTATAATTTACCTTTCTTTAGTTTGGAGTAACTTTTATTTAAATTTTAAATTTTAACATTTGAGATATTTGAAGTGCAAACGTGCTAAATTAAATTGGGCAAGGTTGCCAAAACTCTATCACCATAGACTTCTGCAGTAATACTAACAGGTTCTGTTAAATTGACTCAGTATGCCCTTATATGTGACAACAAATGTTTAATCAGTGCACCCATATCTAAATTAGATATGTAGAAACAAGTCTAGATAATTGTTTTGGTTTTGAAAAAATTTATGTTTTCATTGGACCATGCAGCTTTAATCCATCACTGCAACCATGCCTGCAGACCCTACTGACACTCTTCATCCACAGACTCTGCTCACTAACCATGCTTACAAACTCCACCCAGAAACTTAGATAAAGGATTCACCCTGTACCCGCAGTTCACAGGTGAATACCAGCCCTATATAAAAGCTGTCGAAAAATTATAGCCTAATTTCACAATCTATGAAGCAACAATTATTCTTTTTATATGTCTTCATATTTCCCCGCTACCTGTGAGTTGAAAAATATAATAAAACATATAGTTTAATAGAATTTAAAGGTGAAATCGACGGTGTTCTATGGCCGCCATCTTGTCTTTTTGCATTCTCTCCCATTTCACCAACTCTGTGCCGATATAAGTACCCAATTGATACTGGAGGCAGGCATTCTACTTCCTCTTCCATACTAAAGCTATTTTTGCTCGTATTTACATGACGTTGTCGTTCACCCGTGTGCTACAAGTACAGGGTGAATCTTTTATCTACCACAAACCATGCCCACACACGCCACCCACACAAACTATGCCCACAATCTCCTGCCCAGCACCAGCAGGTATAACTAGCTACTCCATGCACAACAAACCTCCCGACGAGCTCTGCAACAGTTCTATAAATAGAAACCCAAAACATATAAACGCCTGCCGCCTCGGCCTTTATGTCACGTGACACCTGGGCATCCAAGTACCGTAATCTCTCCACTTCATGCCCCTTCACCCCTGGGGTTCTGTCCCCCTACCTGGTGACGTCAGCTGCTGAAGTCAGCCCCCCCCCCCACCCACCCACCCCCACCCCCATATTCCACATTCCCTTCCCTACTCCCAACTACCACCCCAACCAGCTATCTTGTTAAAGTTGCATAGTCCGATGATAAATATCTTGGTTTGATTGTTATAATCTACCTTAATTTTAGTTTGAAATAACTTTGATTTAAAATTACTAAAACTTGGGGAGATATTTGATGTGTTAACATGCGAAAATTAATTTGTTTGTTAAAAAGCCTGGCCTCATAAGGTTAATCATTAACAGGTTCTATTAAATTCACGTAGAATGCCCTTTTATGTACCAACAAATAATTAACTAGTGCACCAGTATCTAAGTTCGATGTCTAGGTTCAAATCTACGTTAATGTTTTGCTTTCGAAAATCTGATGCTTTTGTTCGACTCGGCAACTTTGTGCTGGTAGACCATGGGATCGTGGGTTCGAACCCTTGTCGAGTCAAACCAAATAACAATTGATACTTGTCGCTTCCTAGCCAGGCGCTCGGCATTATTAGGATAGGGCAAGGACTGGTTGGCTCGGTGTCAGAATAATGTGACTGAGTCGGATATCAGGTCATGGTGCTGGTGGCCTGGTCTCCCAGTGGTGCAGCACTATAAAGTCACAAGTCGGTACTCATCCTGATATGACCTTAGATGTTGCTAAGACGTAAAACAAACAAACAAACAGACCAGGCAACTTTAGCTCAGCTCCTTCCATCTGGACTTGTTCATTCCTCCCTCTTTAACTATTCACTGATGTGTTCAATAATGTTTTTAATGATTAAAAAACATACACAAACTTGTATGTCAGCACATGTGCACTGGGCTTCTGGCTCGAGAGGCAATCTGTCAAATAAGCATATTTTGGGATGGGGAACTTGGCTGTGCAGATTTAATCTGTGTACATGTAGCTGCTTTAATAACCCGACCAAAGAGATCGCACCTGCGACCTGTTGCAAGCATGTGACGCGGACACTCTAACTACCTAGCCATCCCTCCGGTCGCACAACAGTGGGTGATGAATGTTTAATTATTGATGGCAAACCATAGACAACGATAATAAACCAGGAAACATGACCCTCCTCTTCTTTCTTCTCCCCCTCCCCCCCTCTCTGTATCTCTCTCTATCTATCTACCTCTCTCTCTCTCTTTACCTTCCCTCTCTCTTAAAGCTGCATAGTCCGATGAAAACATCAAATTTTCAAAACCAAAACAATTATCTAGATTTGATTCTACATATATCTATCTACCTTAGATACTTATGCACTTATTAAGCATTTACCGGCACATAGAAGGGTTTGTTTGTTGTTGTTTTACGTCCTAGCAACATCTAAGGTCATATCAGGACGGGGCTCACATAGAAGGGACAACTGAGTCAATTAATAGAACCTGTTACTGCAGAAGCCTATGGTGATAGAGTTTTGCCAAGCTTGCCAAAATTAATTTAGCATGTTTGCATTTCAAATATCTCAAAAGTTTACGATGTAAAATGTATTACTTCAAACTAAAGTAAGGTAGCTTATAATGAACAACCTAATATGTTTATCTCAGAAAATGAGAGAAACCAAAAACCATCAGACTATGCAACTTTAATGTCTCTCTGTCACTCACCCTCTCTGCCGTCATTATTTAACAGAAAGACTAGCATTAAAATATAGATAATACCAAAAGAAGTTGTGTATTCCAGATTACAAAGTCTAATTCAGCGAGCCACGATGTTTCCTTTGTTCCAATGCACAATGGTTGTGATATGCAATCTGTTTTTTTTTCCCGCCATCCTCATACAGTAAAACTTGTCTAAATCGACCGACTATGGGACAGACGTTAAGCGGTCCATTTAGGGAGGTGGTCGGTTTAGAGAGTTAGAATATCCTTGCAATGGCAATGTTGGGGCCCAAATAAAGCGATCGATATAGGGGAGTGGTCGATCTGTGGAGAGGTCGGTGTAGAGAGGTTTTACTGTATATATATATATACATATATATATATATATATATATATATACATATATATATACAATAGTTCCCGTCTTCAAATGAAAACTCTTAATCAACACCAATGTTGTCTTGACATAGCAATTATACTATCATTGGAATGGCAATTAAATGAGACAAAAACAGTGTATTCATCGAAAATCTGTTCGCATATAGCAGCGATCCGCTGATGACAAGGGTCACTGAAAACAGGTACGACTGTATTGTAGGACCTCTATGTTCTAATATGTTCCAAAGGGAAAATTAAAAAAACGAAGTCTTGGCGAGTCATATAAGTTATAATTATATTAGAGGTTTTAAAATAAGGGTTTTATAGCAACGTTTTGTGTGTGTGTAATTGTGTTTGTTTATTTAATGTGCTTCAATGTACCTTCAAATAGCTCAGACAGAACCATACATTCTGGGCACGTCCTACACTGGCAGTTATCTAATAAAAAATGGCAGTTACCGCACAATTATATTGATCCCACTAATGCATAAGTTACTACTAGTTAAGTTGGTCATTTAGGCGTTAGTCGGGAGGTGGCATCACAGGGGAGGGTGGGGCTTGGGGAAAGAGTGGTTTTGTTTGTTTGTTGGAGTTTTACGTCCTGGCAACATCTAAGTGATATCAGGATGGGTACCGACGTGTGACAGTGCACACTCATGGTGACTATATAGTGCTGCCCCACTTGGAAATCAGGCTGCTGGCACCATGACCTGATATCCCACTCAGTCACATTATCCTGACATTGAGCCAACCAGTCCTTGCCCTATCCTAATAATGCCGAGCACCAGGCTAGGAAGTGACAAGTATCAATTTGAAAGTCATTGGTTTGACTCGACTGAGAACCAAAGTCCTGACCTTCCGCACGCAAGGCCAGCGCTCTACCGATTAGGGCACTGCGCATTGGTAAAAGTGGTAAATTCTGGTGATAAAATTAATGCTAGAGAGTGCATGCACTGAATCCCTTAAGCTAACTGGAGATCTTACATTAGCAACCATGATTTAGACCCTCTCCAGCAGAGATTGTTCCAAAGACCATCTCCAGCATCGAATGTTTCAAAGACCATCCCCAGCATCGAATGCTCCAAAGACCATCTCCGGTAGAGACTGCTCCAAAGACCATCTCCAGCAGATACTGCTCCAAAGGCCATCTCCAACAGAGACTGCTCCAAAGACCATCTCCAGCATCGAATGCTCCAAAGACCATCTCCAGCATCGAATGCTCCAAAGACCATCTCCAGCATCGAATGCTCCAAAGACCATCCCCAGCATCGAATGCTCCAAAGACCATCTCCGGTAGAGACTGCTCCAAAGACCATCTCCAGCAGATACTGCTCCAAAGGCCATCTCCAACAGAGACTGCTCCAAAGACCATCTCCAGCAGATACTGCTCCAAAGGCCATCTCCAACAGAGACTGCTCCAAAGACCATCTCCAGCATCGAATGCTCCAAAGACCATCTCCAGCATCGAATGCTCCAAAGACCATCTCCAGTAGAGACTGCTCCAAAGACCATCTCCGGTAGAGACTGCTCCAAAGACCATCTCCAGCAGATACTGCTCCAAAGGCCATCTCCAACAGAGACTGCTCCAAAGACCATCTCCAACAGAGACTGCATCAGAACCCCTTTCATCAGAAAATGTGCCAAATGCTTTCTACAGCAGTTTGCTCCACATTAATCGGAATCAAACCAAGTCCCTTTTTATTTTCTCTGATAAATGCATTCTGCACAATACAGAACCTGTCCCGTTGTTAGCCTGCTAGTGCATCACTGCCGTCCAGGGGTGCTCCACCCACCCACCCACCCACACACACACAACCCTCGCACACATGGGCATGCGCGGCCGCCCCCAGCACCAGCAGCTTGATCCCAGGGCTCAGGGCCCCAGACATGACCGGGTCCTTTGTTACCCTGGTGGGTCGTCGTGAGGTGAGGGAAACGCATCGTATCAACCACGAGTCCGGGTAGTCTCATCTCTGTGTAGGCCGGTGCATGTGTGTGTGTGTGTGTACGTGGAACACGCATGGGGTTAGTGCATATGAGTGTTTGCGGTGGGTGGGTATGACTATGACTGTGTGGAAGGTCAGTTTTGTATGTATATCACGTGAGTGTGAGTGACTTGATTGGTTGTTAGAGTTTTACGTCCTGGCAAAATCTAAAGTCATATCAGGGTGGGGGGGGGGGGGGGCAGTGACTTGTGACAGTGCGCACTCATGGCGACTTTATTGTGCTGCCCCACTGGGAAACCAGGCCACCAGCATGATGACCTGATATCCCACCCAGTCACATTAATTATCCTGACACTGAGCCAACCAGTCCTTGCCCTATCCTGATAATGCCGAGTGCCTGGCTAGGAAGCGACAAGTATTAATATTTAAGTCATTGGTTTGACTGGAGTGTGTGAGTGTGAATGTTGGCGTGATTGCGTGTGTGAGTGTCTGCGTGTGAATGTCAGGAGTGAGTGTAAAGCGTATGTCACACCTAACCGGATTGAGCAACGGACATAAACCGGACAAAGAATTGTCTAGTCCGGTGGTGTTCGGTATAAAAATGTATCAAAATGTGTCGAAATGTTGCACTATTGCATGAACGGACGCTGGAGGAATGGACATGAAATGGACATGAAAGGGACATAAAAGGGACATGAACAGATAGCCACCGGACGATAACCGGACAACAAACAGATGGACCGAACATCAACCAGACACATACCAGACTGTCATGGACACGCTAGAAACATATACTGTTCGAATTCCCGCAACACCGTCAACGGACTCTGCAGGAAGCAAACCGGAGACGTAACGGATGGGTAACAGACATGAACTGGACAAAATGGACTAAACGGACTTAAAACAGACACCAACTGTACACGTCAGTCCAGTTGTGTCTGGTACAAGTTTTGTGCATGTTCAAAACTTCCCACCGTACACACCGGACACCACCGGACAGATAATGGATACACCGGATGCCAACCATATAAAAACACGGACATTGACGTATTTCACCGGACAGTGTCCATTTTCTATCCGGTACCCCAATCCGGTGATGTGTGACAGGGCCTTAAGGGAGTGAGTTTGTCGTTAACCTATCCCAGAAAAGCCAAGCACCAGGCTAAAGCTAAGAGACATGTATCAATTTTATAAGTCATTGGTTTGACTCAGCCGGGTTTGTATGGAAACGAGTGCTCCTGGGTGAATGAGTGTGTGCGCGTGTGTTGTTAATGTGGCAGTGCATGTGAGCAGTACAGTTGTGCATGTTCGTGAGTGCATGTCTCAAAGTTGCACACTCCAATGGTTTAGAGTTTCTGCCATATTTAAACAAAATAAATAAATATCGGTTGTTTATTATAAATTATAATCTACCTTAGTTTGACGTGATTTTTTAACTTAAAAGATATTTGAAATGAAAACATGCAAGATATCAGTTTTCATTGGATTTTTGCTTGCGCATTTTTTAATAGAGCACATGAGTATTAAACTGAAATAAATGTGTTATGAGTACATCAGCATCTAGTTGGATATGTAGGATAAAACGTAGATAAGGGCTTAGGTTTAGAAAGTGTGATGCTTCATTGCATTATGCGGCTTTAAGGCCCTGTCACATTACGGCGTATGGCGGGAGCGTATTGAAAACCTACGTAGGTCCTGCACGTGCCAGCCTATGATGACATTTGGTGACCTTTCGGGTGGTTTTGAGCGTATGTGGAACCTACGAGGAGCGTACGAGGAGCGTATATGGGAGCGTCGTGCTGTGACATTTTTTGACAGTATGGGCCATACGCCCTATAGGTCGCGTTTTTGAGCATGCACAAAAAAAATGACGGACGGATTTATGAAAGCGTATGGGGCGTATGCTCATACGCTTCAATACGCCGGCATCTGGCGGGTATGATAGCGTATGAGTAGCGTATGCGTAGCGTATGAGTAGCGTATACGGCGTATGCCGACGTATATGACGTAACGCGCTTACGCCGCCATACGCTCCCGCAAAAAAAACTAATGTGACAGCCCCTTTAGTGAGTGTGTGCGAGGGGTGAGTCAATGCGAGTGTGTGAGTGCATGTGTATTTGTGTATAAGGACATGAGTGTATCGCTGGGTGTGCTTAGGGATGGGTTGGTGGCTGGAGGGAACCAAGTTGTTGTTTGCAACAGTTCTGACAACGGGATGCGCCATATGCCTGACACATGCGTGCAAATGTGAAGGCTCACAAGATCTGTAAGCTAGGGGGGGGGGGGAGAAAAGGGAAGGAACGAATCGGCAGCTAATTAAAAACTAAACAAAATAGCAAAAGAAACATAGAAAAATAAAGCAGTAGCATCGGTGATGACTGACAGATTTGGGGTGGGGATGGGGGTGGGGGTCGGGGGGTCGGGGTTGAGGCCACCCACCAACACACAGAGTTCACCGGCACAAGTTGCCCGGATGTGAGGACTGCATTGGGTGGCGTCGGAAGTTGGGTTGACGCATGGGCGTGAAGGGTAGGAGGGGTATGAGCAGCAGGACAAGGAGCAGAGGGTGCACTGTGAGCACGCCCTGTTTGAGTTAGAACGGAAGTTTGAATCACTAATCTCTGATTTATCAATTGCAATTTAAGCTCATCTAATTATCGCAAGCCTGCATTAAATATATATATATATATATATATATATATATATATATATATATATATATACATATATATATATATATACACACACACAATAAAATACACACACACAATAAAACCTCTCTAAATCGACAGTATATAGTGTAATACTAATAATACTAATAATAATTAGCACACAATAATAATAAGGGCTCAATTCCCTTCCGCGCCTTTATACTCACATAATGCATTATACATCACATAATATATGTGAGATATAACGTATTATATGAATATAAAGGGGCGGAGCATCTTGTGATATTTATTTCTCTTTTAATAGCCATGCTATTTATTATTTATTTATTTATTCATACACCGGTTCAGCCGATTTACTGCATTCCGGGACCCCTTTTTGTGCGACACCACTCCGGTCACGCGCCGGTACATACAGTTGGCGTCACATGCCGGTCAATAAATCGGAGGCTTCCACCACTCCTCGCTTTGTCTCTTTTCTCCTACGAGGGCGTAGCCATCTCTTATATATAATATATATAATATATATACATACATACATACACGACCACAAACGCACACATATAATCATAGATTAGCAAATTCCTTCTTCCAAGGGGAAATTGAAGAAATAAATTATCGTTCTGATTGCTATTCGAGGAAACAATATAATATATTATGTATCATTAACAATAACATGCACTCACAGCCCGGTGTTCTAGCTTCCGTATATGCAGGTACGCATCTGCGTACCACCTGCAATTACACATATTTTTCCAAATTAAAATATATGTTTTAAAGTAGGTACTGGCAGCGCCCATTAAAAGTCCAGGAATGGTGCTTTTTTCATCAAATTATAGCATTTAATTCCATCACGCTTTATTATAATAGCCTTATATTCCATCTGTGTACCCCCCCCCCCCCCAGTTTCTTAAAGTTGCATAGTCCGATGAAATATCAATTTTCAAAGCCAAACCAATTAACTAGATTTGATTTCACATATCTAACTTAGATACTGATACTTATTAAGCATTTGTTTCTGCGTAGAAGGCAAAACTGAGTCAATTTAACTGAACCTGTTACTGCAGAAGTCTATGGTGTCAGAGTTTTGGCAAGCTTGCCAAAACTAATTTTCCATGTTTGCACTCAAAATATCTCAAAGGTTACCATTTAAAATAAAAGTAACTTTGAACTAATGTAAAGTAGATACTAGTAATCGATCTAATATATTTATCTCAGAAAAAATTAAGAAATTCAAAACCATTGGACTATGCAACTTTATATATAAAGTTCACAAACAGCTACACCAAATACTGTTAGCCCGTTACCGGGTAGACGGGGCTCTAACAACCGTAATCTCCATGTGTCCCGGTGTTACTTACTCGCACACCTGCCGGGTGAGAGACCGGGAACCTGTGTAGCGCCCGAAGATCTAGCCGACACTGGCGCCACCTGGCTCCCCTCGCCAACATTAATCCTGGCGGCGCGCTGCTAGAACCGCATCGCGCGCTGAGTAGACTTGCACAATACCAGCGACGGTGAGAGTGGTGTTTAGAATTTGTTTTATTTCATTATTCGTCTGCGTTGATCGTTTGTGTTTCTAATCTAAGATGCGTATCGGGTCAGCGACAACAGACTTGTTCGCCTAGACACGTACGCACAGGACGAACCCGGTCCAGTATGGACGTCCGCCTTGACTTTGGCAGACGACAGAACGACTACGCGTTCTAATTTGATCCAATGTTCCCTCCCTACCCTCCTCCCCCCCCCCCCTCCCCCCTCAGTTAAAGGCTCTGTCACACATCACCGGATTGGGGAAATGGAAAGAAACTTAACAAAGTCTGTTGATATCCGGCAAAGCCCGGTTTGTGTCCGTTGCATATCCGTTGATATCCGGCCTGATCTGTTACAAGTTTTGAGCATGCACAAAACTTGTAACGGATTGCACCAGACAGACATATGTGGTTATTATCCGTTACCGTCCGTTTCCCGTCCATTACATATCCATTACACATCTGTTACCCGTCAATTACATAATCGATACATTTCAAGTCCGAATAACACGGGACTAGAATATTCTTTGTCCGGTTCTGTCCATTGCTCAATCCGCCATAGTGTGACAGGCACTTAAGCTGGAAAGTACCCGACTAGTGTGGTTCCAGATTCTGTGATTCTGGTGGGGTGTAATACACGTGAAGAGAGCGGTGGTGAAATTCCAGAAGAAAAATACAATATACTTGTTTAAAAAAATATATTTATATATTACAAGGATAAAAGCTTGATGCCTATTGCAATATGAATATCTGAATATAATCAACCATTTTATTATTTTTCCAAGCATTCTTTACAGGGATAATATATAGCATGTGAAATTATCGGGAGTTGGGGAATGTACGCTCCTAGAATGATTCTAGATTCTGCTGACAGATGTCACTAGCTTAAGTGGCGGGGTCTATTCCCCGCCCTCCATATGTACGTCTGGATTACTGTAATTATCCATATCCATTCAAACATACATGTTTATTTAATGCACAAGTGATATTAAATCTGCTTAAACCGGTGAAAACATAATATTTTAGAAACGCATGCACTTATCTAGATTTGCTTCTACATATCCAACTTAGATGTTCCCGTAGTTACCGATCATTTGTTGCTGCATGAAAGAAATTACTAAGTCATTTTAATAGAGCATATCACTGTTGATGCATATGGTGTCCAGCATTTTGACGCACGTACCAAAACTCATGGGTTCGAACCATGGCCGAGTCAAACCAATGCCTTAAAAATTGATGCAAAAGTTGAATTCCTGCTAGCACAACGCATTTGTAAGAGTTAAAAAAAAAAAAAAAATCAGGGGTGGACATTTTTCAGGCACGGGTGGGGATAATCACCAGTTCTTTTTATATGGCCTAATGAAACCCAAACTACTTCTATGACATACAGTGAGTGAGTTTCTCCCGATAGTAACAAAATAATGCAAACAAAAGCTATAGCTGATGCACTTACACTGTATTTAAACACTCAGTTCATCCATCTGCACATTGCATGAACACTGTGTGACCTAATTAACAGTTATCTGCTCATTCCATAGCATCTTCTCTTACCCTTGCACACTAATCCTGCCGTATCTGGGATGATCTTATGCTGCATTCATATGGTCCTCGTGAATATGGTGAACTTCCCACTTACTGCCGGTGAACACGACCATGTAAACTGAGAGCGTTCATTTGGCAATTCGCGGTAAACATGTTTCATGCTGGCCGATAATAGAGGCATTGTCAATGGCTGTGAGCAATCTTCATACAGAAAAAGTGAAATATCTCTAAAACCACACCACCTAGAAACAAATCGCTTGGTACACATATAGAAAACATCTTTACCAAAACGATTATATCAAATTTATAAGGTTAGGGTTCTTGATTTCTATTAATTTTGAATAAAACTAATGTTTTGCACTGCGCGTACCACGGAAACTGGCAGACGGCGGAAACTGAGACACCACCATTTCTTCACAAGTGGTGAGTACCGAGCCGCTTAAAAAATCTCCAGTTCACAGGTGGTGTTCACCAGTTGTGAAGTCACTTGAACACAATTCACAGGTTGTGAAGTGGGAAACACCATATTCACCAGTTCATATGAACGCAGCATAAGTCTGCAATAGGCAAACTACCTACAACTAATACTGTCTTTACAGAATTATATTGGGCAATATATTGAACAACTCCAGGTGCGGGAGGGGGGGGGGTATAATTGTTAAACATACCTGACAGCAAACATTGAAACCATTGCCAGAATGTAATATCAGTTTTAATAATTATATAAAGTGTGTTTTTCTTCTTTTTAAACTGTGATACTATAACACGTACAGTTGAGTCATTGAGGTGTGTTTCTACCGGAGAATGGTCTCGTGGAACACATTCGTGCAGATTTATATAAAAACCGACTTCACTGCCTGCTTTTACTTCATTCTTTTTTTGGTGCTACACTGATTAGCACGTCTGACATTCAATATCCCGGCACGACGAACAAAGAGACTGCATTTGTGCACAACGCGCGATAATTGGGTGGGAATGGAGCAAGTTTAGTATGTATAAGCCTTCTCTACATCCCTCACCCTCCTCCAACCCTCCACCCACACAAAACATCACCCCCCCCCCCACACACACACACACGCACTATGAATCACCATGGAAACGCACCCTGGAGGCCCTGATCCACCTGATACACACTCACAACCTCACCCGACCCGACACCTCACTTTTCAGCCATATAACTTCAACACCACTGCAAACCCCGCTACACCAACCCAAACCGCACATATCCAGTCAATTCTAACCATTTTAGACATATCTAGCACTTCCTGTAGACTATATGTTACTACCCCCCACCCACAATCCTAATGGATTTCATGACGGTGACCCATATCCAAAGTTCATCTTGCATACAAAGATGGTTTCACATTAACGCCACTGCTATTTAATAATGTGAACCATAATTTTCTTTTTGAAATTGAATAACGGGTCGTCTAAAATCGCGGGGTCCTGGGGAAACTAAGTGCTCAGTGTGCCCATGTGATAAGATGGCACTAATCCCAGCCTCCTCAAATGCACGGCCTACTCAACACTGTCTTCTTGTTACTGTAAGGTGGGATATGCAGTTTGCACGAAGCCAAACTTTACATTTACACTCACCACAGTCTCACATACGCATGACCCAAACCTCATATATATATGCAACCTAACCCCAACTTCAACTATGTACCCAAGCTTACCATGCTTTTTCAAAGTATATATTCCACTCGAAAATTCTAACTTTTGACTCAACCCCACAAATTTACAGATAGGCTACTCCCCATTTCCCTTTACATATATATATATATATATTATATATATATATATCCAATTCAATTCTTTATTTCACACTCAGCATCATGGTAGTTACATAAATTGGTCCATATATAAAAATAAATGTGAATAACATAGAAGTAATAGTATGAATACTACAATACTGACCATTATCAAAAAATGTTGGTCTACATCCAGTAGTTTGTACCAATGCCTCCATATGGCAGACATAGATCTGAGATCACTCTCTCCTATTTTCACAAGTCCCTGTATTATAGCATTTTCTGACTTGTCAAGTCTAGTAATCAATTTGAATATTAGCTTCATGATAACAGCCTGGAAGGCTGGCATGTCAATATTGGCAAATAGCTGACTAGCACTGTGATACCTAGGTAGACGGAGTAATAATATAGCCAATTGTGAACAACCCTTCAAAGTACACAACTCTACAATGCGCACAACCCTGCAATGCGCACAACCCTGCAATGTGTACAACTCTACAATGCGACAACCCTGCAATGCATACAACCCTACAATGCACACAACCCTGCAATGTGTACAACCCTACAATGCACACAACCCTGCAATGTGTACAACTCTGCAATGCACACAACCCCGCAATGTGTACAACTCTGCAATGCACACAACCCTGCAATGCGCACCTGCCGAATTGGTAGGACGCGGGCCTCGCTTGCGGGAGATAAGGAGTTCGGTTCCCAGTCGAGTCAAACCAATGACTTATAAAATTGATACTTATCGCTTCCTAGCCAGGCACTCGGCATTAATAGGATATAGCAAGGACTGGTTGGCTCACTATCAGCATAATGTGACTGAGTGGGATATCGGGTCATGGCGCCGGCAGCCCGATTTCCCATTGGGACAGCACTATAAAGTCGCCATGAGCGCACACTGTCACAAGTCAGCATCTGCCCCGTCCTGATATGACCTTAGATGTTGCCAGGACGTAAAACTCCAACAACCAACCCTGCAATGTGCGCAACCATACAGTGCGCACAACCCTGACACTTCAGATCCCTCCGAACCTGACACCACACAAACACACGGTAGTGTGGTTGGTCTGTTTATCTGGAGGGCCCTAGATGTACTATGTATAGTCGGCACCCCCAGCCCGCCCCCCACCTTCCACCACCACTACCACCCCTATAGACTACATCACGGTTCCGAGTGCGCATGCGCTGAAAACGGCGTTGGGAGCAAAACAAAAGCGTACAGCCATTGAGTTTGCCAATACGCGTAGGGCAAAACTATCTTTTATTCTAAATTAATAGAAATACATAACAATTTAGCACAAACATGGACGGAAGGATGCAATATAATAATATAATGAATATGTTTAAGACACAACTCTCCATACTTCAACATTTTGAGCTAAGAAACATACAATTTCAGTCACTTTACAGGCTGATGTTTACATCACCATTGATTAGCCAGAAGTAATTCTTGTTCTAAATATTAAAATGTCAAATGTGTCAACAAAAACTTGTTTCAAAGAAATATATAACCAATATCTGATTAACCCTACTCATTTGCTATTTCTACATATGTCATTAAACATAGGATATAAATAAAAACAGGAATAAAATAAGTAAAACTGACTCTGGCTATGGCTCTAACACTAGTCTGAGTGCCCAGATTTGTCTAAATCTAAATGCACATGGCATAAGATGTGATGATTATATTGATGTAAATGCAATGCTGGATAAAAGAATAATATCTTAATTTATTATATATATTTTTTTAGTTGGTATTCTATATTTCAAACAAGAGCTGAGATGAGCTGAAACTAGCACATTTCATAGCAGCCCCCAGTGCATTATCATGTGCCATGTGCTTCTAGCGGGTTTGTTTTGCTCTGACGCATCCCACAATGCACCGCACCGCTGGAACTGTGATGTGGTCTATTGAGCAATCTCGCCCCGGGATCGCGCAGAGATATGGTGAGATTAATCAATAACAAAGATATGATTGCTGAATAATCTATACACTCAGACTTTCCGATAATTCAACTCATGGTCAATCCGGCAGTGTAGCTGTCACACCTCGCCGGATTGAGCGACGGACAGAATTGTCTAGTCTGGTGCTGTTCGGGCGTGATAAGTATCAAAATGTATTAAAATGTGTCAAAATGTTGCGATATCGGGTCAAAGGCCGCCGGACGAACAGACATGAAATGGACATGAACGGATAGCCAACGGACGGTAAGCGGACTCAAACCAGAAAAGAAACATAGACGTCAATCCGCCGGCATCCGTTCCAAGTTTTGTGCATGTTCAAAACTTCTAAGAGATTGGGCCGGATATCAACAGACACAAACCGGACTTTGCCGGATATCAATGGACTTTGTTTGGTTTCTTTCCGTTTCCCCAATCCAATGATGTGTGACAGAGCCTTTACGCTTGTATCTGTTAACCAATTATATGTATATATATATATATATGTATGTATGCATGCATGAAAGCATATATGCATGCAGGTATATATGCTTACATACATATATCCTAGTTTTCCATTGGTGATGATGATGACAGCAACTCATAATTTGTTGTGAACTCGTTGATGACCAAAGAGTCCAATTTGTGCTTAGAATGTGTGGTGGCACATTGGACACGTGTACGTAGCTGCAGTCAGAGTCTGGTGGGTGAAGGAGACAATCTTTTCTCTGCTGACAGCTTGGTTCACTTGAGATATATGGTCAGTTTCAAACCGTGCAGTGCCTTTGCAAATAAAAGCATGCCATGAACTCTTGTCCTTGGCCAAAGTGATCAGTCCAAACAATGAATATTATAGATAAGCGTTCACAACCCCGTTTTATGAGTTAATAGATACATGCAAAATGCATATGCGTGCATATGTACAATTATGCATAATTTACATATAACATGATATATACAGGCATGTCTATTCTGATGACGTCACTAAAGTCAAGCTAAATAATTAAAGCTGCATATTCCGATGAAATATCAAATTTTCAAAAAGCAAACCAATTATCCAGATTTGATTTTACATATCTAACTTAGATACTGATGCACTTATTAAGCATTTGTTTCTCCGTAGAAGGTAATACTGAGTCAATTTAACAGAACCTATTACTGCAGAAGTCTATGGCAGTCTAAGTCCATGTTTGCACTCAAAATATCTCAAAAGTTTACCATTTAAAATAAAAGTAACTTTGAACTAATGTAAAGTAGATACTAGTGATCAATCTAATATATTTATCTCAGAAAAAATACAGAAATTCAAAACCATCGGACTATGCATCTTTAAATGCTGGCCGCACTTCAGCAGTGTGACCTACATTTGAGGCAGGTCACGACTAGTGCATGCATAATTAATATGTCGACCAAACTGCATGTGTACAAACTGCCAACTCCGCGACTGCAGGCTTTAGCTCATCGTGCGACACACATTAACATTAAAGCCCCAGTCACACATGGCCGGACGAGCCCCGGATTTTGAGCCGGATCACCCACGGACCAACGGACCGGACTGTCCCGGACTGCCATGGATAAAATCACTGTTTTCATAGATTTTTGCCTCGCAGTCACACTTTCCCGGATGAGCCCAGGACCAAAGGCCGGACCACCCCGGACCGCCCCATACCACCCCCGGAACAGCCCCGGACCGGCCCCTGACTACCCCCGGACCACCCCCGGCTGTCCGGGAGTGGTCCGTGGCTAGGCCAGGGGTAGTCCGGGGATGGTCCGGGTCAAACCATGGCTCAAAATGACCCGGTACCACCCCCGGACAGGCCTGGTCCACCCTGGACCACCCCCGGAATAGCCGGACCACCCCCGGACCAGGCCGGATTGAGCCCGGATCGCAAAATCCCCTGGACCGCCCCGGATGTTTTAAACATTTAAAAACATCCGGGGCTGAGGCCGGATGTCGCCGGACGAGCCACGGATCAGGCCGGATCGGGGGGTGTCGGCACGGACGAGCCACGGATCATCCCGGATCGCCCCGGACCACCCCGGATGGCGGTCCGGGGCTCGTCCGGCCTCTGATCCGGGTCAACCTCACTCGCAGTAGGTGACAGGTGCTAGTACTGCTACCCTCCAGCTCAAGGAATCGAATCCCTGACCTACTCAAACTAAACTCCAAAGACTTGATCCTTGCTTTGCCTGTCTCTTGATATCATTCCAAGACTGGTTGGCTCAGTGTCAGGATAATGTAACTGAGTGGAATATCAGGTAATGGTGATGGCGGCCTGGTCTCCCAGTTGGGCAGCACTATAAAGTCGCCATGAGTGCGCGCTGTCACAAGTCGGTACCCGTCCTGATATGACCTTTTATGTTGTCAGGCCCTAAAACTCCAACAACCAACCAACATTATTCCAAGGACAGGGTTGGCTCAATGTTAGGAAAATGTGACTCAATGGAATTGGACCACAGTACTGACCACATCGGTCAGTGTCATGATAATACTATGACTGAGTGGGATATTGTTATCATAGTGCTTACGGCATGGCATCCCAATGTTATGAGGATGCAGTCATATATGTCGGTAATCGTATTGCTGTGACCGCAGATGTTGCTAGAACATAAACCGAAAGAGAAATATATGTTCCATTTGTGTCACCATGTCTGTATATGGAACGAGACAGTAATGTTGACTGGACAGAGGGGCTCATTAAAGCATCCCATGCCGGTGTGTTTTGGATTTGAACCACAACTGATTCAAACCACATACAAAGTTGGTCCTGTCACTACTTAGCCTAATGCTTTACATTAGTAGGATAGGGCAAGGACTGGTTCACTTGGTATATAGCTAATGTGATTGAGTGGGATATCAGGTCACGGTGCCAGTGGCCCTGTATCCTAGTGAGGCAGCACTATAAAGTTGTCATGAGACCATGTCACAAATCGGTACCTATCCTGATATGACCTTAGATGTTGCTAGAATCTAAAGCCCCAACAAACATAATATATACAGTTCAAATACAAACATAATATGAGTCAGTCTCACGAAAATAGGCCAATTGGGGAATGTCGGCGTCGAATGGAATAGTTATAGCATTGACAGGGGTTGGAAAGTTCTAAAATTTATCCTGAATGTAAAGGTAGAGAAAATACAACAACCCTGTTTGTTTCTAGGATAATTTAATATGAAACAAAGAAATGCATGACACTGTAACAATTGCAACAACGACATATGTTAAAGATGTTGGCGTTGACTATTGTATGTTGGCGTCAAACGGCATAATTATAGTTTAGCATTGACAGGGGCGTTGGAGAGTTCTTAAATTTATCCTGAATGTAAAGATAGAGAAAATACAACAACCCTATTTGTTTCTAGGATAATTTAATATGAAACAAAGAAATGCACTACACTTTAACAATTGCGACGCCGACATCTTAAATTAATCTCCAATTGGCCCATTTTCGTGAGACCGACTCATATATACAGTTCAAATACAAACATGATATATATAGTTCGAGTACATGTGATATTGCAATGAGGCAGTCTAAAGTAATGTTATTTATATTCACATTAAAATGCACCATTTTAGGGCTGGAGTCGGGTGAAACGATCACATTTTCTAAATCAAAGCACTTATCTAGATTTGATTGTAGAAATCTAAATTAGATACTAGTGCACGCATTAAACACTAATTATTGCTGCACAGATGGAATACTACATTAATTTAATATACCTCCACCATGATGTCCAATATTTCCAGCTAAATAAGTTGGCATATTTTTCACTTCGAATATCTCCAAACTTATCCTTTAAAAATAAACGTTACTTCCAATTAGTTCTTAAAAAGTAGGTTATAATGATTAACTTTATTTATTTAAAAGTATATGGCAGAAACTCTGATAATTTATTCCCCACTATATTAGGCGGTTATTGTCTGATGTCGTTTTAAGGCCGACGGGTATCTGTGATGAATATGCCCTCGGCTCAATTGAGTTTGGTGAATGCACATTTTTAGAGGCCCGAGGATTTCAAACCCCGTATTTATTTCAAATCATACACATAACAATATTTCTACGTCGTGTAATGTATATATTGGTCATAGCAACAAAAGAAAGACAACAAGGAAGAACCCCTATCTAATAATAGTTACTGTTAGTAACAAGCAGATTAGTGGGCTATGTATTAGAAGATGCACCCATAGAAACAATTATCTATCACCATTTACGCATTGACCAAACACGGGCACGATGTGTATTCCATAGGTCCAGTAGTTGTTTTTATCATTTAAAAAAATACACATTAATACTCAAAATAGTAATGACCCACCCACCCACCAATCTGCATCTACCAATCAACCGGCGTATTTAGGGCAACTTTGGCTCAGCACTAAATATTCTTTTTAAAGTCTGGCCACTTTGCTATCGAGCCACTTAAGGCCCTGTCACATTACGGCGTATGGCGGGAGCATATTGAAAACCTACGTAAGTCCTGCGAATGCCGGCCTATGATGACCTATCGGGTGTTTTTGAGCATATGTGTAACCTATGAGGAGCGTACGAGGAGCGTACAAGGAGCATATGAGAGCGTACTGTGACATTTTTTGGCGGTTTTGATTGGCATATGGAACCTATGCGTAGCGTATGAGTAGCGTATGAGTCAAGATCGATGTCGAGACCTATGGCATACGCTTGGAATACGCTGTGCATACGCTAGGAGTATGCTCCCATACGTAACTCGTAGGTTATGCGTACGCTACATATACGCTAGAGATACGCCGGTGACGCAAGTTGAGCGTATGCGTAACCTATGCCGGCGCACCCCTAGCGTACAAGTAGCGTACACCGGCGTACGAGGAACGTACACCGGCGTATGAGTAGTGTATGAACCATACGCTCCCATAGGTCAAGATTGTTTGAGGATGCACAAAAAAATGGGGACGGACGGATTTATGAAAGTGTATGGCGGCGTATGCCTCATATGCCGGCATCTGAGTAGCGTATGAGTAGCGTATACGGCGTATGCCGACGTATATGACGTAACGCGCCTACGCTCCCGCAAAAAAAACTAATGTGACAGCCCCTTAATAGAGGTTGATTTTTGTCAAAAGCAATAAATGTGCCATGTAAATTATGTGTATAACATAAACATCGACATGTTTGTACTATGAAGCTATCAATCATGGACCAACATATACACGACCCAGCGAATGCTTTGATGTGACCAAAGACCGTATAATACTAAGATGACTCACTCAGCCTGTACTGTGTAATCAAACTGATCAAACCCACCACTTGGTGCGCGGGCTGTTCTCTTGGTTAAACAGGTGCTATATTATATGTATATATGAATGAGAAAGATGTGTGATG
This sequence comes from Branchipolynoe longqiensis, assembly GCA_030323885.1. Lineage (NCBI taxonomy): Eukaryota > Metazoa > Annelida > Polychaeta > Phyllodocida > Polynoidae > Branchipolynoe > Branchipolynoe longqiensis. The sequence continues at coordinate 113,571,855 of CM059186.1, read as the reverse complement.
ATGGCGATGCTGATGATAATGGGTATTTCGTCATAGCAATTTCATATTGATGTGTATTCATACTTACCTATCTATCTCATGTATAATATAATTGTATGTGTTTACATGTGAAACCCCAACCAGCAGCCGGCTGATCAAACCCACCACAAGGTGGCATTGCGAAATTTACATTACCATTGGAGAGATAGGGAGTGAGCCGTCTTAGTATTATAGGGTCTTTGATGTGACTGATCTCAGTGAGAAACCAAATTGTGGAGCCCTCTTGTGTTTATCTTTGGTCTTTTAGTTTATGGTGGCGCCACCTAACGGGAAAGTTGCAAACGGGTGTCAAAGCCTGTAAAGTCCGGTGTTGCATTTTCCGCGGTACGCCAGTTTGTGAGGTACACATACCTTCAAATGCATTGTCAATGGCCGTGAGCAAATCTTCATACAGAAAAAGTCAAATATCTCTCAAATTACACCATTAATTAAAATTAAAATTAAACCGCTTGGTACACATACAGAAAACATATTCGACAAACAAATTATATTAAATTTATAAGGTTAGGGTTCTTGATTTCTATTAATTTTGAATAAAACTAATGTTTTGCACTGCGCGTACCATCAAACTCAAGGCATTGTCAATGGTTGTGAGCAATCTTCATACAGAAAGTACAGAAAAGTTAAATATCTCTAAAACCACAGCACCTAGAAACAAATTTCTTGGTACACATATAGAAAACATCTTTACCAAAAACATTATATTAAATTGATAAGTTTAGTGACGATGCTGTTCGATTTTGACGCATGCGCAGAAGCAATGTGTACCTCGCAAACTGGCGTACCGCGGAAATTGCAACACCGGTGTAGGACGTTCAGAACACTACCCCATTCAAAATACTACCCATACCTATGTTCAAAATACTACCCAAGTTCAAAACACTATCATGACAAGACAGTGGGGGCTGTAGTGCCACAAAATGTAGCCTACTGCATTCTGCCCCACCTTACTGCCTACTGCACTCCCTTACTGCATACTGCCCCACCCTATTGCATAATGCGACACCTTATTGCAAACTGCCCTACCTTACCGCATGCTGGCCCCACCCTACTACATAGGCCTACTGCTCCACCCTACCGCATACTGCCCCACACTACTACATTCTGCCCCACCTCCCTTCATACAGCACCACCCTGGTAGTGATGCGGCTTTTAACAACATATTAGTAGTACACACTGATAGCGCTGCAACATCTGCACCATGTATTAGTTAGTATACGCTGATAGTGCTGTGGCGTCTGCACCAAGTACTACTATTAGTATACACTGATGGTGCTGTGGCGTTTAACAAAGTATTAGTATACACTGATAGTAGTGATAGTGCTGTGGTGTTTACCAACGTATTAGTAATAGTATACACTGGTAGTGGTAGTGCTGCAATGTTTACCAACGTATTAGTATACACTGATAGTTCTTTGGCTTTTAACAACGTATTATTATTATTATGCTGATAGTGCGGCGTCATCTGCACCAAACGTATACGCTGATAGTGCTGCAGCGTTTAGTAACATATTAGTATACACTGGTAGTGGTAGTGCTGGAATGTTTACCAACGTATTAGTATACACTGATAGTTCTGTGGCCTTTAACAACATATTAGTATATGCTGCTGGTCATCATCATCATCATGCTGTCGGTCGCGATGCGACAAAGACTGCTTTCATTACTTGACTGCCGCTCTCCATTTAGCTCTCTGCTGTGAGAGTTGCGTCCATGAGTCGGTCTTAATGTCTCTCAGCTTCAGGTTTCTCTTGATGGTATCCCTGAACCGGAGACGGGGGCGCCCTCTCTTTCTGTAGCCAGAAGACAGTTGAGAATAGAGGATCTGCTTTGGTAGCCTGTCTGATGACATCCTCATGAGGTGTCCAGTCCACCGGAGATTCTTTTTGATCAGAAGATCTTCCATAGAGGGCAGCCCCATCCGTTCGAGTATTTCCTTATTCGTCACTTTGTCCTTCCAGGTTAGCCTCATGATTGAACGCAGATGTCGCATCATGAAGGCATGCAGCTTTTTCACCTGCCGTCTGTACACTGTCCAGGCCTCGGCTCCGTATAGTAGGGTGGATAGCACGATTGCGTGGTAGATCTTACCTTTGACCCGAATGGACACATGGTGGTTGTTCCAGAGTCTCTGGCGTAGTCGGCCGAAAGATGCGCTAGCCTTGGCCATCCTCCTCTGTATCTCAGCATCAATGCGTCCATCACTTGATATAGTGCTTCCGAGATAGGTGAATTCCGGAACAGAGTTCAGCTTGTTTCCGTCAACCATGATCTCCTCCTCTCGGGTTCTTGTAGAGTTGGGTTGGTACAGCACCTCCGTCTTCTTGATGTTAATTTTCAGGCCAAACTTCTTTGATGCATCGGAGAAAGCGTCCACTATTTTCTGGGTCTCTTCAGCAGAGTGGGCAACCAGTGCACTGTCATCTGCGAATAGTAGCTCTCTCACCAGTATCTGAGTAGTCTTGGTCTTCGCTCTGAAGTGTGCGACATTGAATAGGTCAGCGCTATGTCTGGACTGTATATAGATGCCATCCCCCATGTCTCGGAAGGCCTCGTCTAGCATTGCTGATAGGAAGATGGAGAAGAGCGTGGGGGCCAGTACACAACCTTGCTTGACCCCATTGGTAACCCCGAACGATTCCGAGACTTCCCCTCCAGCACTAACGTTCGCCATCATTCCTGTATGTAGAGCCTCGATCATAGTTGTGAACTTCTCTGGGCATCCGTACTTCCTCAGGAGCTGCCATAGCCCGGTCCTCCCGACTGTATCAAATGCCTTAGTGAAATCGACAAATACCATGTACAGTGGTCGGTCCTGCTCAATGCACTTTTCTTGTAGCTGTCGGAGACAAAATATCATATCCACAGTGCTTCGGTTACCTCTGAAGCCACACTGTGACTCCGGAACTACACCAGGTGTTATGGGAATAGATAGTCTGTTGAGTAGGATCCTGGCGAAGATCTTCCCTGCTATGGAAAGAAGAGAGATTCCTCTATAGTTCCCACAGTCTGTTTGATCACCTTTCTTGTAGATGGTTACAATGCTTGCATCCTTCCATGCTTGGGGTACAGAACCCTCCTCCCAAGCATTGGTGATTACTTGGTGCAGTCTGTTGAGCAGATTGTACATTTCATGAAAGCTGCCTGCAAAAGTGTTGAAGTGCTGCTGGCTTTTGCAAGTTACGGCCCTTGATGCTGCCAGTGACATGGTTTTCTGTTTAGGGTTTGCTCCCTTAGCATTCGGTTCTGTCAAGGACCTGTACCACAAGGCAGTGGTTTACAACTCTGCAAGGCAGGGGCGTCAAACTCCCTGAGGTATTGCTATACCTGCAAACCTCTGATAGTGCTGATAGTGCGCGGCGATTAACAACGTATTAGTATATGTTGATAGTGATGTAGCATTTGAACAAAGTATTAGTTTCTTTTGTTTGTTTATTGTTGATTTACGTCCTACGTTTACATCAAAGGTCATATTATGACAGTGCACACTCATGGTGATTTTATAGATCAGGCCACAAGCACCCTGACCAGATATCCCACTCAGTCACATTATCCTGACACTGAGCCAACCAGTCCTTGCCCTATCCTAATAATGCCAAGCGCCTGGCTAGGAAACGATAAGTATCCATTTTTAAGTCATTGGTTTGATTCTCGACTGGGAACCAAACTCCTGACCTTGCAGTCACAAGTTGGTACCCATGCTGATATGACCTTAGATGTTGCTAGGATGCAAAACAACAGCCACCAACCAACAACAACCCCTACTGCCCCACCTTACTGCATACTGCCCCATGCTAGTGCATACCACTCCACCCTACTACAAATGAAAATGAATATGCAACAATTATTAATTTTTGTGTACAGTAGTGTTTTGACAAAGAAACTTATTTATTTTGGCCACATCATTAGTCAGAGTTCAATATACCGTACATTGTTGGAAGGGAAGGTGAATGGCAGCAGAGGGAGAGGGAGACCAAGAACATCATGGTTTACAATGTGACAGGCCCTTTAGCAATTTTGTAAAAAAATGTGAGGTCCAGGCGACAGACCATTTGGCAGCGCCTGGTACTCAAGTAAACATTTACCTAACCAAAATCTCAGGTATTTGTGTTGTGACTTATTTATATTTAATGAATAGAATTGCACCCGTTAGATCTGCACTCGCCATCCATGTATCTACATTTAACAAATTGAATGTAGTTTTTAAATTGAACATTTAAAAATGCTCGTAATGAATTATTTTATTGAATTCTGTTAAGTCAAGTATCATGCACAATTTTCCGTTTGGTTTCGGTCTCAGAAAAATATTTCCAGCAGGCAATTCGATCAGACAAAGATCTGACAATTGTAAAGAGATGCAAACTACAGTGCCACTGCCATACTTCGCGTTCATCAGGTCTGGCCAAAAGGCACAGTGAAAGGAAGAAAACTAGGTGGAGAAAGGAAGAGGGGGGAACATCACGGAATGGACAGGCCTGGAGTTCAGCAAGTCAGCTGGAGAACAGGGAAAGCTGGTTGCAAAGACATCTGTGATGCCCCAACAAACCTCGATCAAGGGATTAATAATGATTATTCCAGGTGCTACTGCTGAAAAGCAAGTTTTGTTTGATCTCCACATGGGAGGGATTCATCACAGTTGGTTGGTGTTGGGAGTTTTACGTCCTGGCAACATCTAAGGTCATATCAAGATGGGTACCAACTTGTGACTGTGCACTCATGGCAACTTTATAGTGCTGCCCCACTGGGAAATTAGGCTGCCAGCACTCTGAAGTGATATCCCACTCAGTCACATTATCTCGACACTGAGCTAACCAGTCCTTGCCATATCCTATTAATGCCAAGCACCAGACTAGGAAGCGACGAGTATCAATTTGATAAGTCTTTGGTTTGACTCGACGAGCAACCAAACTTGTGATCTCCAGCACGCGAGGCCTGTGCTCTACCAATTCGGCCACCGTGCCCGGTGGGATTCAGCCCATCCCACGCTTGACCTTTCATGACCGTCTCATATCGTTATCTTCGGGTAACATGAGGTCTTCACTTCAAAACTAACCTTAGATTATTTATACAGTTTAATATATCCTGTAAACGTCTCCCATTTAGCTAACTCGATATGTATGCATATATAATAAGCACATATGAATGATATTTTCTTAACCTAGTACAGCAGAGAAAGCTCATGATGGAACTCCCTGGTACTTTACAATAAAAGTAACACACACACACAAAACAGAGCAGAACAATGCTGTGAAGTTTTTAATTCTTCATAAATTTTCTATGCACCTCCTGAGAAAAGTTATCGGTAATGGAAGGACGCGATATCTCAACAGACAAATTGTACTATATATTTCATAAGAAATTCTTCCGTAATACTGTTAGTCGGTCAGTGAACAAACAAAAGATTATGAAATGTCTCAAGTTTATTAAGACGCATATACCTTAATCTTATGGTACCCATGTATGATGCACTGTCAGATGGACAACTCGCCAAACAGCTGTATAACAAGCAGCCAACTGTACGAGCATTATTTTATAACGATGATGATTTAATGCTGTCACAAACAACTACCATATTTAGGGAGAGATATGTCCATTAAAATTTCTACGATGCCTCGTTTTCCCAGGTGGTCGTACTCACAAGGCTTTCAAGATCCCATAACTTGCAGGGCTGCCAACATTGGAAAATGAAAAACCGGAATATCTTAAGGGATGTTATATTAAGGGGTCTGGGGGTACTCCCCCAGAAAGGTCTTAAAACCTGAGAGGCGTGGTGCATTTTGGACACAATAATCCGTAAGATTTATACATTACTAAAAAATCTTTTAACGGACGATCTACATACGGTGATGGTGGTGACATAAAATATTGTACTCTTTACAGCAAAACCGTAAGGTTGGCGACCCTGAACTTGGGTGATCAGACCAGAACCGATGTTATCAACATGATAGGGTTGCAGTCTAAAAATCGATCTTAAAGTTGCAGTCTGATGGTTTTGAGTTTCTGCCAAATAAATATATCTTTTGATCCTATAATCTACTTAACTTTAGCTTGAAGTAACTTTTATTTTAAATGGCTAACATTGGAGACATTTTAAGCGAAGACATGCCAAATAAATTTTGGTGTGCATGTCAAAACACCATAGGCTTCAGCAGTAACAGGTTCTATTAAATTGACATAGTATTCCTTCCTATAGCGCAATAAATGCACTAGTATCTAAGCTGGCTCAAATTCAGGTGAGTGTTATAGTTTTGAAAATGTTATGCTTTCTTCGACTATGTAACTTTAATGATCCACAACTTCCAACTATCTCTCATTACAAGGCATTATTTTATTTCCCAGACCAGTCCTTCTTTGGAATACCATGAGAAGTGACACCTAGTCGAGCACAACTGAAGTGGAAATGTGCTACCATCCCATAAGAACACCCCGATAATGCTGCCATGGTAACAGTATATTTACTTATTGACAATTCCTCGTGTTCTATTATCAATCAACTTATCCAATTTCAATATATGAATGCGCAATGTGTTAATGCCAAGTACATTACTAAAGATATTAATATTTAATAAGCCAAAGGAAATACTATCCACGAGACAAGGTACATTCAACCGGTGTCAAATGACAATGTGCACCACGGTAGGTACATACTGACAGTACCAGTCGATTCCGTTATCCCCTCGAACATTAATTGGAGGTTACTGGAAAAACTCGGAAGGAAAGTATTTATCACCACCCCTAGATCTAACCGTTGTAAGCCTCAAGCTAAGAGCTATCCTCATACTTCAAAGAAAATTTTGATAAATTTGGTTAAAAACCACCGAAAACGCATATTTAATATTATAAGTACTATTACCAAACTTGTATGTGTACACAAACAGCATAAACCAAACCCTGGAGTTGTTCATCTAATGCCTAGTGTTTACCGGACTGATTGGCCGAGAAATCGGACAGCAGGCAAGTCCTTAGTGACAGCTCAAGCCTGGCTGGTGAATAGGGGAAGTGATAACTATTTTTACTGAAATACAAAATTCAATCAGGCAGCTCCCTGCCATCCCATACATATCATACATATATACACAGGAACCTCATAACTTTATTTATTTAATATACTAAATATTCCCCTCACAAAAAGAAAATATGCACCCACACTAATGGCAATGCTGAATATAATCACATGAAATACGATAGAGTAGATGCTCATCTATAAGACTATTCCACATGACTATTCATACAGTTATTCAAAACACGTTCAGAGTACCTCTGTTGAGGCGCATATAGATCCATACACAATTTACCGAGAGGGATTTTATTGGGTACATTACTTGAAGCTCATAACTTGATAAAGACGCAGCACTTTTACTTTCGCTTAGTGCACTCTTAAAAATAGCTTAATGTGTAATTATCAACATGGATTTATAGACACAATCGTGTGCCAGCAAAGCATAAATCATATATATATATATACTTATCTACAATAATGTAACATAATGGATTTTTCAATGCTTAGTTCCTCCTGCTCATCGTTTTGCTATGAGCACAAAACAATGTATCGCGTGTATAACAAATTCAGCATATTTAAAGAAAAACAAATCGAATAAAAGATTGTTTTTTAAACCATGACGAACAGAATTGGAAATATCAATATCTACTTGATGGGTTTCTGGTGTGAAAATGAAATTTAGTCTCTTGGAACTCTTGATCTAGTTTAAAATACACATTTAGCAGACAGATATAGGGTTCTTCAAATATGGGAAACTAAGCTTAACCGAAGTCTTCTTTTCAAACGGTCTTCCACCAAATAAAAGAATGAGAAGTCGCAGCAGATCTCTTCAGGTAGGCTACATTTATATAGCTGTGTGATCAGTAAGCCAATTTGTTCTGGGAATCTAGTTTAAGCCTAACAGCCCTAAAGAGATTTCAATTGTTGAAGTCACTGGGGGCCCTGATCGAATTGTTGAAAAATCTGAATATGTGATGTTTGTGCAATTAAATTGATCGATATACATGTACCTCAAAAACTTTTGAAAATCAAGTGTTACAATTTGGTTTTATATGAAATTAAATTGATTTCTCTTTCAAATGATACCAAATTTAGCCTCCTTGGTATTACTGTTTAAGAGATATGGCGGGCGTATTCCTGAACTGTAAGCACATGAGATTTGTGGGCATATTTGGGCCCTTCCGGCCTTAAAGTTGCATGGTCCGATGGCGTTTGAATTTTTGTCTTATTTCTTAGATAAATATATCAAATTGATTGTTATGACATTCTAATCATTAGTCCGGAGTCATTTTGATGAAAAATGACTCGTTTTGAAGCAATTTGAGCTGATACAACCCAAAATACTTTTGACAAGCTTTCCAAAAGTCCTCTCACTATGGCCAGTATTGACATCTCGCGATGACGACGTGATGTGGAATATAGTCTGGTCATCTTTTTTTCCCACTGATGGTGCCATTGCGCCATCATTTGTTTCTTGGCATGTGATGTGATGTGGACTGACCTAATGATGTAAGTCATTGTAGGTCATGGGATCGAAACCCATGGGTTCGATCCATGTTTTAGAGCTGCATGGTTTGATGAAGCATAATTTTTTTTGGTCAAAATCAAACCATATACTTACATTTGATCTCATATTTCCAACTCAGTAATGCCAAATATGAAGCTAGGTAGGTACAAGTATAATTTGTTAAGTCATTGGTTTAACTCAACCAAGATTCAAACCTGGGGGTTCGAATTCCATGACCTAGCAAATGGGAGTCAGGTGCTCTACTTATTCGGCCACTCTATCTGGCTTTATAGAACTGCTTCACTGGGAGGTCAAAAACCATTTATATTTTCAATGAACTTGGCAATTAATGGTAACATTTCGTATATAACATATATGAGACTTTTCTATCACAATATTCAATATTGTATTTTATGAACAAAATTTCCCAAAATATTCAAATTAATATCCATGCTTAATTAATAATAGAATGTCAAGATTTTGGCAACATTTTTAAAGTTGCAGTCTAATATAACCATAGCATTCCCAAATCCAAATGTCACAATCGACATACTACATTTTGGTGTGCATTCTTTTTTTCTTTTAAATTATTCTTTTTTATTATTATATATTTTTATATATATTTTATTTACACTAGCATTGTTTGATTAATTGTAGTGTAGTTATATTTTTGAGTGTACGTTTGACTGTATACTTTGGCTGTTTGGCAGTGGTGTAATATCATTTAATATAATATTCACTTACAAATTTATACCGTATGCAGTAGTATATTCGACATTACAAATATCAGTATCACTTGGTAATATATATTTTTTTAATATAATACATATTTAGTTGCATTTCTTTAATTTACATCATTAATAACTAGTCAATAGCAATATTATGATGGAATTGTCTATCAATATCTGAGTGACACTCCTAAATTATTAAGGCTGGCATTATCTGATAGATAGACATGAAATAACAGTAATTACAATACATTTATATACTTGTTTCTTTACCTTGTCTTATGTCACATCTCATATTATGTCACATCTCATCTCATGTCATATCTCATCCCGGTGCCTCAAGTGGCCGGTATCAAATGTAAGTAAGTGGTTTGGTTTTGAAAATTTTGTATGACTATGCAACTTTATATCAGCCCAGGTTATGGTGCCAGCAATACTACCACTGGACATCCTGGAACCTGACTAGGTGCGTGGAATGAGGGTCAAGGCTAAAAGGCCACGAGATCCACCTAATTGGTTAATGGCTTCCCTGTGTGATGGCTTTCTCAAAGTAGGATAAGGTAGTAAATACACTGATTATATATATATATGCTGTCCCAAATCACCGGTTAATGCACCAATATCTAAGATGGATATATATAATGAAATTAAGATACATCTCTTGGTTTTGAAAAATAAATATTTCATCGGACTATGCAACTTTAAATTAAAGGGTTAAACAAACTACATACAGACAATTCGTTGTCTGCAATGAATTGACCCGGAATAGCCCCCCAACGACAAACAGCAGCAGCTGGTCTACATATGTCTCAAACTGAAAACGTTCAGGTCAGTCTCCCAGTGCAACCTCGACTTAAGTTGACTGATCATGAACTTCAGTTTTAGCAACCCCTGAGGTCATAACTGGATGGGTACCGACTTGCGACCATGTGCACCCATGGTGGCTTGATTGGGCTGCCTGTCGGCACCATGACCTGATAGCCCACTCAGTTACATTATCCTGGCACTGAAGTAACCAGTCCTTGTCCTGTCCTAGTATTCTAAGTGCCAGGCTAGGTAGTGACAATTATCAATTTTGTATGCCATTGGTTTGACTCAACTGGGAATTGAACTCCCAACCATCTGCATGGGAAGACTGCGCTCTACCAATTTGACCACCGTGTCCCACGGAAGCACACGTTTTATCCACCCGGCTATTCCATCCGCTTCCCCAGCGCAAGCGATTAAAGATTCATGCAGGTGGGTGAACCATATTCAGCTCAGATTCACAGAATGAAAAGGAGTGGATTAGCGCAGGAAGCTGGGAGTACAGGTGGCACTAGTCGTAACATATGCGACAGAATGTAGGAGTAGAACACAAAAAAAAATTCTGAGACATTCTGCAATAGACTAGTTCATCATTCCAGCAGCGCAGTGCATTGTGGGATGCATGGAAGAAAAACAAACCAACACGAAGCACATGCTAATACACTGGGTGCAGCTATGAAATTTGCTAGTTTCAGCTCATCTTAGCTCTTGTTTGAAACATAGAATACCAACTAAATGCACATCTTATGCCATCTGCATTTAGATCTAGACAAATCTGGTCACCCAGACTAGTGATAGAACTATAGCCAGAGTCAGTTTTACTTATGTTATTCATGTTTTTCTTTATATCCTATGGTTAATAAGAGCTAGGAAATGGGTAGGGTTAGTCAGGCATTGGTTATATATTTCTTTGAAACAAGTTTCTGTTTACACGTTTGACATTTTAATATTTAGAACAAGAATCAAAATGGTGACGTAAACATCAACCTGTAAAGTTATTGATTGTTTTGTGTGGAATTGTATGTTTCTTAGCTCTAAATGCTTAATTAATTATATTTGTGTCTTAAATATATTCATTATATCATTATATTATTATATTGCAAGCATGAATCCGTGTTTGCACCAAATTGTTCTGTATTTCCATTAATTTTGAATAAATCAAAGTTTTGCCCTACCCATATCGGGAAACTCAATGGCGGTACACCTTTGTTTTGCTCTCGACACAATTTTCAGCACATGCGCAGTCGGAATGACCCTATTATTTATAACCACATAATAGATTAAATAGCTTATGTAAAATAGCATACTCTTGCTCAGTTCTCAACACAACAAATAGAGACCAGGTTCAGCATTAGCCTTCAATTTAGAATACTGTGATAAATTACATCGCTAGTTACACGATATGTACCTGTAGCAAACTTGAAATAATAGCATACCATAATCTACATGTGCTTCATATTACATTAGACAACATGCCGGCATCATCTTTGCCGCAGGTGCTCCTGTTTGTTGTCTGTATGGTTTTCGCTTTGCAGCGCTTTGACCTGGCGTTCCAACTCAAACAGGTGTGTGTCCTGCACATGAGGCATGTATTGACGCATCCCATCTGCCAGCTGAAAGAGGTATTCTGAATTTGAACCACTTGGCCCCACTGCAGTGGAGATCTGCTTCGCAAGCTGCTCAATGGGCGCAGGTCCCAGGAAGTAGGGGTTGTCCTTTGTACCAATATAGATCTTCAGTTGGAACGAGGTTAGCTCCGAGGCATGAGGGTAGAAAGTGACGTCAACTGCCTTGTAGCCGCATTTCTCCCGGCAGTCCAGGTAAGCAACGACATTGTTGACATCCATTGGTGCAATCTCGTAGGCCACACCCCAAACACTCTCCTGTAAAGAGACGAAGAATTCAGGGACGAAAGTAGTTTTCGGCAAAAAACGTGGAGACGCCGATAGCGAATTTCAGAGAAAACGCAGACTGGATTATAGTCTATACCTAAGTTTTGTTTGGCTTGTATGTTCTAGTAACATCTAAGGTCATATAAGAACTGCATTCGAACTACCTAATTTTTGACACATCTTGATTCATTGGCGCTTAACATTAATCGGTAAATGTAAAAGAAATCGAGTCAGGTTACAGTGGTTTGACTTAAAAGCGGCATCTTGGAGAGTTTGCTCTACCCCCATTTTGTGTTGGGTTGTCTAGTGAGGGGATAGGGAAAGGACGGCTCTAGAAGGACATATGAGTTCTCTTCCATCCCTGTAAACTAAACTATTTAGGCTGATTTAAAATATCTAATTGTCTGTTGATTATCCCTTCACGTTTTTCTTGTTGTTTTCTTGTTCAAGTGTTTTTATTCCTCTGAATACCAAGTTGTCAGTGCTAATGCACTGGTCTTACAGCCCTAATTACAATTGCCACTACACAGTAAACAAATCTACAACAATATAGATAGACAATGACAGGGAAATAAGCAAATCACCAGTACATGAATGATAGGTAAAGAACAAGATAAGATAAAAAAGAAACATATACGGGGAGGTAACTATGTTAGACTAGTATGGTAAGCGTTAGTAGGGGGGTGGGGCATAACTGATTATCTTTCTAGTGGTGACATACTCGTTGAAAGGGTGATGGTGGGATGTAGGATGGGCCTTTGTGATTGAACTGGTGTTCACAGTATTGAGTTAGTAAGTTTGTTAATATTGATAAATCATGTACCTTAGTAGGATCCAACTAGAATCATCTCCAGGCTCATTCCGTTGTAGATGGTTTTTTTGGTCTAGTTGGCCGCTACTGGTTGAGTTTACAGTGAATGTTTGTTTGGGGGAGAGAGAGAGGGGGGGGGGGGGGACAGGGAAAGGAATGGCAACACCGACCCCAGTGTGGCATTGATCTGCTTTGGCCTAGGTTAATTTCCAACATTAATCCTCAGTTGGAATGAGGGATTTTCTAGAAATTCAAGCCAACAGTGCCATAATAGAGAATATATCACCTGGCTTAGTTTACAATACACAATGTATTCTTAATAAACTCTCTCATTCTAACTATGTATCCTTCTTTCTAATATATTTATTTCTGGTACAAGATAAGGACATCACAACGTAAAGACTTGAAAATTTACCTCTGGATTATCAGAAGGAGCCAATGTAACCACGCGCCCAGGCTGAAAGAATCAGGAAAATAGGGTATTAATCTTCTACGCTGACAGTTGACCTTCAGATACATAAAATGATTTCTCGGGTAGAGACTTGCAAACCGACATGCACAAGTCCTCATGCATCGTACCATAGGAAAAAGTTGACTGTTGGAGTTTTACGTCCTGGCAACATCTAAGGTCATATCACGACGGGTACGGACATGTGACAGTGTGCACTCATGATGACTTTATAGTGCTGCCCCACTGGGAAACTAGGCCGTCAGCACCATGACCTGATATCCTACTCAGTACCGGGTGAATCTTTTATCTAAGTAAAACCTAGATAAAGGATTCACCCTGTACTCGCACTACACGGGTGAATGAATACCACTGTTACTAGGTATGTGCCAACAAAATTCAAACCCCTTCAATAATAAAACAAAAGGCAGCACTGGAAAGAGCTTGAAAAACCCTTTAACATGACACCAAGATTATGGGAATAGGTGAAGTATTAAGGAGGTTATTGTGTTTTCCAACTCTGAAATTGGGCCTTATTTTCTTACATTAATTTAAGGTATAAGCACTAGATTTTCTGTGACCGAAATTGGTGACTTTTATGGGAAAATGCATGTAATTTCTTTAAAAATTGAGATATCTAGATGAAATTTGGACTGAAGCTAGATTAAGGCATGTTCTATTGATATAACTCCATTAAGTGACCTGAAACAAAGTAAAGTGACCTGAAACAAAACATTTCTGTGACTGAAATTGGTGCAATTCATGTACTTTCTTTAATATTTGAGATATCTTGATGAAATTTTCAGTGAAGCTTGTTTAATTCATGTTATATTGATGCAATTCAATAAGATTACATTTGAAACAAAATAAGTGACATGAAAATAACATTTGTGGTTAATTAGTGAACTCCATGATCGTTTTTTCACAACATACTTCATAAAGATAAAACAAAAGGCAGCACTGGAAAGAGCTTGAAACGCCCTTTAACATGACACCAAGATTATGGGAATAGGTGGAGTATTACTATTAAGGAAGTTATGGCGTTTTCCAACTCTGAGGCAGAGGCGAGTCTCAGAAAAAGTGATAAAAGCAAGTCATACCGGTTGCATTCCTATTCGTGCCAATTCTGATCTGCTTGCCACAATTTCCCCAAACTCAACAGTATATAAGATTAATAATGGCTACACACTCCAGTTTACTTTTTTTAAATTACAGATTGATATAAAAGGGTGAATTTGCAGGTTGAAATTGAGTGAAACTTTTGAAGTTATTATTGGAATAGCAAAACTTCACCAAATTGAAATATTTTTAAACTAAGCTGTAAAGGGATTCCCATACTACATAATAGACAAGAATAATCAAGATTGACCAATGCAAACCAATCATAGAGGCGTTTTTCTAGACCCCTCCAAAAAAAAAGTGCGATTGGCTGGATCAGTTTTGTTGTAAGAAAATATCCGCCGGTTGTCGGCGTTTTGCACATACCTACTGTTACCAGCCATATATTATATAAAAGCATGTCAAGCTATAGATAAAAGATTCACCCGGTACTTGTAGTACACAGGTGAATGACAACGTAGTCTAAATACAGGCGAAAATAGCTTTAGTATGGAACATGACATGGAACTGTGGCTCCAGTATCAAATGGCTACCCATATAGGCACAGAGTTGGTGAAATGGGAGAGAATGCAAAAAGACAAGATGGCGGCTGCAGAACACCGTCGATTTCACTTTTAAATCTTATTAAACTAGATATTATATTATATTTTTCAACTCAAAGGTAGCGGGCTATCAATAAGACATATGTAAAGAATAAATGTTGCTTCTTAGATTGTGAAATTAGGCTCTCAATTCATTGACCCGTTTTTTCGACAGCTTTTACATAGGGTTGCTTTGCACCCCTACTGCAGCAGTACAGGGTGAATCTTGTATCTAGTCAAGCTAATTCTGAGTCTCTCGATGTCGGACATCCGGGCACTTATTGCGCTCACAACACGCGAAGGGTAAAACAAATGCCACTGTCATAGAGACAACATTAAAACTACCCCAACTATCACAGTAATTTCTCCTTTTTGGTACTTTTAAAGCAAATTTCTCTTGTTTCTATTAAATAGTTCAGATCTTTCTCTACAATTTCACATTCAGCTTTTTTTTATTAGCCAATTGGAAGTTCTTGAATTTATTTTGCGAAAATAGTTTTTGAGGCCATGATCTGGTAAGGCTAACACTGGCACTGACACTCAGAATATCCCAACTTTCACTATTATCTGTTTTTAATACTTTCAGAGTAAATTGCTGTTAGGTTAAATTAAATACTTCAGATCTTCCCCTTCAATCGCACATTAAGATATTTTTAATCCATCCAATGAAATCTTGCAAATTAATTTTCAAAAATAAATGCTCCGCATAGACATAGCATTGCTGCAGCACACATAACTGCGGTGTTTTACCCTTCGCGGGCTAATTTAAGGGGTTGTGACACGACGCCGACATCGAGAATCTGAGATATTTTATGACGAAAACAAATTACACAAAAAATAGAAAATACACATGGAGACAAAACAGTTCACTAATAGGTTGAATTATATAATTTGATGTGGATCCTAATCCAAATAGTGGTAGCTGCCACTTACCTGGTAATACTAAAAGTGTTACTGTTAGAACGAACACTCGGAACAGTGTTGGTTGCCAGTAAACAAAATGTTTAAAGTTACCTTTCCTGGAACGCCCCGGTGGTCTTCGCTTCCCTGCCAAAATCTCCTAACGTGTCCTTTAATGTAGCCCACGCACGTTTGTTTGTAGGGGAAATCGGCCTTCCAAATAAGAGATCCATATCCAAACACCCAGAGTGGGCCATCGTTTGAAGAGGCCTTCTCCATCTTCAAAAGCAGTCGACATTACTCTCCAATCACATCCACCGGAACCAGTTAGCTGGGAGTTGGAGACTGCATTAACCGTAGCCGTACGGTACCAGCGGATAGCAATCTCGACTGTGTTAGAGAGGGCGTATTCGATTAATCAACTCGGGTGACCCGAGCCACTTTTTGGCGCATGCTCAGACTCTACATCTTCGGGTTGCATAATCGAACACTCTCAAAGACGCTCGGGGTGGACACAAATGGTAGACTACATCAGAGAGCGTGTATATAAACAGTTCCAGCGGCGGGGTGCATTGTGGGATGTGTCAGAGCAAAACAAACCCGAGAGAAGCACATGGCACATGCTAATAAGCGAGTTCAGGGTGCGTCTCGGAGGCGCCGTGGAGACGTCTGATCCGTGATGCATTTTGGCCTATTTGTGTTCAGGGTGCGTCTCGGCGACGTCTCAGAGGGCGTGTGAAAGTACCACGTCTGAACACTTTGACTTCTGGATACTGAATGACTTTATGAATGGCTCAAACCATAGCCGGCCAAACTTTTCCATGATGTCATCTCATTTGCATATATTACAGACTTGTCTAGAGGTCTATTACGCATATATCACATCCCCCCCTCAAAGTATTTCTGAGACATGAAATGTTTCAAAATCCCCATAAAACATACCAGGTTTACTCATTCATCATACAGTAATACGTTAAAATACCGTTCCAGCGGCGGGGTGCATTGTGGGATGTGTCAGAGCAAAACAAACACTTTGACTTCTGGATACTGAATGACTTTATGAATGGCTCAAACCATAGCCGGCCAAACTTTTCCATGACATCATCTCATTTGCATATATTACAGACGTGTCTAGAGGTCTATTACGCATATATCACATCCCCCCCCTCAAAGTATTTCTGAGACATGAAATGTTTCAAAATCCCCATAAAACATACCAGGTTTACTCATTCATCATACAGTAATACAATAAAATATACAAACACTGGTAGGCGTAAGTAAGTAAGTAAGTAAGTAAGTAACTTAAACCACAGGTTTAGCGAGTGTCCGAGCGCACTATGGCACTGAAGTCCTTTGAACTGTACGTCTGCTTAGCCTCCACAAAACACATTGTCCATAATGACACAATAAAAATACATATTCAGTTGTATTTTCTTTCCATTGACAAAACAATTACCATCACTAATAACTAGTCCATAGCAATATTATGATGGAATTATATATCAATATCAGTGGCCTGGCATCCGATGCTTGCATCTCGGTGCTCCGTGTTCACTGCTCGCTGCCTCACCTGTTGCTTAGCTGGCCTGACATTCTGCGCGTCTTCATCCTGGCCGTTTTCATTACAGCCGTTCGTCTCTGTCGACGATCTCTGCATCTGTGCTTCTTGGCATCTGTGCAGTCGTGTCTGTGCCTTTAGGCATCCGTGCAGTCGTGGGCCATCACTTAGGGCCCTGTCCTCCAATCTGTCCATTCAGATATGGCGTTCTGCTTGCTTGTCTGTGAGTGGTTCGATCCTGTCTCGGTCAGCGAGCGCGATGGACATATTGGGGAAAACTTTTTGCGCTTCTTCGCCAGCGACGTGAAGAAAGATGCAGCATTGCACTCGTTCTGTCTTCAATATGACACCTGCAGCAGTGGCGTATATGTCATATGCTCTGATCCATGTTTTCCAGTTCGATCTCGCGTTGTTGCCGAGGACAAGCTGACCAGGCGGCCGCAAACCCGGCCATGCATTAGCGGGCGGCATTCTTCCTCATCTGACACCATGTGAAAGTACAACGTCTGAACACTTTGACTTCTAGATACTGAATGACTGTTCCCCTCAAGGGCTCAAACCAGAGCCGGCCAAACTTTTCCATGACGTCATCATATAATTACAGACGTGTCTAGACGTCTATTAGGCATATATCACAGGGCGTAATCGATTAATCAACTCGAATCACCCGTGCCACTTTTTGGCGCATGCGCACATCCTACAGACTCGGGTCGAATAATCGAATACGATTCTCCACGCTCGGGTGGAAAAAATTATTTAAAAAAAAAAAAACCGATAAAACTACAGCAAAATAGGATTTAAAGAATTTATTATGGCCTCGTTTAGATATATTTCCATTTCATTAATCTAAGTTATTCTTTTTTAAAAACATGTATGATTGGTACTGGTAGCTGTTATCCTGCAGGACGGTACCAGCGCAAATGTGACATCATCGCTCGTAGCCAACCCCAGCTACGAGGTGGGTTACTTGGGTCGGATCATTTTGCACGCGGCACGTGTATTTGTCGACTCTACTCGCAGTGTTCGATTTGAAATTCTGACGACCCTGGCGACTCTGTTGTGTTTAGTGCAGCAGCACTGACACTTTTAGACAACCATATAGAGAAAAAAATGCTAGAAATTACAATCTAAAATGATAAATATAAAGTTCAAATGTTTATCATAACCAGTTGAATTGCACCAAGTTGAATTGAGAGCTTTCTGGGGCTGCCATCTTGGTGGTTGCCATGGCTTCCCCTGTGTGTGGGGAACCCCTCGGTCATGTGATGAGGGAATCCCACCTATGATATCATTCATACATCACAGACCTCAACTCTCCTCCCACATGTTCAGTGGCATGAACTGAACAAACTAAGCAAAGGTATGTTTGGAGAGCTTTTGA
Source organism: Branchipolynoe longqiensis (assembly GCA_030323885.1). Taxonomy (NCBI): domain Eukaryota; kingdom Metazoa; phylum Annelida; class Polychaeta; order Phyllodocida; family Polynoidae; genus Branchipolynoe; species Branchipolynoe longqiensis. Next base: position 113,553,084 of record CM059186.1, on the reverse strand, counting down.
TGCTGGATTCGTTTGTATCTGGGTGAGGTATAACTGGCGACTTTAATCGTTTATCCAGCATTGCATTTACATCAATGTAATATGCACATCTTATACCATGTGCATTTAGATTTAGACAAATATGGGCACTCAGACTAGTGTTAAGCCGTGTTTACACGGGCGATTTAAAACGCCACATATAAAACGCCTTGCCTAGATCGACACACATTTGCCGTGTAGACGCGGCTCTGTGGCGTTTTAGGGCTGAATCGCTTCATATGAAATGCTTCATCTATACCACCTCGGGAGGTGGTATAGATGGAGCGATTCAGCTTGTTCCCGGGCGGCGATAGTATAAAATAGTAGTGCGTGCCGGCAACAGGGGGAGCAGTAACTAATCGCTGGTGCCCGGCAGTGTTAGGGCCCGATTACGCCGAAATCTAGTGAATGCGATCATATTTAACAGAATTACAGACTCAAATAATGAAATTTAATTAAATTAACCTTAAATTCCAAGCGATATTAAGGTAGCAGCTCCATCGGAGTCGAATCGACGTGTGTAAACTAAACAAATAGCAGTGCTTTCCGGCTACAGGCGCCTGCTGGTTCCCGGCGCCGACACACTTTCCAACTCCCCGTGTAAACACGGTTCTAAAACGCTTCATATAAATCGCCTTGTCTAGAACGTTTCACAATTCCCCGTGTAAACACAGCTTTAGAGCCATAGCCAGAGTCAGTTTTACTTATTTTATTCATGTTTTTATTTATATCCTATGGTTAATGATATAGGTAAAACTAGAAAATGAGTAAGGTTAATCAGATATTGGTTATATATTTCTTTGAAACAAGTCTTTGTTGACCCATTTGACAATTTAATATTTAGAACAAGAATTACTTATGTTTAATCAATGCTGATGTAAACATCAGCCTGTAAAGTAACTGAAATTGTATGTTTCTTAGCTCAAAATGCTTAATTATGGAGAGTTGTGTCTTAAACATATTCATTATATTATATTGAATCCTTCTGTCCTTGAGGCCAAATTGTTATGTATTTTTGATTAATTTTGAATAAAATCAAAGTTTTGCCCTACACGTATCGGCAAACTCAATGGCTGTACGCCTTTGCTTTGCTGTCAATGCCCTTTTCAGTGCATGCGCAGTCGGAACCATGATCCCGTCTATACACGATCAACATTCTGACTGCGCATGAGCTGAAAACGGTGCCGAGAGCAAAACAAAGGCATCCGGCCATCGAGATTGCCGATACGCGTAGTGCAAAACTTAACAATTTTATTCAAAATTAATGGAAATACAGAACAAATTGGTGCAAACATGGAGTCATGCTTGCAATATATACTAATAATAATATAATGATATAATGAATATATTTAAGACACAAATCTCATTAATTAAGCCTTTGTAGCTTAGAAACATACACTTCGATCCACACAAAACGATCAGTAACTTTACAGGTTGATGTTTACATCACCATTTTAAATTCTTGTTCTAAATATTAAAATGTCAAATGTGTGAACAGAAACTTGTTTCAAAGAAATATATAAAGGCCCTGTCACATTACGGCGTATGGTGGGAGCGTATTGAAAACCTACGTAAGTTCTGCGAATGTCGGCCTTTGGTGACCTCTCGGGTGGGTTTGAGCGTATGTGGAACCTATGAGGAGCGTACGAGGAACGTATGCGGAGCTATGGGAGCGTGCTGTGACATTTTTTGACGGTTTTGATTGGCATGTGGAGCGTATGAGGAGCGTATGTCTATTTTAGGAGCATATGAGGAGCGTATGCGAAACCTATGCGAAACCTATGTTATCTCTCCACGGTCCGCCGCCGGGTGGCTCCTGGGTATATATAGCCTGCAGCAACAGTCTCCCCTCACTCTGCCACCATGCCTGCTAAGAGGAACACCACTGCTGCTTCTGCTGCTGCTACTACTACTACTACTACCACTAGTACTACTGCTACTACACCAGCCTCCAGAGCTGCTGTAACTACAGGAGGAGGACTAGGCCGTGGGAGAGGCAGAAAGAGGCAGACTTTACAATGCTCTCCATCACCAGCCTCCTCACCTGCCTCACCACTCTCCACACCACTCTCCAGAACACCACTCTCCAGAATACCACTCTCCAGAACACCACTATCCACTGGAGGAGCTGGAGATGGAAGTGGAGAGGTCGACGACGCAACGCTGGCGTCCCCGCTCCAGCTCGCCATCTCCTGCCTCTCGGGGCAGCTCACGGGGTTCGTCCGCTGCCTCCGCCGCCACCACCACCTCCAACGCCTCCACCAGCACCACCACCACCACCAACGCCTCCACCAGAGACGGAGGGCCAAGAAGAGCGACTGTTCTCTGTCGGTCTTCAAGGAGGATCAAATGTTGGACTTCCTCCAGGAGAACCCCATCATGTGGAACATGAAGCTCACGGATTACCGCCGCTCAGACAGAAAGGCCAAGATGTGGGAGGACCAGGCGACACTTCTGGGGACCACAACAGTCCATCTCCAGAAGTGGTTCAAGTCGCTCAGGGACACGAACACGCGGCTCCACAAGAAAAAAAGTGGGGACGGAGCCGCTGACCTGACTGAGCGGGAGCAGTGGATCCTGCGCAAGTTCGGGTTCCTGCGGTCCGTCGTCCGTCACCGACCGGAGCCCTGCAGGAGTGTAAGTACATAATCTTTTATCGTTCTGACAAGTGCGGCCGTTAGTATTCTCGTAAAACCGCTCGTATTCTAAGTTTGTTATGTTATGCTTTTGTTGTATTTATGTAAATATTCTAGTTATTTGTTAAATGTTATTTATTTCTTTAATGTTGAGTTGTTGTGTAGTTGTTCTTAAATCGAGATATTGACAATAGATGTATCGAGATATAATCGTTATAAATCCATGTTTGCATTTAACGTTAATTATTTTTGCTTTATATATTTTTGATTTACTGTTGACTTGTCGTGTCTTTTGTCGAAATATCGATTTGCATTCATGTTACTTATGTTATTTTATGATTTTGTCTTGCAGTTGGCCACTCCTATCGCGGCTCCGTAGCTTGATTTCAGCGTGGAGGAGAATGTCCCGACCGATGTGGAGGTGGCGATGGACGAGGAGCTTCCACCCACTCACCCCGCTACATCCCAAGAGCGGGGAAAGGGGAGAGGGAAGTGATCTGCCCCAGTCGACGACAACCTCCTCGCTGCCATCCACAAGAGGTTCGACGAGTCTGCCGACATCCTCAAGGTGATGCAGCCGCCTCCTCCGACACCGACGGTGACGAAGCGAGTGGCATTCGCCAACTATGTGCGGGACATGATCCTCACGATGCCAGAGGAGCGGTTTGTGTCCATTTGCAGTGCACTCAACCGCATGGTGTCACACCATCTGGAGGAGGAGGAGGAAGGAACATTCGTGGGCCCGGTGGTTTGTGTGGCTGCTCCTGCACCTGCTTGTGCACCTGCTCCTGGACCTGCTCGTGTGTCTGCAAGTGAGGCATACCAGCCTCAACCCCACCAGTGGACTCACCAGCCACTACTAGCATCACCAGTATGTGCAGCGCTATATGGGGCAGCCGCACATTCCTCATCAGCCACAGCCACAGCCCCGCTGGTGGTACGGCCGTCACCGCCGCACACTGCTGGACAACTACGGACATTAGGGTTGGCGGGGCACACGAGGGGCTCTCCCGGAGTCGTGGTGCGCGTGGGTGCTCCGCCCACTGTGGGTGCGGCATGGCCGGGGACTTGCGCTGCCACAGACATCGCGACTCCGACACTCGGCAACCCCACCCAAGTGAACTTGTCTGAGTCGGCCAGCCCAGAAGGACTATTGAACTTGTCGGGGGCTGTCCGGCATATGTTGGGCGCAAATTTGGACTTATTCCCCTCGTCAGCCACACAGTGGCCAGCTGATGCCACTTTTAATGGCAAGGGAGAGAAGTGATTGTAAATATGTGTATATATGTAGTCTTAGTTTTTATTTATCTTTGTACATTTGTATGTATATATGTATATATATTGTATGTTTATATATTGTTTGTACATTTATATGTCAAGATGTTTAAATAAATAAATATACTGTCAATTTTAATTTTTGTGTCCGTGTTCAGTAAAGGCATGCCATCATTTAATTGTTATACATTAAAGTACAATTAAAATTAAAACATAAATGAAAACTTTAAATTTAAAATATTTATAATAATCTTCCCCTTTCTCCCTCCCTTCCCTCTCTCTCTCCTCCCTCCCTCCCTCTCCTCCCTCCCTCTATCTCCTCCCTCCCCCTCCCTCCCTCCGTCCCTCTAACTCGTCTCCCCCTTTCTGTCTCTGTGTCACTCTATTTTTCCCTGTGTTCTTAGTATGTATGTAAGATTAATTCATGTAAAAAGAGAGGAGATTCATTACAATTACATTAACTAGATGACTTTAAATTAGGGAGCGAAAGAATGTAACAGACACGTAAAATTGTGTTTTCATATCTATAAAATGATATCGTTTATTTTACTAGACATATAAACATTTTAGCATCTCATATAACAGGAGACATGTCACAACACCACAGACATGTTTGCAAAAACAGTAGACAGACACAGCGCATACAGACGGATAAAATGTTTTGTCAGATCATCCTGTCTTGCCATGACAGTGCTCCGGCGGGTGGGACAACCCAGTCTTTAATTAGATTGCGCTGTTCCTTTCCTAGCTTGGACGCGGTGTTGGGGTTAACAGGTAGAACGTCAATGTCAGGAAGGTTGTGGCCCTCTCGCCAACCTCCAGGCACAAAGTTGTCGTAGGCTGTCTTGGGACAATCCAGCTGCATGTTTTGTAGCGCTGGGTAGAGTGTCCTCATGAGGTTGTGCAGAACAATGCACGCCTTGATTGATTGATTAATTGATTGGTGGTTGCTTTACGCCGTGTCGGCAGCATAGGCCATATTCACGGCGAGAAATGTTTGTTTTTTGTTCAAACCATTGCTTTTACATGTAAAAGCAGACAATCAATTATGTGCCAATAGACACTAATTAAATTAGAAAGCTCACAATCATATATCTGTGGTCAAGGGAAACAAATTCCCATAGAAAAAGAAAAGTTTCATTAATAATTAATAGAATCCATTTAGTAAACTATATAAGGTGGTACAGTCCAGCTGCCCTCAAAAAGGCTAAAATGTTTTCCTGTTTTACCTTAGTAAAAAGGTCATGCATACTGCCTGCAGTGTAGAACCGTTGGCGCAGGGCCAAAAAATCAACGCAACTTAGTAAAATGTGTTTGAGTGTCAGTGGGGACTGACACCCAATACATTCAGGGGGAGGTTCCCCCTTGAGCAGAAAAGCATGTGTAAGCCACGAGTGGCCAACACGGCAGCGACTAAGGACCACTTGGTCCCGCCGACCTCCCGCATGAGTCTGTGGTGGCTTTCCCACAGATGGTTCAATTTCTTTAAGTTTATTGATGTTTTCATCCCACTCATGTTGCCATTTGGATTTTATGTGGGTGGCTATTAGTGGTTTGCACGCCTTGACGATGATCTTCACATTGGAGGGGTGGTGCTGCATAGTCGTCAGCAGCACTTGGAAGCGGTTGGCTAGAATGCCAAAGGCATTCTCCACCACTCTCCTAGCTCGGGAAAGCCGGTAGTTGAAGAGTCGCTCGTCATTGGTCAAGCCCCTCTTGCCGTACGGCTTCATCATGGTCGGCCACAGGGCAAAGGTGTCGTCACCGATCAGAAAATACGGCATATCCTTCTGGCCGTGGACGAGCGGTTCAGGGTTCGGAAAGCCGATGGTGCCACCTTCTGTGCCCGCCTTCAGCTCGGAGGCGTTGTAAATCTGGGCATCGGACGCGGAGCCCAAACCGCCAATATCTGCCCAGATAAATTTGTAATCCGCATCTACAAGCGCCAACAGGACCATGGAGAAAAAGCCCTTGTAGTTGTAGTAGAGCGACCCACTCTTTGGAGGGCACCGGCAGGCGATGTGCTTCCCATCCAGAGCGCCGCAGGTATGGGGGAAGTCACACCTCTCTGAAAAGAGGTCCGCGACGGCACGCCACCCTTCTGGAGTCGTCGGACACGTCATGACGTCAGCCATGTATTCGTCGACTATGGCCTTACAGACTTCACGCACTATCAGCGACTGTGTGTTGTGGGGCACCCTCCACCCAAACTTCATGGAGGAGTATTTTGTGCCAGATGCCAGGTGCCGCAGAGTAAGTGCTATTTTCAGCACCGGCTCGAGCGGCACCCTGAATGTGGTCCGTTTTTTGGCGATCCTCGGTCCCACTCGCGCCACAATGTCGTCAAACAACTGGGGAGGCAGCCGCATGAAGTTCACAAACGACGCGGTGTCCTCGCTGTGGAGCTCGACCATCAGCTTGTCGAACAAGCCAAACTGTGGCTGCCTCCCAATCCAGGGTCTGACCCGCACTGATCGTCGCCGCCGCTCCCTCCTCCTTCGTCTCTCGATACCAGACGCCAGAAGAACCATGAGGCATAGAGCAAGCTCCTGGTGATAAAGGGCAACTCTGTAGAAAAGCTGGAACTGTACTTGCAGTGCCTGGGCATCCATCCTGTATGAGCAGCAGAGCAGGAATGACCGAAGAAGGTGTGGGGCGCCTTTATATACCGAGACCATAGGTCGGGCATACGCCGCCATACGCTACGAATACGCTTTTCATACGCTACGAATACGCTCCCATACGCAACTCGTAGGTTCTGCATACGCTGCATACGCCCGAGATACGCCCGTGACGCAAGTTGAGCGTATGAGTAGCATACGCTGGCATACCCCTAGTGTACGCCGGCATACCCCCAGAGTATGAGGAGCGTATGCCGGCGTATGAGAAACGTATGAGTAGCGTAAGAACCATAAGCCCCCGTAGGTCGAGATTTTTTGAGCATGCACAAACAAATTTGGACGGACGGGAGTAAGCGTATGGCGGCGTACAGCGGCATAGGCTGGCATAAGCCGCCACATGATGGCCTATGCAGAGCGTACGCGTAGCATATGGCGGCGTATGACAGCGTAAGCTGACATATATGATGTAAAGCGCCTATGCCGCCGTACGCTCCCGCAAAAAACCCTAATGTGACAGCCCCTTAACCAATGCCTAACTAACCCTACCCATTTCCTAGCTCTACAGATGTTATTAACCATAGGATATAAATAAATACATGAATAAAATAAGTAAAACTGACTCTGGCTATTGTTCTAACACTAGTAAGTGTGACCAGATTTGTCTAAATCTAAATGCAGATGACATAATATATCCGACCAGATGGGATGGCTGAATGAGTTAGAGCCTCCATCTCCCGTGCTGGTAGATCGTGGGTTCGAACCCTGGTTGAGTCAAACCAATGACATAAAAATTGATACTTGTCGCTTCCTAGCCAGGCGCTCGGCATTATTAGGACAGGGCAAGGACTGGTGTGCTCAGTGTCAGGATAATGTGACTGAGTGGGATACCAGGTCATGGTGCTGGCGGCCTGGTTTCCCAGTGGGACAGCACTATAAAGTAGCCATGAGTGCGCACTGTCACAAGTCGGTACCCGTCCTGAAATGACCTTAGATGTTGATAGGACGTAAAACAACAACAAACAAACATAACATATGCTAATTAGATTGATGTAAATGGAAAGCTGGATAAAAGGTCACCATTTTAATTAATGCACCGCGCGGCTAGAATAACAAACTAGTCTATACAAAACTTTTTTTTTTAATAACTGATATAACTACAGCAAAATAACATTTAAAATATTGTCTGATTGGATGGATTGCCATTTCATTAATCTGAATTATAAAAAAAAAAAAAAAAAAGGACATAAGAAAACGCATAGGACTTGTACTGCTACAAAACGATACCAGCACAAATGTGACGTCATCGCTCCTAGCCAATTCAAGCAAAGACTTGGGTTACTAGGGTCGGGAATTTTTGCACACGGTGTGGCGGTTTCAGCCGTGTCCCGTGCTCAGACGTGTCCAGTTGCTTCTGCGCATGCGCGGATTTCGCATCAACTCGGGTCACCCGAGCCACTTATTGGCGCATGCGCAGATCCTACAAACTCGGGTCGAATAATCGAATACGCTCGGGTGGACAATTTTTTTTTTTTTTTTAATAACCGATAAAAGTAGAGCAAAATAGGATTTAAAGTATTTTATGATGGCCTAGTTTAGCTATATTTCCATTTCATTAATCTAAGTTATTCTTTTTTTGCACACGACACGTGTATTTGTCGACTCCACTCGCCGTGTTCTATTTGAAATTCGGATGACCCGAGTCGCCCGGTGTTGCGGTTTGCCAGGGACACCAGTTTGCCAGGGACACATTGCTTCTGCGCATGCGTCAAAATCGAACAGCATCGTCACTAACCTTATAAATTTAATATAATGTTTTTGGTAAAGATATTTTCTATATGTGTACCAAACGATTTGTTTCTAGGTGGTGTCGTTTTAGAGATATTTAACTTTTCCTGTATTTTCTGTATGAACATTGCTCACGGCCATTGACAATGCCTTGAGTTGGATGTATGCGCAGTGAAAAACATTAGTTTTATTCAAAATTAATAGAATTCAAGAACCCTAACCATATAAATTTAATATAGTCTTTATGGTAAAGATGTTTTCTATATGTGTACCAAGCGATTTGTTTCTAGATGGTGTAATTTGGGACATATTTGACTTCTTCTGTATGAAGATTTGCTCATGGCCGTTAACAATGCATTTGAATGGAAGTGTCCCTGGCAAACTGGTGTCCCTCGGAATCCGCAACACCGGTGTGGCGGTTTCAGCTTGTTCCTGTGCTCAGCCGTGTCCCGTTGCTTCTGCGCATGCGCGGATTTCGCATCAACTCGGGTCACCCGAGACACTTATTGGCGCATGCGCACATCCTACAAACTCGGGTCGAATAATCGAATACGCTTCTCTGCGCTCGGGTGAACAATTTTTTTTTTTTTTTAATAACCGATAAAACTACAGCAAAATAGGATTTAAAGTATTTTATGATGGCCTAGTTTACCTATATTTCCATTTAATTAATCTAAGTTATTCTTTTTTTGCACACGGCACGTGTATTTGTCAACTCCACTCGCCGTGTTCTATTTGAAATTCTGACGACTGGGATGACCCGAGTCGCCAGGGTAGTGTTAATCGATTACGGCCATGGTTTTTAGATTCTGACGCATGCGCAGAAGCGAGGTACACGTCTGAGCACGGGAACACGCTAAAACCGCCACACTGGGTCATGTTAATCGATTACGGCCAAGTTTATAGACTACATCATGGTTCCGACTGCGCATGCGCTGAAAACGGCGTTGGGAGCAAAGCAAAGGCGTACGGTCATTGGGTTTACCAATACGTGCCGTGAAAACGCCAGTTTTATTCCAAATTAATAGAAATCCAAAACCCTAACCTTATTATTTTAATATAATCTTTTTGTTAAACATGTTTTCTATATGTGTTCCAACCGGTTTGTATCTAGGTGGTGTGGTTTTATCAATATTTTACTTTTTCTGTATGGAGATTGCTCACTGCCATTGACAATGCATTGAGTAGGGCGTACGGCCATTGAGTTTGCCGATACGCGTATGGCAAAACTGGCATATTATTCAAAATAAATAGAAATACATAACAATTTGGCACAAAAATGGAGGGACGGATGCAGTATAATAATATAATGAATAGGATTAAGACACAACTGTCCATAATTACATGAATAAAATAAGTAAAACTGACTCTGGCTATGGCTCTAACACTAGTCTGAGTGCCTATATTTTTCTAAATCTAAATGCACATGGCATAAGATGTCCTGATTATATTGATGTAAATGCAATGCTGGATAAAAGATTAATATCTTAATTTATTATATATAATTTTTTAGTTGGTATTCTATGTTTCAAACAAGAGCTGAGATGAGCTGAAACTAGCACATTTCATAGCTGCACCCAGTGTATTAGCATGTGCCATGTGCTTTTGGGGGGGTTGTTTTGCTCTGACGCATCCCACAATGCACCGCGCCGCTGGAACCGTGATGTAGTCTATTAGATTCTGACGCATGCGCAGAAGCGAAAGGACACGGCTGAGCACGGGACACGGCTGAAACCGCCACAACGGAACTCGTTTTTGTCGACTTCACTCGCGGTGTTCGATTTGAAATTATAGCGACTCGGGTGACCCGAGTCGCCCAGGTCGTCTTAATCGAATACGGCCAGAGTGTTTTCTGTTTATTTTCACCTTTCTTTTTCGTGTGTTTAGTTCTGGATGTTAGGCAGTGTGATTATCATGTTCTCTGGTAATATGATTGGATGTTTTTAGAGTAAATTATTGACCTTGTGGCGACAGAGTCAGAGGACAAATAAATCTTCAGAAGGATAATAATGTAATTCTCTTCCTTCACCCAGTTAATTCTCAGAGACCTACCATGACATTTACAGGCATTTACGTAACATGGTCATGGTCAAGCCAGTAATGGTGTACGTCAAGGAGGGATATTGCCCGCCTATTTATTTAATGTTTATATTAGTGAATCATTACTTCTAAATCATCTTATGTAATATTCTCACCATGTTGGCATATATAGTACTTTAAGGGAAGCATTATATGTCATCAGGAAAACAACTTAACTCGGAATAGTTCTAATTTGTGCCACAGGGTGGTGCATGCTTAGTACTGAACATTTCCACTTGGTGGTGTAGAGTGACCTAGATTGGTCATGTGACAGCAGTTGTTGTGAAAATGGCTGGGTGAGTGGAGAGAAGGGAGGGTAAAACTGATGTATTTTCAATTTTCTTTAGAGTAGTTCAAACAGGAAATATATTTGCTTTCATGTAAAAAATATGTTAGTACAATTACATTGCATAATTCAATGAGAAACACAGATAGATGAAAAACGTTTAGACTTTAGTAGTAGGTGGATATTTTAAATCTACCTACGCTACAGTACAGACTACAGTCCAACTATCAACTATGGCTATGCCATGCGCATGGACCACATTATGTAACTACCATAATCCCGAGTCTGAAATAAAGAATTGAATTGAATACCGAGCTGTTCCGTGGACAGTTTTCTGCCAGTCCTAGCAAGTTACCCCACCGGCCACCCCCTTACCTGTTGCTGTGTAGTTTAATTCTACATTGGAGTTTCATCAGATCAGTCCAACTTGGAGACCAGACGGGATGGCCGAATGAGTTAGAGCGTCCGTCTCCCGTGCTGGTAGATCGTGGGGTCGAGTCAAACCAATGACTTTAAAATTGATACTTGTCGCTTCCTAGCCAGGCGCTCGGCATTATTAGGATAGGGCAAGGACTGGTGTGCTCAGTGTCAGGATAATGTGACTGAGTGGGATACCAGGTCATGGTGCCGGCGGCCTGGTTTCCCAGTGGGACAGCACTATAAAGTCGCCAGGAGTGCGCACTGTCACAAGTCGGTACCCGTCCTGATATGACCTTAGATGTTGCTAGCACGTAAAACAATAAACAAACAAACAAACAGTCCAACTTGGACTTGCCTGGTAGGTTTGCTTCAAAATTGTAAAACTATTTTAGTTAGATTTCAGTCGCAACCAGAAACTGCTTTAGGAAGTTTTACGACAGACTATTCGTATCTAAAGTTAACACGGGTCTCCTTTCTGGTATTGCTATTTTCAGACAAAAATATAAGAGAGATAAATCGGTAAATACTGTTTGGATGTCCGTGTTCAGCAGATCCAAGGCTACACTGGTCCTACTCCTCGCCGAAGTGAGCTCTGCACGGGGACCGGTGTTTGGAGCCATCACACACTGGAGCAAGTACCTAGCCCTGGGGATAAATAATGCAGACAGGATAGAGAGTCTTTGCCTGTAACTGTAAGTGTAACTGTAAGGTATATGGACGGTATTTATCCGGTTGATTTCGTGACGGACGTAGTGGTACACTTGGATAATGGCATGGTGTCAGAGAAGAAACTGATCTAGACATGGAAATAGCTGGTGCGAGGAAGGATTCTCTCGGCGTAGTTGTCACACGGCAGTCGGCGAGCAGCCCTGAGCAGCTAGCAGTAGCACTGGCTGACACCCGGACATCTCCCGTCTTTTCAACTTTTGGCGTCTAAATCTCAACAGTTTACTTGGGGTGTAGGGCTACCAACACCAAGTGTGTCATTATTTATTTCCTATAATACGACAGTCAACATGGCATTGATCGGCAGTGTTCTCAACATTATGCATACTCTGGAGGTCTAAAATTGACTTGACAGTGACTGAGTGATGATGTCTTACAGTTATTTTCATAGCAGGCCTACCTGTAACTTGCACCGTAGTGATGGCAGTCACGCGCCAATCATGTTATAAATTATGTCATAAATCAAATGGCTAATAGGTCATATTAGGCCTACCGAATGATGTGTCGACAACAGTAAACGCAGTTTACAATGATGTGCGACTAGTCTAATGAACTGAAGTAGTCACATTTGACATTACTGTCATTAGCCTTGTTTACAGCAACAAGTTCAGTTCAAGTCATCCAGGGGAAACAACAATTTAAAAGATGGCAACAAGAGCAGCAACCTGTAAGTAACACTAAAAATTTATTGAAAGTAAATGTTTCCATCACAAAATTAATAGCCTTATCTAATTGGCCAATGCGAAATTTAGTCCTTGCTCTTCAGATAGACTGCAAATAAGGGTAATTACAATAATGTCAATTGAAGCGAAATTTAGAATTAACTTTGAATAATTTCATTATTAAAAATTGTTAATTCAATCACAGAAAGAACTAGATAAAGGATTCACCCGGTACTCGCAGTACACGTGTACTACACAAGTACCGGGTGAATCTTTTATCTAAGAAAGAACCTACTACTTTCTCATGGTTTATTCGAATAGTTTTGAATCTACTTTCTTGATCTGGCGCAGCTTCTACCTGTTTGGTTTGTTTTACAGTCACGGCCAAGATCCGGAATCTCCGAGATTACCACTATCGGATGGTGAACAACATGGCTCCTCTGCCCTCTGGGTTGGACATAGCCAACACGCTGAAATACTTCTCGCAGACACTTCTATGGTAACTTTCTATTACCCGGTATTTAGAACATTATTAGAATTTCTTCCGAATTCATCCATAAAATAAACCCACCAATGTAGATTATTAACAAAAAATGAAATTAGCACACTCAACATCACGGTTTTTGTAATGCTCGTCTTATTTGAAAAAAAGTATAAAGTATAACATAAGTAGGCTAATATTCTTATGGAAAAAATCGTACTTTTCAGAGCTGTCATGGTATTTTTAGCCAGCATTCAAGTTTATCGTGGCACACAAACTGAACTGACAACCGATGTAATTAGTCGCAGCCAAACATAAGAGAAACAACAAAATTATGCCCTATAACATAGTATATGATTTTCCTAATATATCGCTTTTGGACTGTTACTCTATAAATCGCGGCTTGTGGCAGAGATTTTGCAGTACTACCGTCTGCATGCCCTTTCGATCTGGTGAAATCTAGTGGAAACGTCCTAGTATACCACACTGTGTAACATATTCATAATTTATGAGATCACATGTCCTCTTTAGTTACTAAAATCTTTCTTTCTTTTTCTTTCTCTTTCTCTTTCTTTCATTCTTTCTTTCTTTCTTCCATCCCTCTCTCACTTCCCTCCCACTCCCTTTATTCGTTCCATCCTTCGTTCCATCCTTCGTTTCTTCCTCCCTCCCTCCCTCGCTCCCTCCCTCCCTCCCTCCTTTCCTCCTTTCCTCCTTTCCTCCCTTTCCCCCTGTTATCCTTCCTTCCTTTTCCCAGTGTGCTTCGAGACATCCCATCTGAGTACTTCGGGACGCGGCTGAGGGACAGCAGTCGCCTGGCGGTGCTGCCAACCCTCAACTACACGGGGCTCTACGAGGTGGTCATGAACATGATCGACGTGGTGCCCCTCGTCCTCTATGGCTCACACGGTGAGTGCCTCCTCACCATTGACGCTGAGTTATTCGATATGGGGTTTTAGTCCAGAGGAAATTTCAGGCATTGGTCGAGGCAAAACGGATGTCATCTATTAAGACAATAAAGAAGTTAAGAAATGACTTTTGCTATGAAACGTTAGACAATGCGATTATAGTGGTCCCCCTCTTAAACGATCACCCGCCATATATGGCCTGAATTCCAATGCAGCAACATATTTTAGCTACAAATTACCTCTCACCAATGACCACCCACCTAACACGACCAACAACTACCCTTTTCCCCCTTTATGCGACCACCTTTTCCCCTTATGTGATATTTAAATGGGCCCTTTAAAACCAGTATGATTACCGTATATGTCCCAATAGATGCGCACTGCGCGACTGAAGACACATGGATGCGCATTTATTCAAAGTTAAAGAATTTCATGGATTAGTTTTTGTCGTGCCTATGAAATAAAGTGGGATTGTCTTATTTTGTGTGCATTCCGTCTGAATATGATGGTAAATCTTTATTTGTTTCAGTCGTGCCTCTGAAATAAAGTGGGATTGTCTTATTTTATGTGCATTCAGTCTGAATATGATCGTATATTTGTGCGTGCTTTCAATCTTGAAATGGGCGGGGGGGTGCTTCTATTGGGTAGTGTGCTTCTATTGGGACATATATGGTATGTGATGTTTTAAATACTTAATGTGTTATTTAAAAACCAATAAGTATAATTATATGATATTTAAATGTGTCACTCCTCTCTTCCTAACCCTACCCATAACACTCATCAGCGACCACCTCCCTTATACGATCACATTCTCTCTGCAGTAGGAATTATCGTTTAATAGGGGGACCACTGTAGTCGCTTCAGAAAAATTCGGTGATGAAATGGGCAGATGCAGGGTAATGGCAGCAGCACCTGGAGGGAGAAGTGGGAAACAGAAAGGTGCCTGCCTAGTTGCAGACCAGTTTGACCCCAGGTCACTCACTGCCCCCCTCAAGGAGCTCAAATAGCAGTTGGATGTTATAGTAGTTAGTTGACATACATCAGCACAAATACAATTAGAATAGATAACAATTACAAGACAATTATATAATTGATAATACGCGTGTAGTAGTCCAGACATGAGTTCCACTACCATATGGTGGCAGCAAGGACTGCTCCGTCACCATCGCAGTTTACAGTGATAGGTGGCGGTACAGTAGCTGCTGGGCAGCGCCGCGACAGGGCTGCCATCTGCTGCATGCGGCTAGTGTAACACTCCCCCCCCCCCCCCCCCCCCCCCCCCCCCCCAGGAAGTTGATGTGGGACCCGGCATGGCAGAGGCGGGTCACTTGATCGTGGACGCAGCAGTGAGCGGAGAATAAAGACGTGCGAAGCAAGTGTATTCCTTCTGCTTGCTTGGGGGGTCTACAGCATGCGGGTCAAGTTCCGTCCTGCCATCAAAAGGCATATAATAAATTGATACATTCCATTAAAAACAGCAAAATGGCAAAAAGTGTTCTCGGATATAGTAGTATAGTAACATTAATGTTAGTAGTGCGTGGTGACATTAATGGCATGGATCGCCGCTTGTACTTGGCAGTGCTAGGTGAGGCAATCCTGAACGTCTTCAGCTGCTTGGCGCCCTTCCTGGAGTACGACCTGCTTGACACACTGCCCTACACGGTCGCCTCCACTCTTGCCATCTTCCCGCCCACCCTCCAGAAGGACACCATCGACTTACTCTGTCAGAACCTCATCCTCGTTACCATGGGTATGTGCACGCGTCTAACATTAGTAATAAGTCTAGGCTTTAACTTGCTCCAGTTTGGCTAGTGTGTGTGTGTGTGGGCTGTTTTATTTCATTGTCCATGGCGAGGGGGGCGCCCATCCTGCAATTTACCCAACAGCAGGAAGAGGGGGGGGGGGGCACTCCACCAATGCGCACAGAGGAAATATAGGGTGTGTACATGTTACCCTTGCATTTATGCCCGTATAATGCGTTATACATCACATATATATGGGCAATGAAGATATATATATATCAGGCATGTGATTTCTTTGGTTTTAACCGGAATTCTTTTTTCTTCTGGCCGCTGAAATCGGAATTCCATTTTTTTGTTAAATTCCATTTTTTTCATGGCCACCGAAACACCTATGAAATACACTATTTGCACCCCTCTCGCAACTCAGTGGGATGCTGTGTGTCCCAACAATAACCTACAAAAAATTTCAGGTTTTCTCCCCTGCACCCAATCACATGCCTGATATATGGGCAAGTCAACCCTGACTTGTGTTTAAGCTGGGTTGTCTGTTTACAGGGTACCACGGTGTGAATGAGAACCCCACCTACGCGACAGACTCGGCGGCCGCCATCATCATGGTCGTCTTCCAGTATGTCGACAACGGCGGTGAGTCCCATGGTTTTGAATTTCCACCATTTTCTGAGATAAACGCATTAGATTGATCGGCATAATCTACTTTGCTTGAGGTTGAAATAACTTTTATTTAAGGTGGCTAACCTTTGAGATATTTGAAGTGCAAGCATGCAAGATTAATTTTTGGCAAGCATGTCAAAACTCTCACACCATAGGCTTCAGCAGTAACATGTTTTATTAAATTTACTTAGTATTCCCTTCTATGCAACACCAAATGCTTCATAAGTGCACCGGTGTCCAAGTTATATGTGTAGAATCAAATTTAGAGAATAGGTTTGGTTTCGAAAAGTGTATGCTTTCATCGGACTATGCGGCCTAAAAAAAAAGAATTAATTGATTTTTTTGTTTTTAAAGTCAACTCATTTATTAACAGTTTTTAACGACAAAACTGTTCACTAATTATGGATTTAGCACACCACTGAACAGGGTCATTCGGTGTGCCATTTGAGATTATTTCCATCGTTCACGGTGTTAGTACCGTTTAACCGGAGGAAAATAGTATGCTGCGTTTCCAGTTAAATAATCCATCACAAATGAGCTATTAGAAATGTGGCATTTCTAAATTTTAAAAACCACTAAAACCACGAAGAACTACAATATTGCGGTGGTGTAAAAATAATAAGGGCTTGGGCTATTTTTAAAGTAGGCTTTACTAATGCAATGACGGTTGACCTTTTGACCTTTGCCATTGCAGAGTATCACTCACGGCTCCTGGAGTGTATAATGAGCATGAAGAAGAACGTGTTTAAGGTGGGTTTGTTCGGTGTGCTGTCACGCCACCTGATGGAGTATGAATTATGTAGTTGTAACCGCAGACTTATTCAACCATTTCCCGCTAAGGGCACGACGCTTTGAATAGTGCCTCCATATATATATGGACCTGTTTAATGTAATTTTCCTAGATATATTTGATAAAACTTTCCCGAACCTATTCATTGTAATTTTTCAAGATGTATTTATATATACATTTTTTTATTGGGGAACCATTTAATGTATTTACCTATTTATAGTAATTTTCCAACATATATTTAATATATTTTCTCAACCTATGTAATATAACTTTCCTGGATATATTTAATGTTATTTTCTGGAACCTATTGTAATTTTCCTAGGGGTATTTAATAAAAAAATCCTTGGGCTTATTTATTGTAATTTTCCTAGGTATATTTAATATATTTTACTAACCTATTTAATATAACTTTCCTTGATATATCTAATGTTATTTTAGGAACCTATTTATTGCAATTTTCCTAAGTTATTATTTAAATAAACGATTATTTAAATAAATCTAATTTTCCTGGCCCTTTTTACTGTTATTTTTCAGGACTTATTGAATGTCATCGCATATGGCCCTCCAGCATCACGCGCCCCGGCTGTCGATCACCTTTTCCATTACTGGCCCCAGCTGAACCCGTCTCTATCAGACCGGAGAGGAATCCACTCAAAATATCTAGGTCTGTCCATTCATACAATGCTTTAGTTTTTTTATAATTTTCTGCATGTAATATTGCAATAAAGTTAACTGAAAACATCAAAACATCCTGGTTTGAAGTTATCCCATCCTAAAAATTAATTTTAAAAAAGAAAGAAAAAAAAGTGCATCTTCCCCCCCCCCACCTTTCCCTCCAAATCCCCCCCCCCCCCCCCCCCCCCCCCCCCACCCCCTTCTCACAGTTCTCAACCCCTTCTACCTGGTTGCCTGGTATTGGCCCAAAACTCCCTGAGAATCCACACTCTCTATTTTGAACACAAAGCCTTTCAGTGGACCGAGATGGGGATTTTCAAGACAATAGCCACTAATCTTTCACCTTACCAAAGTCAATAGACTTAAGAAAAAACAAAAGAACGTATCGCTTTAATGACATATTACTTTTTTTGGCTTTGACCAAAACGTTGATGAATTAGTAATACTTTTGGTGAAATGAAATTAATTTTTGTGATGTATGAGTTTAATAGTTGTTAAATAAAAATATCAAAATATTTGTTGACTGTCCTCACAGTTTGGCACTACACATCAAACTGCCTCAAATATGTCATCATCTACATTTAAAAAGAATTATGCAATAAAAGGTGGCGAATCATTCTTAGTTTTAACATTGAAGAATAATTTGACAATGCGATAAAAGAGCACTGTTTTCGAATTTTTGTCATATTTAAAATAAATGTATTAGGGTAGCATGTATGACCTACATTATGTGGAGTAACATTTATTACACTTGATTAACTTCAGAAACATTTTAAGTGCAAGCATGCAAAATAATTTCTGTGTGCACACCGTTTGAAAATTAAGTGAATATGCCATTGCTACTCACTGTGACTGTGGTCTGCCAAAACCAAACAAGTTTTGACCTTCCTAGGAGGTAAGACCCCAGCTATGTTATTAATGAGTGCATCTATTTCTAAGTTTGATGCTCCGGTTCAAATGGAGATGTGTGTTTTGATTTTGAAATATACAATCATCGAATTATGCAATTTTCAAGATGAAAATACGCTGTCCTCATTTATTTTCAATCGCATAGGCGATTATCCTTTATCATTCAGAATTCGGACCGAGGATGAGGCCACTGTTTTATAATGTTCTAAGATTACAGTATTGAAGCACAGATTGTCCCCCTACTGTTCTGTAATAAAAAATACAGACAATTTTATTTATTTATTCTGTGATTACAACGAGGACTTTCTTGTTGTGGCAAATATGTTTATTCGGCTGAATAAATTCTCTTTCTCAGCGCCGAACCACTGGTCTTCCTGCCATTCTTTTTTTTCAATTCAAACTATTTACACCAAAAATTGTGTACATAGAATGTCTTTGAATTAATGTGAGCGAATATTAGCTGCTAAATACATCAAATATGTAAGCATTTTTGTCCCATTCTGTGACTACATTGATGAATTGTGCGGTGTCCTCTTTACTCTGTTCTGCAATAAAGTGACAAAAAAAGTCGGGTGTCCTGTTCTGTGACCACTTGGCTGAAAGTGTGGATAGTATATGTTGTTCTGTGACTGCTGTGAACTCTTTTGTGGACGTGGATCAAAGTGAAGATCGCTTGCAGCCTTTACCCGATTGTACATAATCACACTCACGCGTGTTCCCACCACTTACTAAACTACATAACTATTCTTTCTCCAACAGGATTCCATTTCACTGGTAAGTCTTAATGCCAATTTAAATTCCGTGAAGACCTAGTAATAAATGCTTAAAATTGATTATTGATAAATGCTTAAAATTATTGATAAATGCTTAAAATCTGATAAGGTACCTAGGAATATGCATTGTAGATATGCGTTGCTTTATTAATCTTACAAAGATTGCTCATATTACGACATTTAGTGTGTATTTTACTGTTATAATTCTTCATCACAGCAAACAAATGAAACATACAGAAAAATGTATCTAAGAACAATGTACTTAAGAATGAAAAAATACTCAGAAATAGTCTATGCTTTATTTTATGTATGCTACTTTTAGTTTCAAGCCATTCAAGACTCGTTTTTCGTCCCTCCCCCAATTTCTTTTATAAATGGATTTTATATTCGTGAATAAAAGTAATCGAATTGACTTAATAATCCATATGAAGTGTTAACTATAGCTAAGACCACTCGAAAATGCATTCTGAATTCGGGGTTTTCGTATCAAGTGCACCCAAGAACATTTCGAGTTAATCACAAAAATCCTTACGTTTGAATTTTCATGAAAGGCATGCTAATAAATATATAATTTGTATTGCAAAATAATACATAGGTTATTGAAATAAACATATCGAAGAGATCCTTATCAAATTTAAGCCTGTACTGTTGTGAACACTGATCTAAAGCCTGCTGTAATAATCGTTGGAGCATTCTGAGTTAGAGCTTAAATCTCCCTACTTTGCTTTTAATGCAAATTTCAAATGAATATTTTCAGAAAGCGCTTCACTATAGCATAAGACCCCCCCCCCCCACACTCAACTTCAGTGTTTCCTCCTCTGTATGTCACATTGAGCTAACTCCTCCATGTCAGCCATGGTTTCTAGCGGGTATTTTATAATGCATGTGCTTAGCCTTTACTTGTCCTTTCGTAGGTGTGGGTGTTTTACGGGGGGGGGGGGCGTGTATGGGTTGAGGGATAGAAATGAGGAAGCCTAACCTGACTTGTCTTTTTTCCCCTTCAGCCTGGAAGCCAATACCATGTCAAAGGGAAAAGTGTCCAAATGGATCAGATGCTAAAGCCGTTAAGGTAAAGTCCTTCAAAGCGAAAGTTACCCCATCTGCATGAATTCAAAAAATATATTGTCTCATATCAAGCGAGGGTTAGTGATTGCAGATCACACCGTTGAGGCCAGATGGGATGACCGAATGAGTTGAGCCCGTGGTTTCCGTGTGGCAGGTCTCGGGATTCGAATCCTGGGTTTGGACCCTGGGCAAGTCAAAGCAGTGACTTAATAAATTATACTTGTCGCTACCTAGACTGGTGCTCAGAATTATTAGGTTATGGCAAGGAACAGTGCAATGGGGAAGAACAATTGTCAGTGATTGAAATTTCCCTCGCTTAATCAATAAACGTGGCAACAATAACTGCTTCACTCGCCACAGCTGGTCTAGTGTATTACTAACAACAACACCCCAAAAGCAGAATTCATATTGCTGTCAGGTACCTATCAACACTAAAACAACAAAACTGACATTTATATACTACTTGTCTAAATCCAAATGACCAGAGCCTACATTAAAACTTACTGCAACTTTACCAAATTAATACAGAAGATAACTTCCGCTTACATTCTAAATACCATGTAAATACTCACATTGATCTGACTAATATTGATCTAGTCATATGACACTGCTGTTGACATATTGCTGTGGAACTTGTGGGTTACATAATTTCATTGTGTTATATCCTGCAAATTGTGTATCCAACAGTTAGTGTATACCTTACTTTATATATACCATTTTCATGTAAATAATCCTGATTTGAAAAATGGCTGGAAGACCAGTGCTTCGGCACTGACAAAAGACTTATTCAGCAGAATAAAATATTTACATTTTTTAAAAAAAGGGCGGTGGGAAGTACCAAAGACGAGGTCTTGTGGTTGTAAGTTTGAGGTTGAATGGCTGTCTCTGGTTTGACACCAGATGTGCCTGGACCCTGCACTGTCGCTGCAGTGCTGTGACCGCCCGCCCCCGCTGTACATCTGCATTGACTGCGTAGACCAGCTGCAGAGAGACTACGGGCAACATCTCGTTGACATCCTCCAGCCACTGGAGCGGGTCTCCCTCATCTGTGAGAACAAGGTAACAACAACACACACTTCCAAGTTGCAGCTCTGTGAAAATCCACTCCCCAGGTGGCAGCACCTTCAACCAAACCAGGACCAGACAGGATGACCGAATGAGTTGAGCGTCCGTTTCCGTTTTGGTAGATCGTGAGGTTCGAACCCTGGTCGAGTTAAACCAATGACTTAAAAATTGATACTTGTCGCTTCTTAGGCAGGCACTCAGCATTATTCTGTTATTATGATAGGGCAATAGTCTGCATTGACTGACCTCTCAGACCAGGAGTCATATAGACAGGCAGACTTGGGTGATTTCATCAGGAAGCCTAGATAACTTAAATGTTAGGGCGCCAGCCATAGAATATCCAAAAATGTGGGGTTTAAAACCTGTGCTAGCTGCAATGTTCCCTTTGTTTGTATCAAAGTTAAAGTTACATAATCTGATGGTTTTGAGTTTCTGCCGTATTTCCTTTTTCTAAATGTAAATACAGTAGAACCTATCTAAATCGACCGACCATGGGACCGATTTTAAGTGGTCGATTTAAGGAGGTGGTAGAGTTAGAATAATGATACAATGGTATAATATGGGGGATCGTTTGGGACCCAAATAAAGCGATTGATACAGGGGAGTGGTCGATCTGTGGAGGTGGGAGGTTAGGGAGGTTTTACTGTATATATATATATATATATATATATATATATATATATATATTATATATATATATATATATATATTTTACCTCGGTATGCCGCCTCTGGCTAGCCGTAGGCTAGGGAGAAGGAAGCACATCCGGGTCCAGCAATTAGCATAAGTAACTCACAACGGGAGGACGTTTGTGAGTTGCTCCACAGGATTTATCTACTACTACTGCTTTTATCCAAAAGTAAGTACTGTTTTCTTCGATAACTTTGTTTATCATGCTCTATAGCATCTTTTTATGAAAGTTCAGAACTTTCTTCAGTCCTGTTTGGACTTTGTACGTTTTTTAACTTACGGATAGAACATTGCGTGCCGCTGGCACAAACGAAACCGATACTGAGTTCTATCGACACCTGTTTTTCAGACAGGGAGAAATGGCAACCCGAGTTGCTCATTTCCTAAGAAAAGTCTCCCGGATCCTAATAGAGGATGATGTTGGGGATGCTTCTGGGTGTTTTTTTTATAAACACCCCTGACCGGTTTAAGGCGAACCTCCGAGTTTCGTAATATTTTCTCCAACTTTTTGGCGCGGTAGCCACAGGTGGGAGAAGTGTACGGAACAGAGAGAGGGGCCGATCTCACGATCGATGCCCTCCGTTTGGTTGGTTTCGTTACCACACACCTACGGCAAATTTAGCTTCACGCCTGTACTGACACGTTGCAAAACACGTTCTCTGTACCATGTTCCTCAACCCAGTTTACTGGCTTACACTTGTGTAGTTGAGATGATTCCGGGTTAGTAACGCTTTGGTTTCGTTACAGTTCCCGATGGCCACTCGCCGGAATAAGCCGCCCGCTGCAGCGGTGGGGGTCCCCCCGACGGATTACGATTCGTCTCCACCGCCTACGGCTCCGCCGTCCCCACATCCTGGGGCTCATGCCTCGGATCAAGACAGTGATCACGCCCTCAACCAGTGGGGTGGGAGGCGAAAATGGCGGAGATGATGGAGGAGAAGATGCGCCTTTTCCAGGCGCAGACCTTTCCAGATCCTTCCCAAATCCCTGATGAGGATTGGGAAGACTTTTCTGAGGACGAAGAGGACACGCTTTCGGCACCTGAGGTTCCGAAACTGAAAGCGCGGGGCAAGAAACGACCAGTGAGTAGTTCTGGTGATGAGTTCACAAAGAGCGAACTATAAGCGGTTTAAAAAGTCCAAGAAGAAGAAGAAGAAGAAGAAGAAGGACTCATCTTCTGATGGTGTCAGACTCTTCTTCGACGGAGTCTGATTCAGACACGGAAAGAGCGGGTGTCTACGCCAAAATAGGCGTTAAAGCTGGCAAGAAGATTGTCAAAAAGAAAGCTCAGAAAGTGCGCACCACTACCATGATGCGCAAAACGGTGAATAGCCATTTCACTACGTTTAAACCGATCGAAGTCATCAACAAGTTGACTGAGCAGATTTCAGGAGTTAAGGGCATTCCTGCTTCGGTTTTCAAAGAGATGGATTCCGGCATTCATCTTTCCGACGAACGCCGTCGTTATGAAACTTCCCTCTGCCTTATCCATAAGGCAGTTTTGGGTGCCTTGACGTCTGTTATCCCTGTGGCTAACAGGATGCAGACAGAGAACAAGTTCTCGTCTTTGGCGCGGGTTATGGACCGGGCATAGCTTTGTTAGCAGCCGCTAGTAACTACATGACCCATCGGAGATTTGAAAACGTTTTCAAATCGGTCACCACAGATGCCGGAAAAGAGGTTGCCCGCTCGAACAAGGTAACGGACCATGATGGTAAGGAATACACCGTGTATTCCGGACCTACCCCTATCAAGAGCAAACCGCTAGATAAATCCAAGATGTTTGGGGGTCAGCTAGCTTACCTGTACAAACAGGTAGAGGTCGACTACAAGAGTGCTAAAAACACTGAAGCAAAGAGTCGTCGCTTCCAAAACCCAGCAGGGTTCAGAAAGTCTAGGACGGATTTTCGATTCCGCAGAGGAGGAAGGCCGTTCAGGGGCGGACCGTCCTTCCAGTTCAACCAGCGAGGAAGGGGCCGAGGCGACAGGCCGGCCTCAAACTGGAACGACAACCGCGGCTACAAGAGGGATTTCGTTCCCAAGCCCCAGTTCCCGAAACAAGGGAACAAGTAGAGATTTCCACACAAACAGTGCAGCCTCCTGACCCTACAATGGTCACGGAGGAAACTCAAACTGAAGTAAGCCTTTTTCAAGCAGGGAATGTTTCTAATTGTTTACATCAATGGCAACAGTTAACCACTAATCCAGAGGTCCTGAATATTGTTAAAGGCATTCACATCCCTTTCACACAATTGCCTATACAAAAGAGAGCGCCTTTTCCGTATCAGTTTAATTCACTAGAAAAATCTCAGCTAGATCACCAGGTTCTACTGTTTGAGTCTAAGGGCATTGTCAACAGAGTTGAACATACTGAAGGGGAATATATTTCCAATATCTTCTCTACTCCTAAACCTGATGGTTCAATCCGAATGATTTTAGATTTAACTCAGTTGAATGAAATCATTGAATACAAACATTTCAAAATGTTTTCTTTAGAAACAGCTCGTGATTTAATTACCCCAGGGTGTTGGCTAGCGAGTGTTGATTTAAGGGATGCGTACTACACCGTTCCTATTCACCAGACAGATCGGAAATACCTACGTTTTCTCTGGAATGGCCAACTTTTTGAATTTACATGTTTACCTAATGGTTTGGCCTGCGCACCGCGTCTGTTTACTAAGTTGTTGAAACCAATTTTTGCACACATGGCAAAATTGGGGCATTGTATGTTTCCATACATAGATGATTCTTTTATTATGGGCCAATCTTTCACGCAATGTGAACTCGCTGTTAAAGATTTATGCAACATTTTCACCAAATTGGGTTTCTTCATACATAACAAGAAATCGGTTTTTTCTCCTACTCAGGAGCTTAAGTGTCTCGGGTTCATTCTGAACACCACGGCTATGACCGTTTCGCTTACACGCCAAAAGAAAGATAAGCTTTACCGCACAGCGATACAGCTGTTAGACACTTCTAGGCCAAAGATTAGACAGGTCGCGGTCCTTATCGGGGTCATGGTTTCGTATAGTCCAGCTATTCTATACGGAGCGGCACACATAAAATCCCTCGAAATTGATAAAAATTTGGCGCTGGCCCGCGCAAAGGGAAACTTTGAAAAGACCATGTTTATTTCGGAGAACGGCCTAGCCGACATTGATTGGTGGCTAAACCACTTTGACCATTCCCCAATCCCATTAGAATGGGAGAGCCTGACACTACCGTTACCACTGACGCGTCTCTCCAAGGGTGGGGAGCACATCAAAATGATGTAGCAACGGGAGGAAGATGGCTAGAATCGGAACTCCCCGATCATATTAACGTTCTAGAACTAAGGGCCATTTACTTGGGATTAACCAGTCTAGTAAAAATACCCAAAAATAATGTACGTATCCTCACGGATAACACCACAGCTATGGCTTATGTCAGAAATATGGGAGGTACAAAATCGATTAAATGTAATGCAATGGCACTTCTCATTTGGAACTGGGCTCAAACCTTTGATGTCTGGTTAACTGTTAATCACATTCCAGGCACACAAAATTGTCTAGCTGACAAGATGAGTCGCCAGTTCCATGATCACTTAGAGTGGTCACTTAATCCATCCATTTTCAAACACATTTGTCACACATGGGGTTCACCTCAGATCGATTTGTTCGCTTCGCGTAATAACTTTAAAATTCCAAAATATGTTTCGTGGCACCCGGAACCCAATGCTTGGCACATTGATGCCTTCTCCCTAAAGTGGCGACATCATTTCTTTTACATTTTCCCCCCCTTTACTATCATTAGCAAAGTCGCCAGAAAGATTCAAATGGAGGGGACACACGCCATACTCATCGTCCCCGAGTGGCACACGCAACCGTGGCTACCGACGTTACTAGCCACAGCCAAAAGCAGCCTTCGCTTCCCAAGATTCCGAGGAAACCTCAAACATCAGGGACCACTAGAACGCCACGGAAACGTGTCGACAACTCCGTTGGTGGCATTCCTTTTTTAAATAAATATTTAGAACAGTTTGGCTTAGACAAAATTACACAACAGCGTTTGGTTGATGATGCGTGGAGAAAAGGAACGGTGAAAATGTATACTACGTATTTAAAGAAATGGGGTATTTATTGCCTGCTTAAGAAAGTCAAGCCAATGACTCCCACAGTATCCCAGGTAGGACTCTTCCTACGTTACCTAGAGGACGAAGGCCTAGGATATGGCGCTATTAACGCTGCCAGATGTGCTCTGTCGATAATCCTACCGCGGGTTAATGGACAAACAATGGGTAAACACCATGTTATTTGTTGGATCATACGATCAATTTATCAGAGGAATCCGCCTAAACCCAAATATAATAGGTTTTGGGATGTTTCTCTAGTGTTCAACCTCTTCAAGAAATGGCCAGAAAATAAGTTTCTGGACGTTAAACTTTTAGGTTTCAAAGTCGCAGTTTTGCTTCTCCTGGTCACTGGACACAGAGGCCAAACTATAGTTGCCCTGTCGCTGAATGGTCTAGAAATTGACAGTAAAGAGGCCACGTTTGATTTATCAACTTTATTAAAATCAAACCGATTAGGTGACCCCCTTTCTACGATAGGGGTGTCCAGTTTCACTCAGGATCGCAAGTTATGTGTCGTATCTGCGATACGAAATTATATATCCAAGACAAGATTAATAAGAAACTCAAGACAGCTATTGGTCAGCTTTATTAAGCCACACAAGGCCATTTCCAGGGATACCCTCGCCCGATGGACAATGAATGTGTTAAAACTGGCGGGAGTAAATACAGACAGGTACTCATCGCACTCTACACGTGGTGCAATGGTGTCCAAGGCAAGATTGCTAGGCATCTCCGTTAAACGGATCCTAGCTCACGCGGGATGGAAAACCGCTACTTCGTTTGCTAGACATTACCACAAACGACTAGAGAAGCCTCAGCCGATAGCGCACAGGCTACTCACCAACTGAAAGAGAGAGGTAAGAAAAACATTGGTTTTTCCTCTTTTTTGCCATACAAATCGCTTTTCCATTGTTGCATACATAAGACATAATCACTAAAGAATAATAACAAAACAAGAATATCAGGATAAAAATTATTTTACGTAAAGGTCTCCCTAGCCTACGGCTAGCCAGAGGCGGCATACCGAGGTAAAATAGATTATTTAGACGAATCTTACCTGGGTATAGATGATGGATAACTATTGTTTTACCGAGGTAGAAGCCTCGGTTAGACGTGGGCGAGGGCCCACCCACCACGCCCTGCCACGTCTAGTCAATCACTCAATTTAGCATGAGGTCACTTGACCTTAGGTTGTTTTTTTAGAATCATTTTTATCCTGAATTAGTAGGTAAAGATTGCTGGACCCGGATGTGCTTCCTTCTCCCTCGCCCACGTCTAACCGAGGCTTCTACCTCGGTAAAACAATAGTTATCCATCATCTATACCCAGGTAAGATTCGTCTAACTAATCTATATATATATATATATATATATATATATTACCTCGGTATATAGCCTCAGGCTAGCCGCAGGCTAGGGAGAGGTAAGCACATCCGGGTCCAGCAATTAGCATAAGCAGCTCATGGCGGGAGGACGTTCGCTGAGCTGCTCCGGCAGGATTTAACTACTACAACACTTTTAACCAACTGTAAGTATTGCAAAATCGCGATAAACTTCTTAAGGATGGTTTATAGCATCCAATTATGAAAGCTTAGAACTTTCTCAGGTCCGATTTGGACATGTTTTGGTGTTATAAAAAAAAAACTAAAAAAAAACTTTAAAAAAACACAAGGTTAGAACACTTATGTACAGAACCGAAACCGATACCGCTTGATATAGCGCAACCTGTATACAGACAGGCAGAGATGTTAACCCGAGTTGCATCTCCTAAGGAAATTCCTCCGAACCCTAAAGAGGGTTTTGTTGGGGATGATCCTGGGTTTCTTTTATAGACTCCCCAGACCGGTTTTTGAGGCGAGCCTCCGAGTTTCGTAATATTTTCTTCAACTTGCTGGCGCAGAATGCCGCGGGTGGGAGAAGTGTACGAAACAGAGAGAGCGGGCGTGCCAATGGCCGCCCCTCCGTATGGTTGGTTTCACTACCGATAAAACCTACGGCATACCATTAGCTTAACGCCTGTATACAGAACGGTGTAAACACGTTACTCTATACCATACGAATAATACCTCAACCCAGTTTGGGGCTCACTTTGTGACCATGTTGAGACGATACCGGTATTAAGTAACTTTTTTGTTACAGAAACCGATGGCCACCAAGCGCAACAAAGTTCCGCCGGCAGCGGCAGAAGGCCGCGTGCCCTCAGGGTACGATTCGTCGCCGCCACAGACGCGGCCACCGTCCCCACAGCCAGGAGCTGGTCCTTCGGATAAGGATAGCGGAGACGAGGACCTAGAGGACAAGATCGTCAGACTTATGGAGAAGTACAAACATACGCAACCCGTTACACGGGTTTCCTCTCCTCCTATCCCAGACGACGACTGGGAAGACTTTTCGGATGATGAAACAGAATCAGCATTTGAGGTTCCGAAACTGAAAGTCAAAAGGCACAAAAGACCCGTGAGTAGCTCAGGTGATGAATTCACCAAAGTCAACAAGAAGCGGGTTAAAAAGACCAAGAAAAACAAAAAGAAGAAGAAGAAGGACTCATCATCTGATGATTCAGATGACTCGTCCTCGACGGAGTCTGACTCAGACACCGAAAGAGCGGGTGTCTATGCACGGATAGGGGCAAAAATTAAAAAGAAATGCCCGTTGGCGAAAGCAAAGAGGTTGCGTACCACAACCATGATGAGGGAAACGTTAAAAGGACATTTCCACACATTTAAACCGGCTG